>JAYESA010000012.1:160596369-160966369 GCA_036927795.1 Iris macrosiphon
ATGTATATGCATTGACCTTGTTATGAGACTGCCCCATTATCATGAAGCATCATTAGGTTTCATTGGCCGTGACACAACTGCTACACGAGTGTGAGTCTCATATAGGACACGGACTGCGTGACAGGTCTGGCCTCCTATACGTATGGGTCGTGCGTTAGGGATAACTGCCGATAGAAATTTTGTATGCTAGGGGACTTGGCAGTTATTAGAGGTATTATCGTGTCATGGATGTGACATGCTTAAAGCATGGGGTGGGAAGAACAACAAGTACGACATTTTGGCTCTTTTGCACTTTTCTTTTGTTCGCCCGGACGCTCCACCGGAGATACGGGTAGTGACCCATATATTACTGGAGGCCTCTGCCGTTCAAAAGACGACATGTTTTATAGGCCCCTGATTCTCTGAGAGAATTATGCCAATCCCATTTATGGCCAGATAGCCCACTTGTTAGAAAGTTATTCTCAAACTGCATTCACATAAATGGTACGACCCATTGGAAATTTATTTCAGTACTTTATTGGATATCTAGCTAACAATCTCACACAAACAATATATATATACCTGTCAAGATCTCAACTCCAAACGGAGGAGCAATATGATAATGATAATGCAAGTACTCAATACGAATCTAAGCACGATAAGATAACAAAGAAGTCTAACAACTACAAAGTCTAAACAACTGCTACTAAGACAACAACAACAACAACAATAATAATAATACAACAATATCCAGAATCAAATATAATACAAGGTCTCAATCCAAAATCGGGGACAAATTCGGTACCAAAAGCTAATAAAAACAACAACTGAGGTCCTAGTGATCCCGGCTACCAACCCGAAAATCACTCCTAAACTAGGGGGTCCCTGTCTGCACCATCGACAGACTGAGGTCCATAAAACGTCGGACACCAATCCTCCGGATCCTCTGAAAAATATATCCAGTCAGGATTGGAGCAAGTACACCTCTAACAGCAGTTCCAGTTAAATGATAAAAACTATAAAGCAGTTGTAGCAAGTAGCAAGGTAAAGAAAATAAAGTATGAACAAGAAATATATACATATCACTGGTGCATAAAGGTAAAGATGCATGAATATCAGAGGAAAGATAGTAATGACTGCAAGATACAAGAAATCTAAACTAAGAGAAAGTATGTGCACAAGAACGTGTAGTGAGTCCAGCAAGAATACATGTAATGAGCAAGTCCAGAAAGACTAAGTGAGACCAGTCAAGAAATTCAAGTGAGTCCAGACTAGAAAGAATGAACTCGTGTGTTTGAAATACCTGTTTCGACATGTAAACGGCTAGAGGTAAGTACGGCTCACCGCACACTAGGTGTGCGGCTGCTATCATTCCAGATTAGACACGAGGGGGTAATTCCAGTTAGGAATATTTACATGTCTACTTGAGTATTTCTCCACCCCGACTAGTACAAGTATATATATATATATATATATATACACACACACACACACACTTAAACACAACACACACAACACACAAACACCAACATCAACGCACGCACAACCACCCAAACACCTAGATATATATATAAATATATAAAATATAACTCAAGAACTCTAGCACACACTTCCCGAAGCTAAACCAACGCGCGCACAAGCTCAAAACCTAGAAACCAAGTCGAAATGGCCATTCGGTCATTTCTACGAACACGTAGGGTACGGTTCGCAAAACCTCATGAAACGCACACCAAACCTACTCGGAATCGACCCAAAATTTACCCACGAGTTCTAATCGATGTCTAGAACCTAGAAAAAATGCTAACCCACCAATTCTAGGTCCGTGGCCAAAACACGCACGTAAATAGAACTTACGACGACGAAAGACCTCCAAATCGTCCGAAACGCCCAAATCTCTGCGACACGATCTCACGTGTCCGAACGGAGACACGTACTTACTCTCAAGACACCCAAGCAAGTCTACCTGGGTCCGTCTAACCTAGGACATCACCCAAAATTGGGCCAATCTCGGATTTCACACAAAATTGACACAAAACCTAATTTCAAAGTCTCCAAACACATCCAAACAAGCTCCAACTTCCTCCCATGGGTAGCCCTAATGTCACTACCATATTCTGAAAACAGGGGTATTTTCGACTTTTAATAATATTTAATATTATCGTAGTTATAATTAAGTAATTGCATGATAATTATTTGTTTTGAATAAATATGTGAGATGTGTAATTAGATATATAATATTATATACAATGTTCATTTATTTTGAGCTAGCAGACTTGACCTAGAAGGCCAGTAGATGAACACCTGTCCAAATTATGGAATTTTGTATTTAATTGTTTATTTAGAATTAAATTCTTGGAGGTAGTAATTAATTATCGTATTTTAATTAATTATTTCGCCTTGCCTTGCTTCGATATTTGGAGCGCTATCCTGACTTTTGTCTTCCAACAAATTTCACAATCTTGCCCTAGACATGCCCGCCTTCCATTCTGCTATTTTTGCAACTCATAATTATGCTCTCTGTATATTAATTCTAGCCGCACAAAAATCGTCGCGGACGTTATTTAATAAATCTCTATTTTGCATCGTTGTGCGTTCCAATCGAAAATTGGAGGCAATCTTGACATATTTTTCGTGCGGCCCAAATTAGGGTAATATCCTGTTCTGAGTCTACTTCATTATTGGTATTGATGACCTGACCTGATTTTGGCCCCATGTACTCCTAATTAATTTTAGAACATAACTTGTATTTATTTCTATTTAAATTGAGGATACCATTTTAACCGATTCTAAAAATCCCTGTAAATTCCCGTGCCCTGCTATTTTAGCCCATACCGATCATACAGCGCCCCCTGACCCTACAAAACACCGGACACCGAATCGCCCGCCAAATTTTCGTCATTTCATGTGTCTGTGCAAATACCCAAATTAAAGGGGGCTAATTTACAAATTGGCATTTTTGGTGTCAACACCTCATTGCTTAACACAATGAGGGAGCCCTAATATTATTTAACTAGCCCTCACCCTCATTCCTACATGAATTATTTTTCCTCTTGACCAATCTGGACCACTCAATTAATTTGGTCCATCCTCACCATTAGATTCACACACACTCTCCCATATATAATGTCACATCAACACCTTTCCCTAGAAAACCCTAATCCCCAAGCAAGCCCCCACCTCTCTCTCTCCTCCATCCTCAAACCCAACGTAGGAAAACTTTTTCCTTTCTTTTTCTCCTTCTTTTCTTCTTCTCTCTTTCTCCTTCTTCCTTTCTCCTTCTTCTTTATTTTCATTTAAATTCAAATTTTAAGGGGGGGGGGAATACTGTTCATCCCCAACCCGACCTCTGGCCCATCCCGAGCTCAGGCGAGTCTCTTCCCCGATCATCCGGCGGCCCGTAGCAGTTCCCGGCGGCACGCTCCGACTGCTCGGCCGACTCCTCCGGCAGCCCAGTCCCCGAGCCGACCTCCCTGCTGTGTTCCTCCCATCATCCATCCATCCATCCACCTCTCCGGCGGCCACTGATCTACCCCGACGGCCTCTGCAACTCTCTTCCCTCTGCCCACTGATCAACTCCGGCGGCTGTTGTGCTCCTCAACTCCTCCTCCCGCTGCAAACACGACCACCACCAGCAACTTCTCACCACAGCCTGTCCCCGGCCCCGCAACCCGCACGGTTCCGGCGAGCCGACTGCCACCCGGTGCTCCTATTCCCCACGGCGGCCCGCTGCTCCCAAATGCCACCCCGGCCTGTGCGTCCACCACCACCTCCGGCTACATTCGCGACCACCACCATCATCTACAACCACCTCCATCACCCATTAACCCACCACCACAACCCGGTCGAGCCCCCATTCCCCTCAACTCCGGCGAGCGGCCCGACCCGCTGCTGTGCTCCCCGAGCTCCCCTCTGCGTCCAACTCCCCGGCCACGGCATCAACTCCGGCCGGCCAGCCAGCCCCGCTGTAAGCTCCTCCTTCCCTCTTTCCCTTTCCTTGTAATTAATAATGTATAGGTAGGGATTATTTAACATGTATATGTGTGGTTGAAATAATGTATAGTGTATGTATGTAGGTATTTAATGTATATGTGTATATTAACATATGTATTTAAATTAATGTTTAAAAGTATATGTATTAGTATATACTAATTAATGTGTAGATATATATATATATGTATATAAATACGTATGCGTATATTTGTGTATTTGTGTATGAGTACTAGAATGAATTTTTAGTATAAATATTTCTTGGTATATATATGTTAATGTATATAGTGTATTTCTACTTAGTGTATATATATTTCATATATATATATATATATATCTCGCGTATTTTCCTATTTTTCTATATATGTATATTAAAATGTATTTAATATAAATATTTATTAAATATATATGTGTATTAATTTAACGGTATACATATAATATATGTGAATGTATGTATTTTGGTATAATTATATATTGGTAAAATATATATTGATTTAATACATTTTGGGTATAAAAATGTGTACCTATATATATATATGTATAAACATATTTTGGTATATACTTATATATACGTAGTATATGTTAGTATTTGAAATTGGTATATATATATACATATATATATACGTAAGTATTTGGTATGTAAATATATTTAGTATATATATATAAAACTGTATTGATATATATGTACTTGTAAAACGTATTTTGGTGTATAGTATGTGTATTTCATTTAATATATAAATGCATGTATTTTGGTATAAATATATAATGTTTGGTATATGCATATATATTTTGTATATATATGTACTTAATATATTTTCAATTATGTATAATTAGTATAAATGTATATATATATCTTGTACATACAATTAATGTATTGTATATGTATTAAATGTGATGTACTAGTATTAGTATATATTTTAATAATAACATTGACAAATATATTTTTAAAAAATGTATTTTTAGCATATGTAGGAGTATATAAATATATATCGTTCAACTAGTATAAATTAGATATGTATATAAATTGGTATATATATATATTGTAAGTACTAATGTAGTTAAAAATAGATATATGTATATTTATATATCCCTACCAGATGACCTTAGTTGACCAGTATCATGCCAGGCATAGCCCCTGAGTTAGGTATTTGATTGTGTATGTAGTATAGCTTCTGATGCAAATATTGTATTATTTATTATATGTCTTTAGGACTGTTGGTTCCTCCAGGCGATATTCTGGAACAGGACCTCGGTATTCACCAGCTAAGGACCAAAGGCGAGTACATTCTCTGATTAGTTTCTAATTTATGATATCTCCTATGTTCACTGTATCTAGTGTAAATATCCATGTTCTTGATACGTTGGTTACACGGATTGGTATACACGGATCTCGTCATGAGATGTTATTTCTTGTTCATGGTGTAGCTTGTACAAGACTTGTTTTCTTGATATCTTGTGCATGTACAGACACTGAGACCCGGGGAGATTTGCTACCTCCCTAGGGAATCCCGTGCCATAGCGTACCATGATTGGATCTACTATACCAGTCGGGGGTGGAGAGTATTTTAGTGTAGATATGTGATCATACCCAACTTTTCATGCATCATAGCTCACCCCACATCTCACGTCGGGTGCGGCCTGACCATCTCCATGCTTCATAGCTGTTACGTGTGATTAGCCTGACCTCTACATGCATCATAGCTAACCAACGGTTAGCCTGACCTTCCATGAATCATAGCTAATCACATGTAACCAGCCTGATTAAGTTCCCAAGCCGATCACATGTTAAAGCTAGTACTCACGCACTTAGTCATAGGTTCTTGCTCATGGACATATTGTTTCTTCTCCTGCGTTTACTTACAGTATTTCCAGCATTTCTTTTATTTCTCGTACCTATACATGCATCTGGTTTATTTCCATCTAGAACTGCTACATAGTTTATATCATTAATATAGAACTGCTATTTAGAGATGTACTTTGCTCCTTCCTGACTGGAAAATATTTTTTCAGACTGTGACCGTAGTAGACTGGTTTCCGACACACTTGGGGATTGGAAGTTAATGATTGCAGGTATGATTATTCTGTCGTTAGACTTGTCTTGTATTTCTTTGTTTGCCTTGATATCTCATCGTGCTTTAGTTCAGGTGATTGAGTATTCCTAACATTATTTTATGATATCCACGTCTCCTTATGGAGTTGGGTATTCACGTGAGTTGATTAGATAGTTACATGACCTAGACAGCGTTCTACCGCCGATGCTGCGGCGTAGGCTGGACGTACCCACGCACTCGTGCCCCTAAACCGGGTGCGGGTCGTGACACCTAAGGTCTAGGAAGGTTCTAAACTACTAATTACACTATATTAGAGTAATCACAAGGAAAAATTAGGGTTTACCTCTTAGGAGTTGGAATCCCAAGGCCAAAGTCTCCAAAAATTCCTAAATTCACCACTCCAAGCCTCCAACCCAAGCTCCAACACCAATTCTAAGCTCTATACACCTAGGTTAGGGAAAATCAAAGAATAAGGGTTTACATTAATAGAAGAAATAGATGAAGGAAGAGAAAGAAGAGGAGAAAACTTACTTGAAATGTAGAAATTGGAAGAAGGAAGAAGAAGAAAAGAGTGGAGAGTGAAGAAGAAGAAGAAGAAGAAGAAGAAGAAGAAGAAGAAAGAAAGAAAGAAAGAAAGAAAGAAAGAAAATGAATGGGAGGGGGTGCTGGTCCTAATCGGCCAGGAAGTAGGAAATGGGTTTAGGGTTAGGGTTAGGGTTAGGTGAAATGACTAAAATGCCTTCCAATTCAAGTCATCCTAATTGGGGTTTGGGGTTTCCAAATACACTCTAATTAATCCCTAATCACTCCAACTAACTAATTAAAATATAAATAACTATTCTAAGCCAATAAATAAGTCTGACAAGGGTGTTGGTTGGGTCTGACATGGGTCCACTAGGGTCTGACATGGGTCCAGGCTAGCCAAAATCCTAAAATAACTATAAAAAATAATACAACAAACAATTAAATATTAATACAAATATTTATGATAAATACACAATTTATCAAATTAAAATAAAAAAATACCCTGCTCTGGAAATGGGGTAGTGACAAAGACCAGTTCCATTATTTTCACAAAAAAAATCATCTAAAGCAAAGAACATTAACGAAATTACTATCAAGGAACATAGTTTGGTGAACTTTTGATAGCGCATGAAAACGTCCTTCGGAAGGACATTTTTATTAATTTGACAGAAAAAGTCCTTATGAATAAAGTTTTCTTTGTAAGAATAAAATTTAATATGCATTAGTTATTCTGCCCTTTTGTTAATTGCATGCAAACAAAACATTTTTCAAAAAGACGTTTTATATTGTGCCCTTCTGAAAATCGTTATATATATATATATATATATATATATATATATATATATATATATATATTGAAAATGACGTTTTATATTGCGTCCTTCTGAAAAATGTTATATATATAACATTTTATATATATATATATATATATATATATATATATATATATATATATATTATGCATTAGTTACTCTGTCCTTTTGTTAATTGCATGCAAACAAAATATTTTTCAGAATATATATATATATATATATATATATATATATATATATATATATATATATATATATATATAGAGAGAGAGAGAGAGAGAGAGAAAGAGAGAGAGAGAGAGAGAGATGATCGACATTCTCGCAAATAGTGCATCCCCATCCATCCACATGATAGCATCCATTGGTTGGATGTTGTTTAAGTTATTTAATCTTAACCGTTGAGTTGAACCATTCAATTCAACGGTTAAGATTAGATGACTTAAACAACATCCCACGGCTCCTATTTCAGGAATGGATGAGGATGCAAAGATAGCAAAAATGTGACGATCATATATATATATATATATATATATATATATATATATATATATATGGGGAAATTCAAACCTGCAACCTTCATATATTGATGTTATTACTTTAGGAGCTAATCAGAAATTCTCATATATTTTGATGATACAAAGATGTGTGTATAACACTACTTGTACTATGCTAAAAAAAGTCAATCCGTAAGGATTTTTTAAGCACAAAAAACATCAATCGGAAAGACATTTTTATGGCAACCATAGTAAAATCGCCCATCAGAATGGCATTTTTTTTTTACATGAATAAGTCCTTCCGATGGACGTATTTTTTGATCTAAATATTATTATAAAAAAACATTTTTTTTCTATGAATATAATATTTTTAAAATTTGTGTTGTCACAATAATTTTGTTTTTATTTTTATTTGGGAAAAAAATACTTAATCTCGAGTAGATTCGCTCGCCAAAACTGGAAGAGGATACCAAATATTGTCCTATCGGCACGCGACCTGATCCTTTTCTGCCAAAAGATAATAATGGCTAGCCCAGCTGGTATTTCCTTCTTTCATGCTACAGGTACATTTTGTTGTTGGATTACTCTGTTTCGCTTGTCGGAACGTGTCAGAGGAATAATGGGTGTGTGTGTATCAAAAACCACCGAAGAAATTATATTGCTCATGGAGCCAAGTTGGAAAGTGGCATGTGCTGGCTGTGGGTTCATGTGTTTCACCGGAACTTGAAAACATTTAATCATTAACAACTTGTGCAGTGCATTGCGGGAGCAGAAACAGTAACGTGCCAATAGAAGTGGGGGTATTTATTGCCTCTACTGTATGAAATATGAATCATGGGTGCTTAAAGAATGAAAAAAGATGGTGTGCTGCTGTATGAAGTATGAACTAAGAACTACGAATGTGGTGGGGATATTTACCAGATGCACGTATTTGTTGAATTTGATGGAAAAAACAAAAAAAAAATCTCTTTGTGATGATATAAAATAAAATGGAAGAGATAAAAAGTTAAGAGAGAACACATACAAGATTTATCGAGGTTCAGTTCAATTTGAGCTTACGTCCTCCGTCCGCCCCTTCTTCACCGTTTATACTATAATAAAATGAAAGATTACAAGGACCTTCTCTCAAGTTGGTACAACTTAACTTGATGATCACTTTCTTTCACAAACTCACTTGTGGTGGATTACAAGTGTGAGGATTACAAGTCGTGTATTGTTCTTCTTGTTACTTGTTATGTTCAACCTTCATCATCTCCCCTCTATTTATAGGGAAGATATTCCTCTTTGGTACATCACATTCGTTGCATGGAGAAGTCCAAAGGGAAGATTCATTCATTCTCTCAAGATTCGTTCATCTATCATAAATGTTACATGCAAGCTGAATGCATGCAGAATATGAATAGATAGGCTACTTCAGATGGTCATAACTTCTTCAATACATCTCCAAATGACCTGATTCAAAGTCCGGATGAAAGAAATTTTTTTTTCTCATCTACTTTTGTATTGAAGACCGAGCCAGATAATGATTACAACAACTTCGAAATAGCCTCCAAAAATTGAATCTTGTCACAGAAACTGCACCCAGAAAAATGGTCAAATATTTAGCAGAACCGAACCATGGGTGACCGATTTTCATGGATCAAATCCATATTTATTCATCATCGGGATGGACCCCGTTCCCATCAATCTCTCCCTCCATCCTCATGAGGAGAAAGTTCTCAAACAGTAGTCATACCTGCCTTCCTACGGCAGAAGTTATGCTTCTCTTTTGGTAGAGGCTTCGTCATCATGTCAGACGGATTTTGTCTTGTATCAATCTTCTTAATACGCATCAAGCGATTCTCCAAAGCATCTAGGATCCAGTGATGACGTACATCGATGTGCTTTGTTCTTGAGTGATAGGTAGCATTTTTACTCAAGTTAATAACGCTCTGACTGTCACAATACAGAGTGTACTTCTCTTACTTGAGAGATAACTCCTTTAGGAAATTCTTCATCCATAAGAGCTCTTTGCTGGCTTCTGTAGCAGCAATACATTCAGCTTCTGTGGTGGATAGAGCGATACACTTTTGTAGCTTTGATTGTCATGATACGGCTCCCCCTGCAAAGGTAAACAAGTATCCTGATATGGACTTTCTCTTATCCAAGTCACCTGCCATGTCTGAATCAGTGTAACCTTTCAAGATAGGTTTTCCATCTCCAAAACATAAAAAATATTTATCGGTTCCTCTAAGATATCTTAGGATCCACTTTACTGCTTTCCATTGTGCTTTACCAGGATTGGCAAGAAAACGACTTACCACTCAAACTGTATGTGCTATGTCGGGTCTTGTACAAACCATTGAGTATATCAAACTTCTGACGGCCGAGGCAAATTGAATCATCTTCATCTCCTCCTTCTCCTTCTCACTTGAAGGGCTTTGTTGTGCACTTGGCTTAAAATGAGCTGCTAGCGGTGTGCTGACTGGCTTAGAGTTCACCATATTGAACCTCTCCAGAATACGTTCAATGTATCTTTCTTGTGATAGCCATAACTTTCTCGCACTTCTGTCCCGAGAGATCTTCATTCCCAATATATGTTGTGCTGCTCCTAAGTCCTTCATATCAAAGGACTTGCTTAACTCTTTCTTCAACCTGTCAATCTTAGACATATATTTTCCAACAACAAGCATATCATCAACATATAGAGAGAGAATAATAAAATTATTATCAGAGAACTTCTGGACATAAACACAATAATCTGTAGATGTTCTTTTGTACCCATGGTCAAGCATAAAAGAATCAAACCTTTTATACCACTATCGCGTTGCCTGCTTGAGCCCGTACAAGCTCTTCTTCAATTTGCAAACCAAGTGTTCCTTTTCCTTTACCTTGAAATCCTCTGGCTGCTCCATATAGATTTTTTTTGCAAAATCACCATGGAAAATTCAGTCTTCACATCTAGCTGCTCAACTTCAAGATCTTGGGAAGCAACAAGACCAAGAATAAAGCGAAAAGAAGACATCTTCACAACAGGAGAAAATATTTCTTCATAGTCAATACCTTGCTTCTGACTAAAATCTTTCACCACGAGGCGAGCTTTGTACTTGACTTGGCCATTTCCTCCATTCTTGATTTTGAACACCCGTTTGTTCTTCAAGAATTTTTGTTCTTTGGTAGCTCCACCAGGTCATAAGTGTGATTCTTATGCAAAGAATCCATCTCCTCTTGTATAGCTTTCTTTCACTTGGCATGATCTTCATTGACTTGTGCTTCATAAAAACTTTCTCGTTCACCTGCATCTGTCACCATAGTATATTCTGAAGCAGGATTTCTAGTTGAGGGTTGTCGTTCCCTCTCCGACCGTCTCAACTGAGGTGTTGGTGGCTGATCCATATGAGGCAGTTCTACATGTTCATGCTTCCCCTGAACCTGGAAAACCTGTAATTTTTCTTCCTGCAGATCTTAAAAATTATTATTTTCTGGCATAAGAGTAGGAATAACAATAGGTATGGAGATTGGATCTGGGACAATGTGAGTATTTTGTGGCTCTTCTTCTTTTTCAAAATCAACAAGTATTTTATCTTCACAAAATACAACATCCATGTTCCTTACAATATTTTTGTTTATAGGATCCCATAACCTATATCCTAATTCATCATTTCCATATCCTAAGAAGATGCATGGAATGGCTTTGTCATCAAATTTTGTTCTTTTCTCCTTAGGTACATGCACAAATGCCTTGCACCCGAATACACGCAAGTGAGAATAGGAAATATCCTTTCCACTCCAAACTCTTTCAGGAATATCTCCATCCAAAGGAACTACGGGGGACAAGTTTATCAAGTAGCAGGCTGTTCGCACTGCCTCTCTCCAAAATATTTTTGGTAATTTGGCTAAAGATAGCATACTTCTTATCCTTTCCACAATTGTACGATTCATTCTTTCTGCAGCCCCATTATATTGTGGTGTGTGTGGGACAATCTTTTGGTGTCTAATGCCATATTTAGAATAATAATCTTCAAACATCCTTAAAGTATACTCACCACCTTTATCCCTGTGAATAAACTTCAAGAGCTTTCGGGCTTCTCTTTCTACTTTGGTATGGAAGTCTTTGAAAATTTTAAAGACTTGACCTTTGGCTTTTATGACATACACCCACACCTTTCTAGATGCATCATCTATGAAGGTCACAAAGTAGGAGGCACTACTAAAGGTTTTTACATTTATGGGTCCGCACACATCCGAATAGACTAAGTCCAATATGTTGGTTTCTTTTTTGTTATAATGTTTAACAAAAGCTATCCGGTGTTATTTTTCAATTAAGCAATGATCACAGTGGGATACTGTTGTACCTTGCATGGATGGAAGTAGTTATTGCCTTGCGAGAGTTTGTAGTCCTTTCTCGCTCATGTGGCCAAGCCGCTTGTGCCACAAATCCATAGAGGTACCTTCCACTGTTCCAAGTTCATCATTCTCTAATTGGAACTGAGTCTTGTAGAGAGTGCAACACTTTTTCTCTCGCTAGTACAAGTGATCCTTTGGTAAGCTTCTAGCATCATTTACCAAAGCTACTTGTGTATCCTTCTTCATCAAGCTTGCCAGTGGAGAGAAGATTGAGACGAAGATCGGGCACAAATCTAACATCTTTTAGAACCATCTTTGTTCCAAGGTTAGTGGTAACACAAATATTTTTAATGCCAAAAATTTGAGAAGAGTTTTTGTTACCCATTTTTACCATTCCGAGGTTACCTTCACGAAGTAAAGTGAAGTAGTCCTTCCGGGGAGTAGCATGGTATAAGGCACCAGAATCAATCACCCATTCTGAGTCTTGGCAAATGAGATTTGCACAGTTTTTTTCACATGCCGAGAAAAGCACGATTTTATTGTCAGTGACAACTGCTGCACTTTCATTCTTTTCTTGTTTATCATTGGTCCTTCCTTCCTTTAGTTCTCGCTTGACTTGTAGCATTCCCGTTTTATGTGTCAACTCTTCCCACAGTGATAGTAACTAATGTCCTTCCTAGCCTTTGATTTTTCTCTTGACTTGTCTCGGTTCTGAGGTTGTCGGCTTTTGCTCCTTCCCCTATTCTCGGTGACAAAGGCATGAGAATGGGAGGATCCATATGACTTTCTTCGAATTTCTTCATTCAAGAGGCTGCTTGTAACTTGGTTCATGGATACAACTCCGTCAAGTGCTGAGTTGCTAAGAGACACCATCAGAGTCTCCCAACTATCCGGTAATGAGCTAAGCAGAACAAGTGCTTAAAGCTTGTCGTCCAACACCATCTTCATAGTTGTAAGCTGATTAACAATACTTTAAATTTTATTCAGATGTTCAGATATGGAATCACCTTCCTTGAACTTGAGATTGACAAGCTTCTGAATCAAGAAAGCTTTGTTGCCGGTGGTCTTTCTCTCGTAGAGATCTTCAAGTTTTTTCTACAAGCTATTCGCCGAAGTCTCATTCGACACATGATGGAATACGGTGTCATCCACCCATTGTCGAATGGTGTCGATGGTCTTTCAGTCGAGCTTCTTCTATTCTTCCACCGTTATGGAATTCGGCTTGGAAGATTCTCCTTCAACCAGTTCATAGAGGTCATTGCAATAGAGAAAGTCCGTCATCTTCGCCATCCATATCATCCAGTTGCGGCCATTCAAGATGATCATCCGAATGCCACCAATGGGAGTCTCCATCTCAACAGAAGAAGATTAGCAACCTGTGCTCTGATACCACTGTTGGGAAAAATAAGACATTTTCCGTCTTTGTGATGAGATAAAATAAAATGGAAGATAAGAGAAGTTAAGATAGAATGCCACGCCCCAGTCCCAAAATATAAGGAACTAGGCCATGTGGCATTGGCCAGCTGACACGTCACGAAGGGTTTAATCCAATTAATGGACCCAAAGGAACGTGCTACACTGTCCTAAAATACTACAAGTCTATTACAGGTAAATCTATCTCATCCACAACAAAATATCAGGAAATAAGTGCTGAATATATATAAAGCTGAGTCTGATAGAGTCATAGTACATATCTGGTGGGAACAAGCCTACTACAAAAGATAATAATAGCGCAGAAAAATAAGATAGACTAAGTAGCGTCTATCTGGGAAACAGCTCCCTCTCCAGGTGATCAAGCTTCTAGGTTCAGGCAGACTCTGAGGGTGTCTCCTCTAACTCCTCCTCGGTGGCACACCTAGTCTCCTGATCAGGTCCATACACCGTGGGGTAGAAAGCCTCGTCTAAATCTGGCAGGGAACCAGGTCCTCAGTGGGACATAACAAGATACAGAAAAATGACATGCCATTTATGTAAATACTGAATAAATAAATAAACACAGGGAGCTATCCAACTAAGTGAATGCAAATAAAGACCTTGTAGTACGCATGGGAATGTGTCGGCTAGACATATGCTGATTTAATTCACCAATCGTGGTGACTGGCTAGTATATGTGTCATATGCCCCCTGACTCAAGGGCACTCTGCAATCGACCATCTCCGAGGAGCATGGTACGAAGGTATAAAAACATACAAGGAGGGGGTGTCCCATACGTCTACTAGTTATCTTTTCTGCCCAATGTAACTAAATGTCAAGTCATACTTTTCCTGATTTTATGCTAAGCCGTGATGCAGGTCACACGTACTGGTAGCTAACCAAATACGCAGCTCGCATCCCAATATGTATTACAACCTTGTTGCGTGTTCCCGAGACAAGGTCTAGGAGGATATTAGGATACCCTCACAGTTGTTGGTAAGTCTGTAAAGACTAAGTTAATTATACTAAGTGTCAACGCATCTGTTGACTGTACCCGAGGAATCTCAGGTACTCATAGTCATATGAAATTTAGGAACAAGATCATATAACAATATTTTAAATTTAAACAGTAAACTTGGCAAGGTATACTTGCCTACTACCTGATTGTTTTGAAAACCTGATCTCACAGTCAAGTTTGAGGGTTCTTGTGACAGGGGATCACTGGCTGTGCTGGAGATGTTTTCTGTTTAAGACATTACAGGGCTTGTAAATATCATGGGTATAATATCAAAGTATATATGTACTTATGTAAATATATACATATAAGACAATATATATATATATATATATATATATATATATATATATATATATATATATATATATATATATATATATATATATATATATATAGGGTACATATATATATATAGATTATTTATATATACATATATATTTATGTATACTAATAGTACATAGATAGATATATATATATATATATATATATATATATATATATATATATATATATATATATATATATATATATATATATATATATATATATATATATATATTTACATATACACATATATATAAAAGAAAAGAATAAATGCAGGAAAGGTATATACTGTATATCCAGTATTATCTTAGATATATAATATAAATATAGGTATATATAGATAATACATATATATACAATATATATGTATATAATTAAAAGGAAGGACAAGTGCAGAATGTAAATACATATATATATATATATATATATATATATATATATATATATATATATATATATATATATATATATATATATATATATACTGTATTTATCCAGTATTATAGTATATAATATATATGACATTATAGATAATATATATATATATACATAGATATATATACATATATATATATAGAATTAAAAGAAAGACAGTGCATAGAATGTATATATATATATATATATATATATATATATATATATATATACTGTATATCCAGTATTATAGTATAGATAATATATATATATATATACATAGATATATATATATATATATATATATATATATATATATATATATATAATTAAAAGAAAAGTACAGAAATGGAAATACGTATATAAATACTGTATATCCAGTATTATATAATATAGTAGTAGTGTATATATAAACACTGGTATTTATATATATAGTAATATAATATATATACTTATATATATAATATCATATATATAAATAAAACAACTAAATGCATATAAATAATAAAATGCATAGTACATATGCATATATATATTTATATATATATATATATATATACTATACATATAATAATTATTACACATAATATATATATAACATATACATAATATGTTATATATAAATATATAAATATATAAATATAAATAGATATATATATATATATATACATATTATAATATATAATAATAATATACATATACAGTATAAATATACTGTATATATATAGTATATAATAATATAATATATATTATATATTTATAATATATGTACCAACATATATATATATATATATATATATATATATATATATATATATATATATACATATATATACATATATACATACGTATACATAATTATACGTATATATGTATAGAGAGGGTGGGGGGGTATACCTATCTGACAGGGGGAACCCACGCGTCGTCGCCGGCGGGAGGACGGCGGCGGAGGTGGCGGTGGATGGCCGGAGGGGCAGCAGCAACAGTTGCTGACAGCAACAGCAGCAGCAGCTGTGGCGGCGACTGCGGCAGCGGAGGCGGCGGTGCAGGGTGGGGGTTCGACGGAAGGGGTCGAGGCGGAGAGGTTGGTGGTGGTGGCGGGGGTCTACGGTGGCGGTGGTGGTGGCTGGAGGTGATCGGAGTGGAGGGGTGGCTGTTAGGGTTAGGGGGTTGGAGGTGCTGCGGGGTGGAGGGCGGCCGGAGGGGTGGTCGTGGGACGGTGGGAAGGTGGTGGTCCGGTAGAGGGGGTCGGGGCGAGGCGAGTGGGGGTGGTGGCGGTGGCCTACGACGGCCGGAGGCGGTGGTAGGGGTGGTTCGGGTGGTGAGGGTAGCTGCTGTTGGTGTTGGGGAGTTGGGGCTGCGGGGGCTATTGGCGGCGGAGCAGTCGGCCAGGGAGGGTGGCGATTGGCCAGAGGGGAGTTGGGGAGGTGGCGAGGGGTTCGCCGGAGTTGGGTGGCCGGAGGTTGACTGAGGGTGGTGGTGTAGGGTTTGCAAGGGGGAGGGGTTGGGTATTTATAGGAGTAAAGTTAATGGCATTTTTGTAAATAGGAGGAAGTTTAGGGGTATTTAGGGTTTTTAAATATCTTGGCTGATATTAACAGGATATTTTGTGGATCCCATGCCACATGTAGGATCTAGATTAACTAGCCAATGAGGTGATGCCACCTCATATGAAATTTTGCATAAAAACCCCTGAAATTTCCTAAATTACAAACAAGTCCTAAAATTGGTATTTTGCGTAATTACGCAATTTGTCTGGAAAAATCACCTGGTTCCTAAAAATACTAAAATTCACAGAATTGAGGGGGAAAGCTGGGGAAGTGCCTTGGGGTGTGGGGGTGAACCTGGGCAGGGGCAGGGCCTGGTTCTTTAGATGATATGGGTCACCGTATTTATTATTTAATAAATACTGCGCACGGTGTTCTCTAATTATTTAGAGGCAGGTAGGGCCAAAATTTTACTACGGTGTCAATATACTAATTGCAGCATATTCAAAGTAGAATATTATTGTATTTTTGTTTGGGCAAAACTGGTGCAGGTTGGGCCTCAAATCTCTAGGGGTACAGAGATGGGTAAATAGCAGAAAATTAAATAGGAAATAAATACAGACTTTTGTAACGATATTTGCGCGTCTCAAACGAGGCTCAAAATAAAGCATCTGGGAGTTGCAAAAAATTCAAAAAAATAGTCTAACATGTCTAGGGCAGGTATGTGAATTTTGTTTGGGAATAACAACTAGTGTAATGTTCTAATTAATTGTGTGAGGTACAGGTGCACAATCAATAGGATATGTAAACAAAATAAATTTTAAAAAGTTACAATAATTCTAATTAGCTAAAAATAATCCTAAATTACTGAAATCTGGTCGAGGGAGTTTACATAGAACACACACAAGATTTACCGAGATTCAGCTCAATTTGAGCCTACGTCCTCCGTCCACCCCTTCTTCACCTTTTTTACTATAATCAAATAAAAGATTACAAGGGCCTTCTCTCAAGTTGGTACAACTTAACTTGAGGATTACTTTCTCTCACAAACTCACTTGAGGTGGATTACAAGTGTGAGGATTACAAGTTGTGTATTGTTCTTCTTGTTACTTGTTATGTTCAACCTTCACCATCTCTCCTCTATTTATAGGGAAGATATGCCTTTAGGGTACATCACATTCGTTGCATGGAGAAGTCCAAAGGGAAGATTCGTTCATCTATCATCAATGTTATATGCAAGCTGAATGCATGTAGAACATAAATAGATAGGCTACTTCAGATGATCATAACTTCTTCAATACACCTCCAAATGACCTGGTTCAAAACCTGAATGAAAGAGAAAACTTTTCTCAACAAATTTTGTACTAAATACCGAGCCAGATAATGATTGAAATAGCTTCAATATAGCCTCATAAAACTGAATCTTGTCACAGAAACTACACCCAAAAAAATAGTTAAGTATTTGGCCGAATCAAACCATGGATGACCGATTTCCATGGATCAAATCCATGTTTATTCATCATGGGGATGGACCCCGTTCCCATCAGAATTTACAGGTTGTCCAGTTTAAATCTAATTACAGTTTCAGAAAGTCTATAATACTTTCTTATCTATACTTACCTACGCAGTGAAAATGTCTATCGCTTAATGCATGGATGCGTAAATCCAGAAAAACTTTGATTGGGTTCCTCTCTTCTCGCGAGAGGTTAATGCCTATGTTGTATGTACCACAATGGCGGAGCCAAGTAGGAGTTGGGGTGGGTTCACCCAAAAATTTATTTTTTTCATATGAGTCGGCATCGCAGTCCACATCGAGCCTACACAAGTCCACATACAACCATCCGAGCTCAAATTTCTGATTTCGTCCTTGTGTATCCTATTTTAATATTGTGTTCGGCCAGGTTCATGGTCATGATCCAAAACAGTGATGTTAATTACATATTGCTCGTGCTACTAGATATATGCACGACAACATTTAAACTCGAATACCTATTTATGGACCCCAAATCTTGAGCCTTGTTAGCAATCATCCGAATAAAACTCGTATTATATGCAAAAAAAATTGTATTTTCATAAACGTATAATATTTACGTACTTTTCAAATGTAATCCCCCTGATTTTCAAAATTTTATAATTTATAATTTTTCCGAATTTACTGTAATTTTCTGATATTTTTTGGAATTAAAATCAAAGTATTTGATAATTAAAGGATTTTTAAATGTTATTAAATAATATTAAAATATTATAAAAATAATATTTTATGGTGTAAAATAGAAAACTAGACATAGGATAATTTTTCGGGAATTTATTGGAACCCAAAAGTATTTTTAAAGTCCTAAAAACTATTTGTAATTAAACCCAAATTAACCCGGTTCATTGAACCAAATTAAACCAACCCAATAATTAGACCGAACCGGACCGGCCGGTCTGCCCAAACCGGCCCAAACCCCTTAACGGGTCGGATCCGGGTCAGACCCGACTCGGCCCGTCAAACCCGAAACCCGCAACCCCTCATCTTCCCCAGCCCGACCCTGGCGGTTCCCCTCCCGCGCCGCTCCGGCCGTTACACCGTGGCCGCCGGCAACCCTCCGAATCCCCTCTCTGTAACTGCCGACGACCGCTCCGGTTCCCCTCCCCTCACCGGTCGTCCGCCCAGCTCCTCCCCGACTCTTACAAAACCCGACACCTCCTCCCTCCGGCCAACCCTCTCTTCTCCGGCCGTTTTCCCCCTCCTTTTCCGACGAGCTCAACCACCACTCCCCGCTGCCCTCCGTCGGTGACCGGCCTGTGTGACCCTCTCCTCCTCTCCTCCAGCTGCCTGGAGCACCACCCCGCAGCCTGGCTTCCTTATCGCCTCCGACCACTCCTCCGCTTCCAGAAACCCAGCACCGCCCTTCTCCAGATCCGCCGCCGCCTCGCCCAGCCCCCTCTCCTCCTCCTTCCTCCTCTTTTCTCCACCCCAGCGAAGCCCTCCAACGCCTCGATAGCAGCTCCGGCCGCCCTAGCCGTGCGCCGCCGCCTCCTGCGCGCCGCCGTCGACGACCTCGGCCGCCTCTACTCCCCCAGCCTCCCTCCGGCCAGCCCCGAGCTGCCGCCTCCGGCCGACAGACCCAAACCCTAACCCTAGGGTGAACCGACCCGGACACGTGTCGGACACGAAGAATTCGATTTCCCGGAGCCCTGTTCAGGTTCCCATATCTCTCTCCTCGCTGCTCTGTTTCTCGTTCCGTCAGTTGCATCGTGTAGCCTGCATGACCCCCTCGGTGCCCGTACAACCCGTTCGGTGCATCTCGTCCTGTGGTGATCGTGAACCGCGATCCAAAAATAGGAAAACCAATGCCCTATTTCACCCCGGAACCGAGTACGTCCCGCCAAACGGGACGACTTGGTCGCGTGCGGTCTTCACAGATACGTGCGCGCCGTCGATACGGACGTGCGAGATTTCGCAGAAGTTGATTCGGATGTGCATGCACACCGGAATCAACGCGTATCCGCCGACAATTCCCCGTATCCGACCTTTCTGAATCTCGCTGTAACTTAGTGTACACACGTCGGATCAAAATAAAACTTGCATTTCACATAGATAGTTATATAGTTTACCCTATTGTTTCATTATTTGCTGCACTGTATTTATTTTAGCTTGTATTATCTGTACCTTGCTATGTCCCCTGAGGACCTGGATCCGGATTATGTTTCCACGATTAGCAGACGAGGTTTATCCAGAGGTATACGGAACAGGAGCACTTCTCGGAACAGTACCAGTACCTGAGGACGAGGTGATCGCTGAGGACTTCTCCTGAACCTCTACTTCTCTACGCTAAGTCTTTATGGCCAATAAACTCTTTTATTCTTGTTTATTTTCCTTTTGTTGATATTGATATATTCATTCTGTGGATGAGAATAGTAAACCCTGACTATTGTAATACAGCTTAAGTATGCCCTGATGAATCCATTAAATTGGGTTATCCATCGGTGCGTGCTGCTGGCCATTGCCACGTGTCTAGTCCCTCGATATTTTGGGACTGGGACGTGACATAGTTTTTGTGGTGGCCCATGCAGGTCAACGACTAAATTGTTCGGTTTCAACTTAGGGACCGAACAGGCCTGCAATAAGAATAGGATAAGTCTTTAGGATCTCATCCACTTGCTTGAATCGTTCTTGACATCTATCTCGGATTCGAATTAATTCCTTGACTTGCATTTGCCTTGATTCTTGTGCGCCTCTTATCGTTTATTTTGGATGCAGAGTAGTGGAATCACAATCAAGCAACGAGACTCCTACTGGAACACCACAGGGTGCTGTGGTCACCCAGGAAGATGAAGTGACACCAGAAGATAGATGTCAACTCAACAAGGCGATCAAGTAGATCAACGCTCTTCCAGCAGCAGCAGAGGAATCGATTGCAAGGACGCAGACAAGCCCTGACAATGACCTTGGAGACGCGCAGAATCATGGAGTAGCTAATGCGCGTAAGTTTTTGTAGTTCTGTTTCTAGTATTGCTTTAGTTCGTGCCCGTTGGTTCATGACCCTAGACTTAACCTGACCATTTTAACTTGCTAATTATATATAACCTAGTGATAACCTAAATAATTTTGAACTAGCCAATAACTTAGAATATTTTATAAATGTTAAACTGATAAGTTTTTAAAGGATAAAACTGGTTTTCTAAAACTGTAATTTTCTAGATTTTCTTCATTCGGAAAATTTTATAACTTTTAATGCTTAGGGAAATAATTTTTCCTAGGTGTTACTCTCAACCTTGATTCTCCTTGATTTTGATGTGCTTTGAACAATGTTTGTAACCGTGTCATCTCTGTTGACCGGTTATTCTTTGATTGCGAGGACGCAATCCTCTTAAGGGGGGTAGATTATAATCCCTCTGATTTTCAAAAATTTATAATTTAGAATTTTTCCCAATTTACTGTAATTTTTTGATATTTTTCTGGAATTAAAATCAAAGTATTTGGTAATTAAAGAATTTTTAAATATTATTAAATAATATTAAAATATTATAAAAATGATATTTTATGGTGTAAAATGGAAAACTAGACATAGGGTAATTTTTCGGGAATTTATTGGACCCCGGAAGCATTTTTAAAGCCCTAAAAACTATTTTGTAATTAAACCCAAATTAACCCGGTTCATTGAACCAAATTAAACCAACCCAATAATTAGACCGAATCGGACCGGCCGGTCTGCCCAAACCGGTCCAAACCCCTTAACGGGTTGGATCTGGGTCAGATCCGACCCGGCCCGTCAAACCCGAAACCCGCAACCCCTCATCTCCCCCAGCCCGACCCTGGCGGTTCCCCTCCCGCGCCGCTCCGGCCGTTACGCCGTGGCCGCCGGCAACCCTCCGACTCCCCTCTCTGTAACCGCCGACGACCGCTCCGGTTCCCCTCCCCTCACCGGTCGTCCGCCCAGCTCCTCCCCGACTCTTATAAAACCCGACGCCTCCTCCCTCCGGCCAACCCTCTCTTCTCCGGCCGTTTTCCCCCTCCTTTTCCGACGAGCTCAACCACCACTCCCCGCTGCCCTCCGTCGGTGACCCGCCTGTGTGACCCTCTCCTCATCTCCTCCAGCCGCCTGGAGCACCACCCCGCAGCCCGGCTTCCCTATCGCCTCCGACCTCTCCTCCGCCTCCAGAAACCCAGCACCGCCCTCCTCCAGATCCGCCGCCGCCTCGCCCAGCCCCCTCTCCTCCTCCTTCCTCCTTTTTTCTCCACACCAGCGAAGCCCTCCAGTGCCTCGACAGCAGCTCCGGCCGCCCTAGCCGTGCGCCGCCGCCTCCCGCGCGCCACCGCCGACGACCTCGGCCGCCTCCGCCCCCCAGCCTCCCTCCGGCCAGCCCCGAGCTGCCGCCTCTGGCCGACAGACCCAAACCCTAACCCTAGGGTGAACCGACCCGGACACGTGTCGGACACGAAGAATTTGATTTTCCGGAGCCCTGTTCAGGTACCCATATCTCTCTCCTCGCTGCTCTGTTTCTCGTTCTGCCAGTTGCATCGTGTAGCCTGCATGACTCCCTCGGTGCCCGTGCAATCCGCTAGCTGCATCGCGTCCTGTGGTGATCGCGAACCACGATCCAAAACCAGGAAAACCAACGCCCTATTTCACTCCGGAACCGAGTACGCCCCGCCAAACGGGACGACTTGGTCGCGTGCGGTCTTCACAGATACGTGCGCGCCGTCGATACGGATGTGCAAGATTTCGCAGAAGTTGATTCGGATGTGCATGCACACCGGAATCAACGCGTATCCGCCGACAACGCCCCGTATCCGACCTTTCTGAATCTCGCTGTAACTTAGTGTACACATGTCAGATCGAAACAAAACTTGCGTCATCGGACTCGTAGCAATACGCTGGTCCTGTGAGCCAAGTTTGGTTCGATTCTGAGAACGTTGACAAAATTGCGTGTCGTGGGCCCCATATGCTCCACTTGACGGGCAATTTTGAGAACGGCTCATCGGAATCTAATTCTGGAAGTTCCGTTGGGTTCGTATCATCGTTCCTGACCTGTTAACACTAAGTTGGACAAATTTGGAGACCTTTGACCCTGACACATTTTTCGGTGCAAAGCGGCCCACATGTGGACCCCGCCTTGACCCAAAAATATTATTTTTGCCCCTGTGTCCAAATTGGACTCAAGGACAGGCGTTTCTAGCTGATTAATATTTTCTGGATCTGATGGTGAAGATTATTTCAGTAACCGGAGAACTGCCTGCAAATCCCGCTGAAGTTAGAGCCACCATTGGAGCCGGAACCCCAGGCAAGTGTACCTTGCCAACTTGTAGTTTTGTTACATATTACTTGGACTTAATTATAAACTGTTGTACATGCTTAAACCTAGGGCCGTGTGACTTGCTTAGCGTCCGATTAATAGTCGGGTGCCAACTCCGTACGCGGAGTTGTGTACGTCATCTAGAGATGGACATTCGTGACCTTTTATATTCTTGTACTTGCATTATCAAGTACGTTATACCCAGGACACTTGACACAAATCATGAGACAGAATCTTCCTGAAATATTCAAGGTGATTCTGTGTAGGTTGCAGGATTTATGACATAGACATTATATTCATAGACATAGTATGACTCACTGCATTAGATATGATCTCACGTGACATGGACATGAGACGTTATGGACATAAGACGTGTGGTTACATTGGATGGGGAGAGACACACAGGCTATAGGCTGATTATATATATATATAATCCATAGTAAAATAGTAAAATTCATAGTAAACTCCGCTACCGGCTCCCAGACACAGAGCTTGTAGTGGAATCAGCCTAAGTTCTAGTGATGCTCTCAACTTGCATTTCACATAGATGGTTATATAGTTTACCCTATTATTTTATTATTTGCTGCACTGTATTTATTTTGGCTTGTATTATCTGTACCTTGCTATGTCCCCTGAGGACCTGGATCCGGATTATGTCCCCAGGATTAGCAGACGAGGTTTATCCAGAGGTATACGGAACAGGAGCACTTCTCGGAATAGTACCAGTACCTGAGGACGAGGTGATCGCTGAGGACTTCTCCTGAACCTCTGCTTTTCTATGCTAAGTCTTTATGGCAAATAAACTCTTTTATTCTTGTTTAAATAAATATTGTAACAGACTTGATTATCGGGTTGTTCCCCGATTTATGTACTTATGACTTGATGATGATGTTTATTTTTCTTTTGTTGATATTGATATATTCATTCTGTGGATGAGAATAGTAAACCCTGACTATTGTAATACAGCTTAAGTATGCCCCGATGAATCCATTAAATTAGGTTATCCATCGGTGCGTGCTGCTGGCCATTGCCACGTGTCTAGTCCCTCGATATTTTGGGACTGGGGCGTGATATGGTTTTTGTGGTGGCCCATGCAGGTCAACGACTAAATTGTTCGGTTTCAACTTAGGGACCGAACAGGCCTGCAATAAGAATAGGATAAGTCTTTAGGATCTCATCCACTTGCTTGAATCGTTCTTGACATCTATCTCGGATTTGAATTAATTTCTTGACTTGCATCTTGCCTTGATTCCTGTGCGCCTCTTATCGTTTATTTTGGATGCAGAGTAGTGGAATTACAATCAAGCAACGAGACTCCTACAGGAACACCACAGGGTGCTGTGGTCACCCAGGAAGATGAAGTGACACCAGAAGATAGATGTCAACTCAACAAGGCGATCAAGTAGATCAACGCTCTTCCAGCAGCAGCAGAGGAATCGATTGCAAGGACGCAGACAAGCCCTGACAATGACCTTGGAGACGCGCAGAATCATGGAGTAGCTAATGCGCGTAAGTTTTTGTAGTTATGTTTCTAGTATTGCTTTAGTTCGTGCCCGTTGGTTCGTGACCCTAGACTTAACCTGACCATTTTAACTTGCTAATTATATATAACCTAGTGATAACCTAAATAATTTTGAACTTGCCAATAACTTAGAATATTTTATAAATGTTAAACCGATAAGTTTTTACAGGATAAAACTGGTTTTCTAAAACTGTAATTTTCTAGATTTCCTTCATTCGAAAAATTTCATAACTTTTAATGCTTAGGAAAATAATTTTTCCTAGGTGTTACACTCAACCTTGATTCTCCTTGATTTTGATGTGCTTCGAACAATTTTTGTAACCGTGTCATCTCTGTTGACCGGTTATTCTTTGATTGCGAGGACGCAATCCTCTTAAGGGGGGTAGATTGTAATCCCCTGATTTTCAAAAAAAATTATAATTTAGAATTTTCCCCAATTTACTGTAATTTTTTGATATTTTTCTGGAATTAAAATCAAAGTATTTGGTAATTAAAGGATTTTTAAATATTATTAAATAATATTAAAATATTATGAAAATAATATTTTAAGTTGTAAAATGGAAAACTAGACATAGGATAATTTTCCGGAAATTTATTGGACCCCGGAAGTATTTTTAAAGTCCTAAAAACTATTTTGTAATTAAACCCAAATTAACCCGGTTCATTGAACTAAATTAAACCAACCCAATAATTAGACCGAACCGGACCGGCCGGTCTGCCCAAACCGGCCCAAACCCCTTAACGGGTTGGATCCGGGTTAGACCCGACCCGGCCCGTCAAACCCGAAACCCGCAACCCCTCATCTCCCCCAGCCCGACCCTGGGGGTTCCCCTCCCGCACCGCTCCGGCCGTTACGCCGTGGCCGCCGGCAACCCTCCGACTCCCGCGCGTCGGTGACCCGCCCTCCGTCGGTGACCCGCCTGTGTGACCCTCTCCTCCTCTCCTCCAGCCGCCTGGAGCACCACCCCGCAGCCCGGCTTCCCTATCGCCTCCGACCTCTCCTCCGCCTCCAGAAACCCAGCACCGCCCTCCTCCAGATCCGCTGCCGCCTCGCCCAGCCCCCTCTCCTCCTCCTTCCTCCTCTTTCCTCCACCCCAGCGAAGCCCTCCAGCGCCTCGACAGCAGCTCCGGCCGCACTAGCCGTGCGCCGCCGCCTCCCGCGCGCCGCCGTCGACGACCTCGGCCGCCTCCGCTCCCCGGCCTCCCTCCGGCCAGCCCCGAGCTGCCGCCTCGGCCGACAGACCCAAACCCTAATCCTAGGGTGAACCGACCCGGACACGTGTCGGACACGAAAAATTCGATTTCCCGGAGCCCTGTTCAGGTACCCATATCTCTCTCCTCGCTGCTCTATTTCTCGTTCCGTCAGTTGCATCGTGTAGCATGCATGACCCCCTCGGTGCCCGTGCAACCCGCTCGGTGCATCGCGTCCTGTGGTGATCGCGAACCGCGATCCAAAACCAGGAAAACCAACGCCCTGTTTCACCCCGGAACCGAGTACGCCCCGCCAAACGGGACGACTTGGTCGCGTGTGGTCTTCACAGATACGTGCGCACCGTCGATACGGACGTGCGGGATTTCGCAGAAGTTGATTCGGATGTGCATGCACACCGGAATCAACGCGTATCCGCCGACAACGCCCATATCCGACCTTTCTGAATCTCGATGTAACTTAGTGTACACACGTCGGATCGAAACAAAACTTGCACCATCGGACTCGTAGCAATACGCTGGTCCTGTGAGCCAAGTTTGGTTCGATTCTGAGAACGTTGACAAAATTGCGTGTCGTGGGCCCCCTAGGCTCCACTTGACGAGCAATTTTGAGAACGGCTCATCGGAATCCAATTCTGGAAGTTCCGTTGGGTTCGTATCATCGTTCCTGACCTGTTGACACTAAGTTGGACAGTTTGGAGACCTTTGACCCTGACATATTTTTCGGTGCAAAGCGGTACACATGTGGACCCCGCCTTGACCCAAAAATGTTATTTTTGCCCCTGTGTCCAAATTGGACTCAAGGACAGGCGTTTCTAGCTGATTAATATTTTTTGGATCTGATAGTGATGGTTATTTCAGCAACCGGAGTACTGCCTGCAAATCCCGCTGAAGTCAGAGCCACCATTGGAGCCGGAACCCCAAGCAAGTGTACCTTGCCAACTTGCAGTTTTGTTACATATTACTTGGACTTAATTATAAACTATTGTACATGCTTAAACCTAGGGCCGTGTGACTTTCTTAGCGTCCGATTAATAGTCGGGTGCCAACTCCGTACGCGGAGTTGTGTACGTCATCTAGAGATGGACATTCGTGACCCTTTATATTCTTGTACTTGCATTATCAAGTACGTTATACCCAGGACACTTGACACAAATCATGAGACAGAATCTTCCTAAAATATTCAAGGTGATTCTGTGTAGGTTGTAGGATTTATGCATAGACATTATATTCATAGACATAGTATGACTCACTGCATTAGATATGATCTCACGTGACATGGACATGAGACGTTATGGACATGAGACGTGTGGTTATATTGGGTGGGGAGAGACACACAGGCTATAGGCTGATTATATATATATATAATCCATAGTAAACACATAGTAAAATTTATAGTAAACTCCGCTACCGGCTCCCAGACACAGAGCTTGTAGTGGAATCAGCCTAAGTTCTAGTGATGCTCTCAACTTGCATTTCACATAGATGGTTATATAGTTTACCCTATTGTTTCATTATTTGCTGCACTGTATTTATTTTGGCTTGTATTATCTGTACCTTGCTATGTCCCCTGAGGACCTGGATCCGGATTATGTCCCCTGGATTAGCAGACGAGGTTTATCCAGAGGTATACGGAACAGGAGCACTTCTCGGAACAGTACCAGTACCTGAGGACGAGGTGATCGCTGAGGACTTCTCCTGAACCTCTGCTTCTCTATGCTAAGTCTTTATGGCAAATAAACTCTTTTATTCTTGTTTAAATAAACATTGTAACAGACTTGATTATCGGGTTGTTCCCCAATTTATGTACTTGTGACTTGATGATGATGTTTATTTTCCTTTTGTTGATATTGATATATTCATTCTGTGGATGAGAATAGTAAACCCTGACTATTGTAATACAGCTTAAGTATGTCCCGATGAATCCATTAAATTGGGTTATCCATCGGTGCGTGCTGCTGGCCATTGTCACGTGTCTAGTCCCTCGATATTTTGGGACTGGGGCGTGACATCAAAGATTTGGATTAGTATGCGAATTTTAAGCATGTGAAGTTTTAAACGTGTTTCGTACGAATTATTGACAAATTTGACAAAAAAAATTGTGGTGTCAACTATTTAATTAACTAAATTTGAAAACATGTTTAATTATGTTAAGTTTCTCACCTCAATATTTTCGTTTGACAATTTTTTGACCAAATTTTTTAACGTATTTTACTTCCATTGTGCTGATTTATACTCATACTTTTGTCGTCCCAAATTTTTTTTCATTTGCCGAATTGCTAACAAGGATCTTGAGAACCAGTTTTAAAGACTAATGGTATGTTTGGCAACGGTGTTTTGATCGATTTTGGAGAATTTTTAAAACTATTATTTATGAAATGTTTACAAAATTTCAGTTTGGTGATTTTTTGAAGCACCGGGTTTGATCGTCTAAAATCATCCAAAATCAGTGTAATATAATTTTGGATATCTTTATAAACATCCCAAATTGGTGGGTTATAGGGGTTCTATTATTTTCGTTCTTTTATGCCCTCATTAAAAAATATAATTGCTACTACCTAAAATGGTACAATGTCCTATATATTTCCACTTTCTAGTCTTTGTTTTTCTCGTTATTTTAAGTTGGTTATGAATTGGGTCAAAGTCGGCCAGTGGACCACCCTGCAGACTTTCGGACCGGAACATGAGTGTAGCGAAGCAGGCTAGCGTGGTACGGGTAGAGCAGCTGAGCAAACCAATGTGGACCAAGTGCAGCAGTAGTGCAGACTTTCGAGCCAAGTGCAAGCCTTCAGACGGGTTGTAGCCTACGAGCTGGGTGCGCCTAAGCACCGAGTTTGTCTGCTTCAGGGTCGAGTTCTATGAGGTGTGCATCATTCAGGATAGTGATTGTAGTGCTTGTGTTAGGGTCATCTTCGTCGTGGATGGTCATAACGGATTGATTGTGTAACTACTTAGTTAATAGAATTACCTTCTTTATATATATATATATATATATATATATATATATATATATATATATATATATATATATGAGGAGGAATTATAATTCCCACATTTTTACATTCCTAAAGCATCCCCATGATCACAACTATTGGATCTTGTTTAAGTCATCTAATCTTAACCATTGATTTTAATTGTTCAAATCAACGGTTAAGATTTGATGACTTAAACAAGATCTAACGACCGTGATTATGAAAATATTTAGAGATACATAAATAAGTAAAAAATATCGGATCCCTTTATATATATATATATATATATATATATATATATATATATATATATATATATATATATATATATATATATATATATAAGAGTACCGCCTATCATTTCAATTTTGTTTTTGTTCGAAGAGATTCAAACCGCTGACATTTTTTTTTCTTACTAATGTTATCTCTAGACTTTTCTTTTGATGTTTTACTTAATCTTAATCTTAATCTATACGAAATTTTAATAAAATTTTTACATTGTTCAAAAAATTTTAGAGTGATTTAATAAAATTATTCTTTATTTACTTACTAGGGCAGCTATAACTTTTATTCTAAAAATAATAATAAATTAACGATAGTTTTGGTAGAAACATCCTTAACCATTACAATTTCTTTAAGGAAAACGTTCTAGTGGTTGACAATTCGCTAAGCTATGCTCAACGTAAGTAAGAACCAATGTGCTAAAGACCAAAGATCATGTTGATGTTTACCAACTCACGGCATAAAATCACATGCATCAAAGCATGGCAAAGCTGTCGGCGCTAGATCGATCGATCCATGAGAGGTTACTTTGAGACTTCCATAAACTAATTTGACCGGTCGTGTTGTTAAAAAATTTCTCCTCGATTCTTCACTGACTTCTACTCCATTCCATATTACGTTTATGTTTTAGACTACTGCACACAAATTAAGGTTGAAAATTGATGTAAAGATACGATAACTATAAACGAACCTTTTTTCTTTTTTCTTTTTCTTGTAGCTTAAGCCTGTCCTGATAGATGTTGGACCATTCTTCTTGAAAAGTCTTCGTGCTTTCTCTATTCCTGTGGGACAGCAATACCAGGACGTAGATGTTCTTACTTGCATGATTGTTCGCAATAATGTACATGTATTGCATCCGAAGCCACTGTTTTTCAGCACCACAGAATGCTTTGTTTCATTTCAATTCATATTATCGGCACGTGTACGAAAACAAAGTGTCAGAAGAGGCTGATGAAATCTGGCTGGTGCGATGGTTAATTCATAACCTCATGTGGTTTTCAAATAGAAAAAAGATGTGTGGTTACTGTGCATGATGCAATCCACACGGATGATCAATATTACGAATTTTTTCGTTTAAAGTAATAAAATATAATATAATTATAAAAAAAAGAAAAAGTTGGAGGATATTGCAAATAGGGGGACCACTCGCCAACTTAGTTGGCGAGGTGCTAAGTTGGAGAGCATCTCGCCAACTGAGTTGGCGGGGCGCTCTCCTCGAGAGGCCGTTCGCTAACTCAGTTGGCGGGGCGCTGTCTACGAGACTCGAACGTTACTTTCCAGCCGTTGCCCAACGGATAGATTTCAATCCTATAAATACCCCCCCAAACACTCCTCACACAAAACATTCTCCTCCTCCTCCTCCTATTTTCACAGCTTCTTCCCCTTAATCACAGCAATTCTCTTTCTCCTCCTGATATTTACTGGCGATGGCTACCCACAATGACGGTCGTATTCCTGGCGGACCAACTACCGCGCTTATTATTAAGCAACGTGAAGACCACATTTCTAGTCAGATATTTACTAGCGAGGTAATTTTTGAAATTACAAGTTGCCAACTTTATTAATGCATATATTTTTTATAATACATATGTTTACTTTATTAATGCACATAAATTTACACACAAAATATAATGCATATATTTTTTATAGTTATACGACCATGATCTTGGTTTACGAACTCGGATCCATGTACATTGGCGGGCCGAAAGGAATTATCGTACGTGGGAGCTAAATTCGGTCCAAAAGGCTTTGGTGGAATCCTTTGGATTCCACTATATTGATCGTGTTAGATATTTAATCCACGATCTTCATTTAGTTGTAAGCCTTGCGGAGCGTTGGTGGCCCGAACGCAACATTTTCCAACTCCCATTCGGCGAGATGACGATCACCCTTTTTGATGTGGCGAATATATTAGGGTTACCTATTAAAGGTAACGCTATATATTTTGATCCGCACTTAAAGGGATCTGATCTAATCAGGAGGTATCTCGGTGTTAGCCCTCCTTCAGGTCTAAAAGACGGCAATTATGTGAAATTTACATGGCTCCATGGCAACTTTATGGACCTACATCAAACTATTGATGGGGTGGTTGATGTAGATAAAATTCGGGTATATATTTTTATTAGTAAATTTGTTTATTACTTAATTTAGTGGTACAATTCTATATAACACTTAATAAATCCAGTTCATTCGTTGCACAAGAGCGTATCTGCTCTGTTTATGTGGTGCAATTCTATTTCCCGATGCATCAAGAAATATGGTAAATGTGTAGCTTCTACCATTTTTGGATGATCTGACAAAACCTACTGAGCATGCGTGGGGAGCTGCTACTCTTGCCTTTTTATACGCCAATCTGACAGAATTTGTCAGATCCAATCGCAAGAGTATTTGTGGATGTATTTCACTGATACAGGTATGAATGAAAGACCTTAAAAAGTTAGAATAATTTTATACGCAAATTTTGTTTATACTAATGTCATATTTTTGTTTTATAGTTATGGTCCTACGAGCACTTCTATATTGGTAGGTCTGTTACCAGCATTCTCAGTGATGTTGGAGTATTTCCAGTTGCTATGCGCTGGCCTACAAACGTAGTGGATTATCAACACTACCAATACAGGACTGTATCACTATATCGCAGCCAATTTGATACACTGCAGTATAATGAGGTAATTTTTAAATATGCAATAAATATCTTTAAATTATTTAAGTTTTGATCGTAGATAAACATCGCATCTAATTGATACAATATCTTTAAATAGGTAACCTGGTTACCGTACTAATGTGAACCTGATGCTCCAGAATTCAAGAGGACATCATATGCATTTTCTTTACATAGATGTCATATTATATATGATCGGTTCACCATGTACCATCCGCAGACCGTGTTCTTCGGCAATTCGAAATGGCCCCAATAATTCCCGATGATCCACCGACAGTCGATTATGAGACATCAAATGCATTACAACGAATCATTGGTCTCGTTGCTGACTGGAATAATCGGTTCGAGAATTATAGTGTGAGGGACATGTCTCCCAGACTAAATTCTGCTGAGGAATGTAAGTTATAAGTTACTCATTATTCGTATTGATTTAGTGTAAATAGTTTGCTAAAATTTTGTTATATGATCTAGCAAGCGAGTCTAACAAGCGTTGAAATACTGGTTCTTTTGTAACTTTTTTCATGTTTTGTTTAAAATATTGAATACAAAAAAAATGAGAAGATGCAGAAAAAATAGCACGAACAGCATTTATTAATCCCTTTTGCTTGTCAGATATAAATGAAATTGTACTCCAATCATTAAAACAACTTTCAAAAGATATTTTAAGAGAATTTAAAAACCAAGACCAAGAATCACTATTCTCACCTTCAGCAACAGCATAAGCTATAGGATATAATTGATAGTTAGGATCGTGAGCACAAGCAATAAATAAGATACCTTGATATTTAGACGAAAGAAATGTAGCATCAGTACTAATAATTGGTAAACATCCACTTAAAAATCCATCAATACATGACTTAAAATAAATAAAAATTCATTGGAAGCTATTGTTTTCGGCAGTTTTAATAAAACTTGTACTACCTGGATTTGTCTCCATAATTCTATAACAATACTCCTCAAGACTAGCGTATGCCTCATCATAACTACCATTAATTTCAGCTAATGCTGTCTCTCGGGCTCTCCATGCTTTGGAATAACTAACTTGTATACGGTGCTCCCTATATATATCTTTAACAATTTGTGATGGACTGTATGACTGGTTATCTCTAATAATGTCAATTATCATGGTCTTAATCCATGAAGCGGTAGCTAGTCGATAACGTCCTGTACTAAGTCTTCCTAAACAAGAATGACGATTTTCTAATGTACTAACTTTAACTATATCGCCATTTCCAATAGATTTGACATATACTCTCCAATTACAATTCGGTTGATCACAACTATATATAATTCCACGAGCATTATTCATAATACTAGCTGAACAAGTATAATTATATTTAATTGCTAAATTACTTATAAAGCTTCTAAAGTGATAACGACTAGGAAATGATTGTCCCTTAAATAATTTATTAGTGATAGCTTTTACAACATCATCATCTACCGTATAATCTACATTTTCAACTAAATCATCACTATTTCCATCGTCGTTGTCACTATCATCATCATGGTTAGATTCATCTGATGAATGACCTTCTTGGATAAATGAAACTATTTGTTGAGAAGAACTAGCACCCGAACTAACATGCTGATATTCAGAAAAATATTCATTATTTCTACTATCTAAGGTTGTTGTTACTTTAATAACATATATTTTTATATACCGTGATTGTAAATTAATCTCAAGAATATAATTCCATGCATCTTCACTATCTATCAAAAAATAATTAGAACAAAAAATAGACTTCAGAATAAAATCATAATGAATAGAACAACGTTCAATAATATGATTACGTATATTTTCAAAACTAATATTCGGATAAGTTAAAAAAATTATACTTTCTCCTCCTTCGTAATTTAACCCATTTACTTTACCGCCGTGCGAGCATACAATTCTTACACTACGATCCATGACGGTTGAGAACTTTTGCTACAGAAAACTCAAATGAACTTTAGCTGCCGGCAGAGAGACAGAAAGAGTGTTGGAGACTTTGCTAGAGGGAAGAGAGGAAATAGAGGAAGTAGATTGAGTGTGAGATAATTTGGTTGAGATAGGTAATTTATAGAGGGAGAATGTAATAGCCGTTGTTGTTAATAGTCGATGTGGAACGGTCGGGAAACGGATCCTTACTCGCCAACTCAGTTGGCGAGCAAATTGCAACGGGTCTAAGCCAACTCAGCATGCCCCGCCAACTGAGTTGGTGAGCGGCCTCTCGAGGAGAGCGCCCCGCCAACTCAGTTGGCGAGATGCACCCCGCCAACTCAGTTGGCGAGTGGTCCCCCTATCTGCAAATACCCCCCACTTTTCCCTTTTTTTATAATTAGATTATATTTTATTACTTTAAACGAAAAAATCCGTCAATATTAAGTGGCACTTGGTACGTGGAAATTTTTTTTTTCCAGATAAATTTAGAATCAAAAATCTATTCTTAAGTTTAGTTTAGATTATAAAAGTTTATTTTCAAAAACAAAAATATTTGGATAATTAATTTACCCACAAAATATGAAAATTTCACCCCTTAAGAATCAGTAAATATTTTTTTTCCGAGCAGATTTTTCCATGCATATATATATATATATATATATATATATATATATATATATATATATATATATATATATATATATATATATATATATATATATATATCGTATTTTTTATCCTTTTTCATTTTTACTTTTTTTTTTCTTCCATTTTTTGTTCTATTTTTTCTTAGTTAGTCGACAATTTGAGTCTCGTACGAAGATTTGGTTCGAATATATGAGGATGAGTTATGTGAATCAAAAATGGTATCGAATAAGGATCATGTACGTAAGTAAGGATGAATCAAATGGAATGAAACTTAGTGTTGAAAAGTTTAAGACTCGAGGATGCGATCGGAGTTAGCGTGATTGAATGATAGTACGATGGAAATGTAGTGCACATAGAATTTGATTGAAAGATATAAATGACTCAGAGAGGATTCGATGAAACAAAAATTGATGTTAGACAATGGTAATCGAGAGTTCAAGTTTGAATATGCGTGAATGACTCAATGAATCATGTTGCTCGAGTAACGGAGATAGAAGATAAAGAATTCGATCTTAAATTTGGACGAATTGATCCTGTGTATCGTTTGAAAGTTAACAATTGGCCGAAATGAATACGATATAGTGCAAACGGATAAGCGATGATTATGCGAAACACTTGAAGATATTGAAACATATCGAGGATAAGTGATGACATGGGCTAAAACGAATAGTATTGTGTGAATGGATTTCGATGGTTATATAGACGAACTTGATGAAATAGAATATAACGAAGACGGATAGACATGGACTTGAGGATATTCAAACTAAATAAACGACGAGTAGATTATCGATGTAAACTTCAAACTTTGTGATTTTGTGGAATGCTAGATGCGGACTACGGATTGATGGAACGATAACATTGAATTTTCGAATGACTTGGCTAGGTGAATTTTGATCATGGCATGGATGGGTATGAGATGAGCTCGACTTGATGAATATTGAAATTCTTAGGAAAGGATCATTGACTTGGTGTAATGGGTTGATGGCTTAGGAGAAAAATCGGAATTGATCTATAACTTGGATGAAACAAAGGTGTAACCGATGGAATGACTTGGTAAATTTGAGGATCATTCTTACTTATGGTTCGGTGTTAAAAACGAGTTTGAAGATACAAAGCAATTCAGATGAGTGCATGTCAAGAATGAGCAGATCTAGAAGTTGGGGCAAGTCATGCTTGGTGGATTTTTTAATGATTATATGATTTAGAGTTTGTGAATTGGAAGTGTTGACTTAGAATTTGGATTTATGATTCGGTGATCGAAAATATGAGACTAGAATTGATGAATGCTATCAAATGGACTTGAGGACTAGGACTACGTAAGTTACTCGAATTGATGTTGACGATCGGGATATATTGAGGATTTTATTGGAACGAACTTACCTCAGGAATGACTTTGCTGAACGGACTCGGACCCCGTGAAATGGATGTCGCAAATAGGGGTAGGATGATATATGCTCAATGTTTACAAATCTGAGTGAAGCGAGCTTGGGTAGAATACCCCGTACAAGCATTCTATGGTTTGACCTTCGATTTGGGGTGAGCGCAGAGCTTTGGATTGCACGTCGATGATGATAATTTTGAGACATAACTATGACCTGGTGAGTTGACCTAGTGGGTTGGTGGTGTCGGTGAGCAACTCCGTACAAGATGGAGTTGTCACGATGGAGGCAGTCAATTAAAATCAGTTTGTTGAATGAGGAGGTCCGACGTAAGCAAGTTGAATCATCGCAGGAGTCCGCTCTACGGGAAGGGAAGATCCAAGTCACAAGCGAGGATAGAGGGGAGTTCTTGGGATCTTGCGACTGTGACCGCAATGAGGGCTGCTATCATTGTGGCAAAATCGGTCATATCAAGAGAAACTGCATGAAGCTCAAAGGTGAGAAGGCCAAAGGCAAGGACGATCAGGAGGATCTCACGACATTGGGAGATATCATCATCATAGTAACCGACGCAGAGGAACCTTGTGGCATGTGTTATGATGGAGATTGGGTCATGGGCACTACCAGAATAACACATATTAGCGACGTCCAAACACGTCGCTAATATGTAAACTAATATAGCTAAAATAATTTGATGACGTAATTAGCGACGTTTTTACTTTGTCGCGTATTATATGGTCTCTGACAACAAAAATGTCCCTAGTCATATTATAGTGACGTATATTTGCGACGAGAAGATTACGTAAAATATACGACGATTAGCGATGTGTCGTTAAATTAGCGACATAAGCTTTGGTCGCAACACGTCGCTATTTTAGCGACATTATGAGCGACGTTTTGCTACAAAAATGCTGACATGGCAAGTTTTGCCATGTCAGCATGTTAGCTACGTGTAGCGACGTACTGGCGACGTCTATGGTACCAGGTAGCGACATTCTGATACTTGTTAACGACGTTATTGTACGTCGCTGGACGTCGTAAAACGTCGCTAAATTAAAAAAAATTAAAAAAACAGGATACAATTTGTAAAATATTTTCCAACAAAACTCTACCTGCAGTTATAAAATCACAGTTTATATAAATAGAGCCGGAGCAACCCTTCGTTGAATTGCTTGGGTTCGCCGACCCCTTCTATGGAACACTCAACACCGATAAATTTACATATAGTTAATATGAATAATAAACTAAACTCAGATAGAAAAAAATCTACAAAGTTATTACACTAAATATGTCCCAAGAAGTAGATAAATAAATTTAAAATAAGTGTCACATGCGTCTCAGAATGTAATAAATAGTATGAAAAAATACATCAAAGACCCAAGAATGGGCCAATACATACAAACACACTAAACCATGTCCAAGCAAGGACTACTACTTATCAGGAGGAGCACTGCCGCACATCTGGGATAGAAGAAACTCATACTGCTCCTGTGAAAGCGTCACCGATGCCGATTGAGGAGGCAGTGATGGATGCGGTGTGTAAACCCCCTGAATTTCCAAATTTTTAAATCTTGGATTTTTCCCAATTTTCTGGAATTTTCTGTGAATTTTCTGTAATTAAAATCAAGGCTTGTAATTAATAAACGATTTTTAATTAGCAATAAATAATATTAAAATATCATGAAAATAACATTTTTGGGTGTAAAATGGAAAACTGGACTTAGGGTAATTTTTCTGGATTTTTCTGGGCCTCAGACCTATTTTTAAATGCCTAAAAACCATTTTTTCTAATTAATTAATTAATTAACTGATTTTATATTTATTATTATTATTATTATTATTATTATTATTATTATTAAACCGGCCCGGCCCACTGGGCCCAAACCCGTAACCCGGCCCACGGCCCAACCCGCAGCTGCTAGCGGGTCGGGTCGGGTCTGACCGCCGCCCGACCCGCCGGCCCGTACCCGAACCCCCTCTCTCCCCCGTGCCGAGTCTCCGCCGCGTTTCTCGCCGCCCGCCGCTCCCGGCCACCACCCCACGACCTCCGCCCGCTGCGCCTGACCCCGCCCTCGCCGCCGCCTTGCTCGGCTTCCCCAACCGCCGCCTCCGCCTTTAAAAACCCCTCTTCTTCCCCCGATCTCCCCCACGCCGCCACCGCTCCCCACCGTGCTCGCCGCCGCCGACCGCCCCATCGCCTCCGCCGGACCCGCGCTGCCCGCCGCAGCCAGCCCCCGCCTCGCCGTCTCCCGCCTCGCCACCGGCGGCCACCGCAGCGCAGAAACCAACAGCAGCAGCCGCTCGACGACGACGAGCCGCCCCGCACCGTAGCGGCCAGCGCCGAGCCGCCGTCCCCGAGCCGCCTCGCCTCCGCCTCGCCGCCGCGCGCCTCGCCGCCTGAGAACCGGCCACCCTCCGCCGCAGCGCCGCCGGCCAGAGGGAAAACCCTAGCCCTAACCCTAGATTTCTCTCCCCGTGTCCGACACGAGTCGGACACGTGTCGGACACGGTTCGACCCCGGTTTCCGGGTCCCCTTCAGGTGCGTATATCTTTTCACTCGTAGCTCCGTTTTCGATTCCGCAAATTGCGTTGCGAAGCCTGTATGACCCTCTCGGTGTCCGGACAAACTGTTCGGGGCATCGCGTCCTGTGGTGATCGCACACCGCGATCCAAAAACAGGAAAAACCAGACCCTGTTTCACCCCGGAACCGAGTACGTCCCGCCAAACGGGACGACTTGGTCGCGTGCGGTCTTCACAGATACGTGCACAGCGTCGATACGGACGTGTGAGATTTCACGGAAGCTGATTCGGGTGTGCGTGCACACCGGAATCAACGCGTATCCGCGGACATCGCCCCGTATCCGCCCTTTCTGCAATTCGACCTAACTTTGTGTACACACGTCGGATCGAGACGAAACTTGTGCCATCGGACTCGTAGCGATACGCTGGTCCTGTGGGTCAAGTTTGGTTCGATTCTGAGAACGTTGACAAAATCGTGTGTCGTGGGCCCCATAGGCCCCGCTCGACGGGCGATTTTGTGTTCGGCTCATCGGAATCCAAATCTGGAAGTTCCGTTGGGTTCGTATCATCGTTCCTGACCTGTTGACACTAAGTTTGGTGAATTTGGAGACCGTTGACCCGGACACGTTTTTCGGTGCAAAGCGGGCCCACCGGCGGACCCCGTTTTGGCCCGAAATTGCCGTTTTTGCCCTTGTCTCCAAATTGGACCCAAGGACAGGCGTTTCTAGCTATTTGACATCTTCTGAGAGTGATGGTAATGTCTATTTCAGCTTTTGGACTCATCTGTGGAAACTTCCCCTAGAACATTAATCGGATCCAAACAACAGGCAAGTACCTGCACTTCAAGTTAATCTTTATATTGTGATAATTAATTTCCTGCTCTACTAGTACCCTTGCTGATTTCACGTAGTGTTAAAGTACTGTATTTCATGTCTTGAATATTGGAGTTCATGTCTTGTTTACATATCGGGTGGGAGAATACTAGGAGGCATGTAGTTTACCCTTCCCCATGTATTGTTTAATAGCTGTTGGTACACGACTGTCCATCAGCCAGATCTCGATTGTATTGTTTAATAGCCGTCTATGACGGCCAGATTAGCCTTATAAACCCCTACATGCCAACTATGTATTCTAAAAACAAACACAAGTTCACACAGATAGTCCTAGTCTTGTTATAGTTCTTACTGACTGTTGTAGTTTCATTTTCTGTTTCACTTTATTTCCTGCTTACTCATATTCCTGTTAATAGCATTAAACTCTGAGATGTTGATGTTTCCTTTATGCAATTTCTCAATATGATACTCAGTTTAATTGTCATACATATTTAGCTTAATCTTGTTGTGCACTGTGTACTTTGCTCCTTTCCTGACTGGATACGTTGTTTAGGCGATGATGAGAACCTTGCCCCTACCTATTACGGACCCTATGAGCCAGCAGGTGATACAGTTGCAGAGCCGGTTCTCACCCAGGAGACTACTCCTGCAGAGTAGTTAGCATTAGCTATCTTTATTCCTATTTCTTGTCTTATTAATCGGGTTTGTCCCCGATTTCATTCTGAATTTCTGTACTAAACATTTGAAGCTGTTGTCACAATTATTTCAATTGCAATCTTAAGTTTCCATTCTCATTATTATCTTGCTTATATTATTTGTGGATGAGCTAGTTCAGTTAAGTGTGGTTTTGACCTAGACAGCGTACTACCGCCGATTCTGCGGCGTAGGCTGGACGTGCCCACGCACTCGTGCCCGAATAACCGGGTGTGGGTCGTGACACGTTTTAGTGGTGGCCCATGCAGGTCCAACGACTAAATTGTTCGGTTTCAACTTCGGGACCGAACAGGCCTGCAATAAGATTGAGGATTCTAGGACAAGCTCATTCACAGTATAGGGTCCTTATTTCAATTCTTGGTATCATTTCTGCTCAATTTTTCTATCGCCTTTGATTTCCAAGTATTCTATTTTGATTCTCCTACCCCTTAATCTTTCAGAATGGTCCAGACAAGGAACACAGTAGGAGGCACATCAGAACCAGCTGAGCAGAATGTGCCCGAAACTCTTGCACTCCCGCCGCCTCCATCTGTTCCAGCAGTTACTCTGGATGGGACACAACTACTTGGAGTGTTCCAGGGACTAGTGGAATCCCAGAAAGAACAGACTGCACTTCTGCGGACCAGCCTCTCGGAAGCTATTAAGTCCCAGGAGTCGCCACTCAAGAGGCCAGGAAGTGCTAAAGACTTCAAGAACCTTAGGCCTCTGGAATTCTACGGAACTGAGGGCATTCTCTACGCGGATGAGTGGATAGAGAATGTCGAGAGACTCCTGAAGACTGCTCGGGTTTCCGATGATCTCAAGGTGGAGTCTGCAAGCCTGCAACTGTTCGACATTGCTCGAACCTGGTTCAGAGATGAACCCCAACTATCTGCTCCTGACCTCACCTGGGAGGACTTCAAGAGGCTATTCAAGGAGAAATTCTACCCCGAAGTGGCTCGGGAAGCTCTCGAAAGCCAATTCGAGAGACTGGAACAAGGTAACATGTCTGTTGATGAATATACTGCTGAATTTGTCAGGTTAAGCCACTTTGCGGAGTACATGGTTCGTACCCCGGAAGACAGAGCCCGTAGATTCAAGAAGGGGCTGTCTCCGGATATTCGCCTTGCTGTCACCACCAGCCGAGCTCGCACCTATGAGGAAATCTTGAACGTGGCACAAGGCGTTGAGAGAGACATGGGGCATAAGCTAAAGCGAGAGAGAGATACCGGAAATGCGGGACCCAACAAACGCCTTTTTCAACAACAACAACAGCAGAGGTCCCCGCAGCAAGCCCAGCGTCCTCTCCCTCGAGCTCCAGCACCCCAACACCAGGCTCAAGGACAGAACCAACCAACTGCTACTTGTAACTTTTGCCGAAGACCGGGCCACACTTGGCAAGTTTGTAGGAAGAGACTAGGTGCCTGCCTATATTGTGGCTCAACAGAACATCAAGTGAGGGACTGTCCCGCTACTCCAAGACGCGGACAAGCTTACGTGATGACCGTGGAGAACGCGCAAACTCTGGAAGCAGCTAATGCGCGTAAGTGATTCGTAGATACCTTTCCTAGTATTGTTTAGCTCATGCCTATTGGTTCGTGACCTCAGCCCCAACCTAGTAAATTTGAACTTGCTAAATAACCTAGTATGCTTTTAAATTTGATAACTATAGAAGATTTTAGAGGTTGCTATTATGCTTACTATGTGCTGTTTTGTGGATTTAAATAATTTGTACCTCCTTTTTATCATCATCTAGCGCACTTAATTTTGCTGAACTTGACTTATGCTGCTATCTTATAGCCTAGTTTTGCAAGCTTACTCTTTATCGGGCTTGTTCATGACACATGTATTATTGAGGCCTGATCAACCCCACTAATACAAGTGTCTACTCAGAATCAGTGTACTACGGTCTGATCAACCTTAGTGCATTTTGATTCGCACTTCGCACGACTACTTTACGTGGATTGAGAGATATAGTGACTAGTATACTTGCCCCTAAACATGTCCGAGCATATCGTATCAGTTACCTAACCGTGCTAATACGAGCATGCGAATAAATAATTACCAGAATGGAATCTCAATCCATAACCGCCTGACCATCCCCATTAGAATTCTTTAAACGCCTTGATCCCTATACCTCTGTTCTACCACCTCGCCCTTAAACTCTTATTATTGATCCTCGTCTTCCCTTACTCCAGAAAGACAAAATCCTGTGTAGGTTTGATTTGTAGTGCTAGATGATAACCCTTTATGACTAAGGCAATACCCTAGGTGATGTATTTTGTGTTGCAGACTTAAAGATTCAATACCATGATTTGTTAAGTTGGGCCTAGCTTTACTAGTTGTACAGCCTTAGAGGATATGGGTAGAATTCTAAGTTGGGTAGCGACCGCAATCAAGTGAGATTGGACAGAGAGAACCCTGCTATAATTTAAATTTCGAGGACGAAATTTTGTAAGTTGGGTAGGTTGTAAACCCCCTGAATTTCCAAATTTTTAAATCTTGGATTTTTTCCAATTTTCTGGAATTTTCTGTGAATTTTCTGTATTTAAAATCAAGGCTTGTAATTAATAAACTATTTTTAATTGGCAATAAATAATATTAAAATATCATGAAAATAACATTTTTGGGTGTAAAATGGAAAACTGGACTTAGGATAATTTTTCTGGATTTTTCTGGGCCTCAGACCTATTTTTAAATGCCTAAAAACCATTTTTTCTAATTAATTAATTAATTAACTGATTTTATATTTATTATTATTATTATTATTATTATTATTATTATTATTAAACCGGCCCGGCCCACTGGGCCCAAACCCGTAACCCGGCCCACGGCCCAACCCGCAGCTGCTAGCGGGTCGGGTCGGGTCTGACCGCCGCCCGACCCGCCGGCCCGTACCCGAACCCCCTCTCTCCCCCGTGCCGAGTCTCCGCCGCGTTTCTCGCCGCCCGCCGCGCCCGGCCACCACCCCACGACCTCCGCCCGCTGCGCCTGACCCCGCCCTCGCCGCCGCCTTGCTCGGCTTCCCCAACCGCCGCCTCCGCCTTTAAAAACCCCTCTTCTTCCCCCGATCTCCCCCACGCCGCCACCGCTCCCCACCGTGCTCGCCGCCGCCGACCGCCCCATCGCCTCCGCCGGACCCGCGCTGCCCGCCGCAGCCAGCCCCCGCCTCGCCGTCTCCCGCCTCGCCACCGGCGGCCACCGCAGCGCAGAAACCAACAGCAGCAGCCGCTCGACGACGACGAGCCGCCCCGCACCGCAGCGGCCAGCGCCGAGCCGCCGTCCCCGAGCCGCCTCGCCTCCGCCTCGCCGCCTGAGCACCGGCCACCCTCCGCCGCAGCGCCGCCGGCCAGAGGGAAAACCCTAGCCCTAACCCTAGATTTCTCTCCCCGTGTCCGACACGAGTCGGACACGTGTCGGACACGGTTCGACCCCGGTTTCCGGGTCCCCTTCAGGTGCGTATATCTTTTCACTCGTAGCTCCGTTTTCGATTCCGCAAATTGCGTTGCGAAGCCTGTATGACCCTCTCGGTGTCCGGACAAACTGTTCGGGGCATCGCGTCCTGTGGTGATCGCACACCGCGATCCAAAAACAGGAAAAACCAGACCCTGTTTCACCCCGGAACCGAGTACGTCCCGCCAAACGGGACGACTTGGTCGCGTGCGGTCTTCACAGATACGTGCGCAGCGTCGATACGGACGTGTGAGATTTCACGGAAGCTGATTCGGGTGTGCGTGCACACCGGAATCAACGCGTATCCGCGGACATCGCCCCGTATCCGCCCTTTCTGCAATTCGACCTAACTTTGTGTACACACGTCGGATCGAGACGAAACTTGTGCCATCGGACTCGTAGCGATACGCTGGTCCTGTGGGTCAAGTTTGGTTCGATTCTGAGAACGTTGACGAAATCGTGTGTCGTGGGCCCCACAGGCCCCGCTCGACGGGCGATTTTGTGTTCGGCTCATCGGAATCCAAATCTGGAAGTTCCGTTGGGTTCGTATCAGCGTTCCTGACCTGTTGACACTAAGTTTGGTGAATTTGGAGACCGTTGACCCGGACACGTTTTTCGGTGCAAAGCGGGCCCACCGGCGGACCCCGTTTTGGCCCGAAACTGCCGTTTTTGCCCTTGTCTCCAAATTGGACCCAAGGACAGGCGTTTCTAGCTATTTGACATCTTCTGAGAGTGATGGTAATGTCTATTTCAGCTTTTGGACTCATCTGTGGAAACTTTCCCTAGAACATTAATCGGATCCAAACAACAGGCAAGTACCTGCACTTCAAGTTAATCTTTATATTGTGATAATTAATTCCCTGCTCTACTAGTACCCTTGCTGATTTCACGTAGTGTTAAAGTACTGTATTTCATGTCTTGAATATTGGAGTTCATGTCTTGTTTACATATCGGGTGGGAGAATACTAGGAGGCATGTAGTTTACCCTTCCCCATGTATTGTTTAATAGCTGTTGGTACACGACTGTCCATCAGCCAGATCTCGATTGTATTGTTTAATAGCCGTCTATGACGGCCATATTAGCCTTATAAACCCCTACATGCCAACTATGTATTCTAAAAACAAACACAAGTTCACACAGATAGTCCTAGTCTTGTTATAGTTCTTACTGACTGTTGTAGTTTCATTTTCTGTTTCACTTTATTTCCTGCTTACTCATATTCCTGTTTATAGCATTAAACTCTGAGATGTTGATGTTTCCTTTATGCAATTTCTCAATATGATACTCAGTTTAATTGTCATACATATTTAGCTTAATCTTGTTGTGCACTGTGTACTTTGCTCCTTTCCTGACTGGATACGTTGTTTAGGCGATGATGAGAACCTTGCCCCTACCTATTACGGACCCTATGAGCCAGCAGGTGATACAGTTGCAGAGCCGGTTCCCACCCAGGAGACTACTCCTGCAGAGTAGTTAGCATTAGCTATCTTTATTCCTATTTCTTGTCTTATTAATCGGGTTTGTCCCCGATTTCATTCTGAATTTCTGTACTAAACATTTGAAGCTGTTGTCACAATTATTTCAATTGCAATCTTAAGTTTCCATTCTCATTATTATCTTGCTTATATTATTTGTGGATGAGCTAGTTCAGTTAAGTGTGGTTTTGACCTAGACAGCGTACTACCGCCGATTCTGCGGCGTAGGCTGGACGTGCCCACGCACTCGTGCCCGAATAACCGGGTGCGGGTCGTGACACGGTGTCAGTCATGACCCGCACCCAGAATAGGGATACGAGTACGTGAACAACGCCAAGCCTATGCCGCAGCAATGGAGGTAGAACGTTGTTTGGGTCAACAATACTATCTAACATCTCGTACAATATATATAATGTACTTGTCATGCTATCTCAACTTCAAATGAAGGAACAATATGGTATATGATAATAAAACCAATACTCAATCATAATATCAAACTAGGGGAAGAAATAACACGATATTGAATAAGAAAAAATGTACAAGTGTCACAAATACATCCATATGCCCACAATATAAGTCTAGGCACAAAAAAACTCCCAAAATAATATATACATGTCAAGAGTCTAAAATAAGACTAATACAGTGTCTAAACAATATAAGTCTAAACCTCCTCAGTCACTGGCACTAGGTTCTCCGGCTCTAGGGGAGTATCCTCTAATATCTCAACGTCCCGCAGTCCATAGTAAGTGGGACACTGCTTCTCAAGCCAATCATCTGAAAAATATATTCAATCAGGATTGGAGCAAAATATAAACCTCTGGAAGCTGTTCCAAATAGATGGTAGAACATATATAACAAGTAATTGAGAAGAACACAAGATGAACTAGCAACAGGCAATGAAATAAACTATAGTAAACATGTAAAATACTAGAAAGGAAGAACAAGCAATATGTAATATCTCCAAGTAATGGAAATAAATAAAACTAGCTAATGTGCTTTAGAGTACAAGTTTGTTATGTGATCGATTTGGGTTGAACATGAATATAATATGGTAACTCGATTACACGTGTGATATGTAATCGACATGTACACGAATACACTGGGCTTGATTACATAACCAACTCCTACCCCCTCATCCCCAACCAATACTTATGGATCCAATCACAACACGTTACGAACACGAATATAAGGACAGTGAACATGAGCAGTGTGTGAATATGAAGTACATGATAATAATTACCCAATACACACGATAAAATATATGTGAAGGAGTACCCGCTGAACACGGTTAGGATAACATCCCATCACAAAATCCATTTAGTACCAGTCCGTGTAGCCACTGTGTCGAAATCAAGTAAACAGTTCTAGAACATGTGATATATCTACTATCATGAAATAAAAACTAACAGAGAGATGCACTCGCCTCGGGTACTAAGCAAAAGATGTCATTCATTGTCCGAGCTGGTATCACACAGAACTATATATGAAATATCATGTCATTTGGGTGTAAAAAGTGATAAATGAGCTAAACTGCATTAAAATGATGTTCTAGGTCAATATCTTAATTCTAGTGTCGTACCTAGCTTATAGGTTATTTTCACGGCTATACTAGTTGATATGGAGGAGCTGCTTCAGAATAGAGGAAGAGGGCCATTATGGGTACGGATGGCAAAGCTTCGTCTACATTCGACTGTGTGGCACGTGTGACGTGAGAGGAATAGGCGAATATTTAAATGGGTAACTACTTCAGTCAACTGTATCATCTATAATATTGAAGCTAATGTTAGATGTCTTCTTCACACTAATTGTCAGAGTGCTTGTTAACATCTTGTATAGTTAAGATTAACTGATATGGGTAAGGGCCCATGGTATTATGGGATACCTGTAGGTGTGAGTTGTAACACATTGGTTTATTTTCATCAATATAATTACCTTAATTCAAATATATATATATATATATATATATATATATATATATATATATATATATACACACACACTACCCGAGACCTCCCCAACATCCCTTAATTAACTACCCACTAGGCTACTATCTATATATATATATATATATATATATATATATATACACACACACTACCCGAGACCTCCCCAACATCCCTTAATTAACTACCCACTAGGCTACTATATATATATATATATATATATATATATATATATATATATATATATATATATATATATAATTAAAAAATGAATATATATTGTGTGTGTGATTAACTACTCAACCTATATCCAACACATATACTCAATAAATATACTTAGCTTATACACATAATATCATATAAATAAAGCTATACTTAGGTTTGAGTCATATATATAAGCAATACCATATATAAGGAGAAAAACTTTGATATAGATGGTTGTATCAAAGTTTTGATACAACCACATTGTATGACAAGTGAGTCCCCCTCTCTCTTTTATATAACTTTTTTTCATATATAAGAGGTAAAAGAGGGGGTGTCAAAAGAATAATTACCTAACCATAAGCAATGATGTGCATTTGCCTCATGTTCATGCAACTTACTGTTGCACGTGCTCCGGCTCATGCAGTTGCAGCTGCTGTGAAAAATCTCTCCTTTTAAATTGCATAAAATTTTGGATTATGGTTCGGAAACTGATATTTAAGTCACCGTAATTTTAAGATCATCCGGACAGTTGACTACGATCCAACTGTGTTAACAAAACATTTGGTTTGAACCTTCATCCTCCTACGCACTATGTACCCGCCGAGATGTTCTGAAATCAGAACATCAACGACTGGGGCCTGTTTGGTTGTCTGTTATTTCCTCATGTTTTGCTTTTAAACTTCAAAATCCCACCAAAGTATGTTTGGTTGCAACATTCTCCAATGTCACACTCCAAAAAAAATTTGGGGAGATTGAAGTTTAAAAGTTGATTTCTGAGAGAAAGAAAAAGAGCTTTTGGGAGTGTGATTTTGGTAGTTGAACACACGTGGTGGGCCCCTCTCTCCCCCCAACTCTCTCTCTATCTCTCTCTCTCCTCTAGAAAAAATATTTTCAGAAATTGGGGAGTTCCTTCTCCGTCTCCATAACCGTAGCCCAAGGACTCAACTCGACCACGACCGGAGCGTCGTCGAGGACGACGACTTCGTCAGCGAGGACTCGACTCGACCTAGCTAGTCGAGGACGACGATGACGAATCGACTCGACTCGACTCGACCTAGCTCGTCGACGATGATAGATCCGACTCGACTCGACTCGACCTAACTCGCCGACTGGACTCGACTCGACCAGTCACGACCCAGATCGACGCCAGATCTCGAGAGGCCTGGCCTAGATGAGCCGACAGTGGTCGGAGGCTTGGCCTGGTCGAACCGAGCTCGAGCTCGGCCTGGCCTGGGGTTGGTGACAGAGCTCGAACTGGGATAGGGTTAGGGTGTCCGAGGCCTGGCCTGGCCACGAACCGACGGTGGTCGGAGACCTGGCCTGGGCGAACCTCCTCGAGCTAGGGTCAGGGTGTCGGAGGCCTGGCCTGGACGAACCGACGGTGGTCGAGCTCAATGACGGTTGGTCGAGCTCGAGAGGCCGTCGCCAGCGAGGAACGACGGCCTTCCCGTGGTCACAGCCTGGATGGAATCGGACACGGAAAACATGGCACAAAATAGAAACACAAATTATTTTCTGAAAAATTAATTTTATTAAAAAAAAAATTTGAATTTTTTTACCATTTCTAAAAACCAATTTTCAGATGAATGTAACCAAACGTAAACTCAAAATCTCCATACTCGAAAAACACCTTTATAACTTACTTCCATAAAGCTGTTTTCAAGAAAAAAATTCAGAAAACATATCCAAACGGATTATGAATATCACGGTATACCGCTACAAGTCTTGGAGCAAGAGCAACATCAACTGTGGGTATACCATCGGTGTACCACTGGCTATGATAGCATGATACGGGCTCGAATTGAACCACCTTTGTCGCCATCAATTCTTCGAACTTCTTCGACACATAGATGACGCTCGTCGTGCTCCATGACGTTCTCCACATAGGTTAGAACCCACTCAACCCCAAAACTCAATTCATATATGAGACAAGTCTGCTATTATTCTCTATGCAAGTGCTTTCCTGGGGTTTCATTAATATTTCAGGTGTGAAGTTACAATCTTACAATTGCCGGCAATTTTGCCACAAATGATCTTTATGAAATAAAAATGATTTTTTTTTTTTTTTGCATGTTCTGCTCTAGCTTTCTACATAAAGAATGGTACTTTAAAGAGGTATATGCAGCACAGGGGCACGATCTTAATCTGTACTCTGATCGATCCGATACCAAAAGAACAGCATATTGTTATGAACCAGGAACGTATGTGCCAACATATCCGTAGCCGACTACGAGAAAGGCGATTCCTTGAAGGAACAGGTAGATGAAGTATCCTCGCTTTGCATATGCAACATCATAAGCTCCACACAACAAGAACAAGATTCCAAATCCAATTTCGGACAAATAAAACCTGATTTCAAGACCAAATGAAAATGTGACAAAATGCGATTGAATATCTAATAAAACAACAATACAACAACAAGTAAAAGAAATATATACCTTTGCCAAAAGCTGGTTTTAGGCTTCTCGAGTAAAGGCTTTGTCATTTGAGCATGTCCTAATTTCTCAATATCCACCACAGCTTCTTCGATGCATGGCTTCGTCTTCTGAGAATCTCCTAGCTTTTCTGTAACTACCCACTCATTGACTCTCTTGGCCTCTAAGAGACCTGTTATGGAAGCTTTAAGCCGATGTAAGGACATGACATTCTCAAAAAGGACCCAAAGGATCACTAGATGAAAAGAGCTGTTATATAATTACAACAATTACATGTTAATTGTCTGACTAATGTTGTATACGAATTTTGTCGACACAATGGATATTTACCTTGGAGTTGCAATAGCTTTGCAAATTGTGATCATAATGGGAGCATAAACTACACCCCACTGTGGAATATCGACCTCAGGAACGAAAACAGTAACTGGGATCACGACGCAATAGAACATGAAGGCAACTATATGAGCAACAACCTTTCCGACGAAGAAGAAGCTGTATATCACATAGAATTTCTTCCATGACGATACTCTCTGCAAACATATAAAGGTCGGTTTATTAAACGGACCAATTTTACTTTGAAAATAATTATACGAACATGCTTTATGTTGTAAGGGAGGTTAGTGTAATAACCATTTACGTAAAACTTAAAACATAAGGAAAGTCCATGTAATAAACATAAAACATAGGAGAGGTTAAGGATGGTTCGTTTAATAAACCGAAAATATAGGAAAGGTTAGTGTTAAAGGATCGATGTTGTCCTTTGGGCGTGACCGTCCTTGCCCGCAGCCACGCGCCGGCATCCCATTGGAGTGGGGCCCGAGATTTCGGAAGTAGGACCCGTGCTAGCAGAGGAGCCAATGGGCTGCTGTCACGTGACCGCGGTCATTGGACGGGCACGTCCAAGGGCGTGCCAAATATCATTTCCATAGTATAAATAGCCCTTCAGGAAAAAGGTTAACCTTATTTATTATGATCTCCACAGCCATTTTCTTGAAAAGATTGGCAGGACCACAGGACCACCGGTGTTGCTGAAACCTGTAGGCCTTGAATGTACTAGGCAACTCATTCTTTACCTAATATTGAAACCAAAAAAAAAAGGTACGAGGATTAAGCAAAGTTTTAAAATAAATATGTGAGATAAGCTCGAATTTACTATGTACAGATAGAAAAAAGAAGGAAGAGCGTACTTTGACATTGCCGAGATATACGAATTTCCAACCTGCAAGACCAGCACGAACAGACAAATCCATGTCTTCCACCGTTGTTCGGTCATTCCATCCACCAGCTTGATGGATTGCTGACATGCGCCAAACACCAGCAGTTCCTATCAAAAAGAAAAAAAAAAATTATGCTTATTAGTAAGAATATATAGCTTGCGATAAAAGTATACAAAAATAAAAAAAAATAAAAAAACATTAGCCTCTAAATCATAGTTTACCATTGAAACCAAAAAATGCAAATGTAGAAGACCCCGCTTCCTGCTCAATCTTGAAGTGGTAATCTAGAGACATTTCCTGAATTCTTGTGAGCATGCACTCATCCGCATTCACTGCACAGTTTTATCAATAGTACTAGAAAGAATTTAGGAATAGAATCACAATTAAGGATTCAAAACATTGAAATCAACTACATGATTAACAGAGCATGGATTTGAACCCCGGGGGTGGCCTAGTGGTAACACCAGTAAAGGATAAGAGGAGTGAACATGGATTCGAATTCCCGAAAATAAAAAGAAATAACGGAGCATGGAAGCTGAAAAGAATCTAAGCATACCAAATTTCCAACGAGTTTGGACTAGTGCAATCTCCGGATTATACACGAGGAAAGGAGTTGTCCTCAGCAAGAAGTCGGAATCAGGTTGGAAATCAGCATCAAACATAGCAATATAATCGCACTTTTTCACGTAATCTATATCCATTCCATCATGTAAAGCACCAGCCTTGTATCCCCTTCTGTTATCTCTAACTACGTAGTATATGTTCACACCTTTGCTCTTCCATCTCTGGCATTCTAATTCAACTGAAGCCTACAATTTCATCAGGGAAGTGGTAAATACACGTATACAGCTATAGTGATTAAGCATTAATAACAACTCCACAGTTACAAGTTAGATAAATTTGTTGATAAATTCTTTTTACTGCTGATACATCTAATCAGTCATCAGCACTTAATGATTATAAGTGGTGGTAAAAGACTGGAGACAAATGATAAGTAGGACTTATGTACTCATCTTTGCAAGTACACCCAATCGTGCTGTATGTGTGCACTGACATAGCTTCATGCCATGTGGTTTTCGACCCAGAATTTTGGCAGACATATACAACTTACTTCAACAAGGACTAATACCCTGTTTTCTAAAGATTTAAGTAGGACGTCAGAAACATGGCTATTAATTGCCTTGTCGAATGATACAGGAGTCATTGATCGAGACAAATTGGAGGCTAATAATGGCCTCTGCATTAAATTATATTGCATATATGCAGACAATCAACTTCTTCTTCTTTTTTTCCTCAGATTTGGATCTAAATCATCGTCGAAACCTTAGCTGGCTCGCGCAGAGCTGCCCATGTGATCCTTACTCCAAGGAAAAATATGCAAGTTGGCAAAGGTCAATTGTAACAGAGTGGTTGGGATGCAAATCAATTAGCTAGTCATTAGTAGAAGCTATAACTCTAAATGCAAGGAAGACTCACCCTAAGAATTGCATCGGTGGAGTCATCAAGAACTTGAATTATCAGCCGGTCCGATGGCCATGCCAACTCGCACGCCGCCCTTATAGACAGCTTGTACACCTGCATATATATATATCAACACCATGGTTCAAGATTGTCTTGATTAATTAATTGCTTATAGTCCATCAGTATCAAAAGAGTTCAAACATGAATAATGAATTTAAATTTTCTGGTAATGATTATCTAGATTAAACCCCAATTCACTTCTTTTTTTTCTCTAGAATTTTAGAATAAGGCACTGATCCTTATAGAACAGTACTACGCTTACTATAAGTATGTTCACAATAAAAAAAATGCAAAAGCAGCTAATAAGCAACATAATCAGCAGAAGTACTTGAATACTTGGACCAAGTATAGTTCCAAATGAGGGATCGATCATACACAATTGTACCAAGAAACAAAAACTAGAGAGGGGAAGAGGGGGTGACCTCTTTCTCATTGAACATGGGAATCTGTATTAGCACCATGGGGTAAGCTTGGTTGCCGGCCATCTCGAGATCAGGTCGTATCGGCTCCCACCGGTATCGCTTCTCCGGCTTGAGCCGGAAGACCTTCACCGCCAGGCTCACCATTCCGAAGCACACCTTCTCCACCAGTATCATCAGTGTCATGGCAAGGCACAGGAAGATGGCAACCCTCAGCAACGGAGCCACCACTGCTGCTCTGGTAGTCCTCCACAACCAAACAAAGCTCTCCGCAATGCCACTGACATCGACCGAACTGCTCAAGAACTCCCAGAACTTCTTCAGCTCCCTGTCGAAATGAATCGCATTGCCTGCATTGCTCGATACGACTTGCTCAGTACTTCATTGCAAGAGGGCATGATCAGATGAAGTTGAAAAGTGCATTACCTATCACATTGTTGGCTTCCATCTCCGTATATGAAGGGAAGCTTGATGTTGGAAGAACTGAGTATATACTGATCAAGGCTTTTCCCGAACCATTTTTTCCTTTTTCTTTTTTTGTGTCGCTATGTGCTAGCTGATCTTGTGGCACCCTGTGGTGCACATCTGCCAGCTCAAAGCTCGGCCACCAAAAAAGGAAGATTTCTTCTGTGAGAGTGGTATAATATGGGACCTCTGTAAGACTCGATGATCATACAAGTTTATGAAGAAACAAGAATGGAGAGTGTGCATATCAAACTGTCAGTAAAGTAATATGAGGGACCCTTCGGTCTTTTCCTTTTTTCATTAATGAAGAAAGGGAGAGTGATTTTCTAGGGAGACATGGGTTTTGGCAGTACTTGAAAATGAGTAGTGTGTACACGTGCAAGTGAACATGATCATTTTTTCCAAATCTCTCCTTCCTGATCTCATCTTTTCCTCAACTTGTCAGTTGACTATTAGTCTAGTTCAGACAAGTGTAATAGTTAAAAATCAATCATTAAAACACAAGAGTATTATTTAAAAAATTTGATATTGAAACGGCCATTGAAAGAACTACTATCAAAATGACTCAGAACCAATATTGATACTAGTTCAGTTAGAAATTTTTTTAATTTAGATTAATTCAAATTTTACTAGAAATGTCCACTCTTTTTATCTTTCTTCTCCTGCTTCTCTCCTATCCCTATCCTCTTCCGGCCTCTCCTTCGCCCTCTTCCCGCGATTCTTCGCCTCTCCGCATCGTCGACCTCGTCATGACCGCGCCGCCTCCGCCGAGCCACTCGACGGCCATTCCTTCTCATACGTCTCCTCCTCCTCCTCCACCTCCACCGCCGCCACCACCACCACTGTCAACAACAACAGCAGCAGCAGCAGTCTCGAAGAAACGAGCAGCAACAGTTTCTTCTCCATCTCTGACGATTTCGTTAGCGCCAACGTCTCGACCGCCTTCGACTCCTCCACCTCTTTCTCCTCCGCAGCTCCGGCCCCCTCGACTGTCCATTCCTCGTTGCTCTTGCCGTCGCCTCATTTTCCTCTTCCTCCTCCTCCTCCTTGTCTCGTCTCGCGCAGACATCTTTCCCTTCGGACTCTCAAAATTTTGACAGTTTTACTAATTTGAAGGACTATCAAAATTTTAACATTACTATAAAATTAACATATTTTCTTTAGTACTGTCAAAATTTTGAGAGTTCTTCTAATTGTTAGTACTGTCAAAATTTTGAGAGTTTTTATTGTAAGGACTGTCAAAATTTGAAAAAAATAATAATTGAAAATGGATAGTCCCATAGGTAACTTTTATAAATGATAAATTTATAATTATTTAAAAATAAAATTTGAACTGTGCTGATTGTATTTTGTAGTACTTTATTAAAAGGGGGCCACAATGCTACATGACCTGTACTGAAAAGAGCCATGTGTGAACTGCATATATGGAAGGGAATTAACAGTTTCTGTGAAAGAGAAGAACGTGTTGGTTAACTGCCACATGATCAGCATGAATAATTCTGTCATGTTTTAGTTTAACCCACAGATATTGTAGCTACTCACCATCATTCATCTCAAGATGGCTTTTACTTCTTTTGTCACTTTCGCAAGAACTACGCCCACAGGTGGATTTCCCGTTCTTCCCACATGTTAGAATTATAATTGACAAATAAGTTTTGGCCTTTTCTTTTTTTCCTCGTAAAAACGTGAAACATAAAGGCTAAAGAATGAATGACGATAACATATAATGCTGGTCGGAGAGACATCTCACAGACTGTGTGAGAGTGATGCATCACTTGTAGTTGGAGTGCACCTAGCGCGTTTAGTGGTAACGTTAGCAAGGGAAGCAAAAAGTGGACATGGATGAAAATGAAGATGTGTACTGGATCGGATCAGATCGGCCCGGTCCGCAGTTCGATTTGACCGGTCTTGATCGGATTTTGGTTGGTCCGAATCCAATTCGATGGAGAGAACGGACAGGACAGGGTTGGTCCGGCCGGATTGGCATCCGACCCAGTCCGGAATCGTGACCCGATTCGCGGTGGGCCGGATCGAAACGGTCTAAGTCCAGATCGATTCACGGTCGGGCCTTGTTGGCCTAGTTTTTTTTAAATTTTAAATTTTTTTTACGTTTGTTTATATATATTTTATATATAATCTATATTATATAACTTATATGTTAATAAATTCAAGTTAAAATTTATAGAAAAATGACCAAAATATTTCTAAAATGATCAAAAATCTGCCACTAAAACGGGTTATTTTAGTAAAAATATCCCCCAACGGATATATTTCCAAAAAAAATAAAAAAATAAAAACTGGCCGAACCGGGCCTGAACAGGTCCGGGCCAGGCTGACCGGGCCAGTCCGAATTGGACCCGGCCCGAACGGGGGCTCAGCCAACGGTCCGGACCAGGCCGTGCTAGCGATTCGTATCTCCCGACCCAGCCCGGACCCCGAGGAGGGAGTGGTCTGGACCGGACCGGTCCGTTGATCGGGTTCTGGCCGGCCAGGACCGGGTTTGACCCGGTCGGACCCGAACCGGGTTCTTGGTCGTCCGCCCTTTACAACATCTTGAGATTCAAAATACAGTCCGGACAATATAAAAATGGGAGTTAAAGGGGCTTTTGATTCTTATAGCATCCACAGTGGGAGAATTTTAAGTGCTACATTTTGATTTTAATTAAATTTTGTAGCACTTGAAGGCTGTAGAAGACATTTGTTCATACTTAAAAATTGTTTAGAAAGCCAAAAGATATTCCAGATTTAGAACGTACCCTATCTCCTCTATATTAAACCATGGGCCCACCAAAATTAACCGTTCTTACCAAACATTAAAGAAAAATAAAAAGAGAAAAGAAGAAGAAAAATCTTACCAAATTACAGGAAAGAAAAAAAAGGAGATTAATTTGGAGTATTTGTTATGTTACCATTGATTGTATGCCAATATAAAAAAGACACTCCAAAATAGTAATTTACATAATTTTTAATAATTTGACGTATGTGTTGTTGATGTTTTCCACTTAACTTTGAGCGTTTTAGTCCCACATTGAAAAACCACCAATGTGTATATCTCAATATATAGCTATGCTTAGTATTGGTATATGCACATGGGGTGGTAGCCCATGTGAGTTGACTTTTCGAAAGGGATTCAGTGTGAACTCCATTATGACAATCTTTGTTTTGTCACCACATTTGAAAAGTTTTCCTTAGGAGCTAAGCCCTAAAAGGGCTTAGCGACTAGGACTCAGACTCGGGCACAGGGTCAAGGTCACAAAGTGGCACTTTGTTGGCGTACTTAGCACATCAGCATCGTCGCCTGACGCTCGTGCGCTCCTTTATGCGCGAGTTGCATGCACGGTTGCTAGCTCGGACGCATGCTTCATGGCGCATGCGGCCAAAGTGCTTTGCGTCCCGGCGTTATACGGCCAAGGCACAATGCGTCCAGACGTTATGCGGCCAAGGATTATGCGGCATGGCGTTATGCGGCCAGGGTCTTTGTGGCCAGACGCTATGCGGCCAGGTTTGGATGAGCGAGTCGCCGGTGGAGGGGACATGGTCTGCTTTAGGCGGAGCATGCGGCGCATGGTTTTCTGTGCCTTCTGGAATATGCGGCGCATGCGGTACGAACGGCTACTTTTGGCGTTTGGCGACGTTGTCTGCCTCGTGCAGTACAGCATGACCGGCGACGGAGGTGATGCCTGCAGCACCTGCTTCTTTGACACCCAGATTTTGGAGAATCTGGTCGGTCAGTGCATATGCGGCCTGGAGTTTTCTCAGGACGCATATGTGTTATTTTCCTCTATATAGAGAGGACCTCCACTTTTATTTGAGGAGAGAGAGAAAACAGATAGTAAAACCGAGAACACCGGATCATATGCGGCTAAGAGTGTCTCCCTCTCACATGGTATTTTTTTAGTGTTTTTTGAAGGTGACATTGAGCATTCCAGAAGTTCATTTATGAACTTGCTGGTTCGTGGAGGCAGATCGTCTGTACGACGAATCTTGCTTTGAGCTTGTTTGTCCCGAGGCGGATCAAAGATGGTAGAACATGGGCCATAGCAGAGCTACTAGCGAGACCTGAAGGTCCGCTCTCTACTGGAACACAAGTTGTCTTCGAGATCAGAGATTCACACAAAAGTTTATCATCTGATATTTTTCAATTCCAATAAAGCACGAACCAAGAACATGTTACAAACAAGCTCCAAAGATAATGAAGATTACAACAAGCAACAAGAAAATATTTTTCTCTTTACGTTCGCAGACGCTACAATGAGAAAGAACGAAGCAAAGAGAAATGCTAAAGAATAGCTTTTTCTCTTTACGATCGCAGATGCTACAATGAGAAAGAACGAAGCAAAGAAAAATGCTAAAGAAAAGCTTTTTACTGGGTAGTCAAAACCACCGTTGCTCAAAGCAAGATTCATCGTACAGATGATCTGCCCCCAGGAACCAGCAAGTTCGTAAATAAACTTCTGGAACGCTCAATGTCACCTTCTAAAAATACTAAAAAAATACCATGTGAGAGGGAGACACTTTGGGCCGCATATGATCTGGTGTTCTCAATTTTTCCATATGTTTTCTCTCTCTTCTCAAATGAAAGAGGAGATCCTCTCTATATAGAGAAAAATGGCACCTATGCGGCCTGAGAAAACTCTAGGCCGCATATGCGCTGACCGACCAGATCCCCCAAAATCTATATGTCAAAGTCGCAGGGGCCGTCCGTGTCGCAGGGGCCGCCCGTGCCGCAGGCACCGCCTCTGCCGTCGGTCACGCTGTACTGCACGATGCAGACAGCGCCGCCAAAAGTTGAAGTAATCGTTCGCGCTGCATGTGCCGCATATTCCGGAAGGCACCGAAAATCATACGTCGCATGCACGCCTAAAGCAGACCATGTCCCCTCCACATGCAACTCGCTCATCCAAACCTGACCGCATAGCATTAGGACGCATAGCCCCAGGCCGCATAACTCCTGGCCACAAAGACCCGGACCACATAGCCCTTGGCCACATAGCTCCTGGCCTCATAACGCTAGACCGCATAACCCCTGGCCGCATAACGCCTGGACGCATAGTGCCTTGGCCGCATAGCGCCAGGACACATAGAGCTTTGGCCGCATAGCGCCAGGTCGTATGTGCCATAAAGCATATGCCCGAGCTAGCAACCGTGCATGCAACTCGCGCATAAAGGAGCACACGAGCACCATGTAACGATGCTGACGTGCTAAGTGCAAACTGCGCCAACAAAGTGTCACTTTGCGCCCTTGAGCCCGTGCCCGAGTCTCTAAGCCCCTTCAGGGCTTAGCTCCTATAGAAAACTTCCCAAAGGTGGTGACAAAACAAAGATTGTCATAATGGAGTTCACAATTAATCCCTCTAGGAAAGTCAACCCACATGGGCCACCACCCCATGTGCATATACCAATATATGTTGTGTCCTGTTGTGTCATTGACTATGTGCGGTGTTATTGCCACTGTGACATGGCCCACAGCCAAGGCATTATCCTGTCAAGGTACCTCATGGTGGTATCACCCCACGGTAACATGGAGAACTATGCTCCTTCATAGTGCTTGATGCTGACTATATACGGTGCTACTGCCACTGTGACATGGCCCGAAGCCAAGGCTTTACCCTGTCGAGGTACCTCATGGTGGTGTCACCCTATGGTAGCATGAAGTACTACGCTCCTTTATAGTGCTTACTATCAACTGACGCTTGAGGCCTAATATGAACGAATTCGCCAGATTTACCTGACTCCAATCTTTTAGCCACTGTAATTATCCATGCTAGTTGCGCTCATTCAGTGTTCTATACTGGCCCTTGTGGCCTATCATGAATGAATCCGCCAGAATCACCTGGTTCCAAAGATTGACCATTATAATAATCCACACTGGCTGCACTCATTTAGTGTTCTGTGTTATATTTACACAGTTTTCTTCGGACCTTTGAAGAGATGAATAGATGCCACTGTTGCAGCTTCCTGGTTTTCACAGTATGTCAGTATCACCCGAATCTGTGTACTAACTAAAGAAAGATCATTTGAGAGCTTCCAGAGCCATCATGCTTAATATGTTGTAGCTGATACTGCATAGAAGTCTGAGAGTAAAGACTGTTTCTTCGACTTCTACAATTAGCATCACCACTCTTGGAGAAGTCACATCCTCCTGTGGATCTTTAACTCTTATTTCCTGAGCACCAACTGGTATCACTGAAGCCTTCTATCATATCTGGATAACTACTGTAGTGTAGGATATACCACTGCGTTATATTAGGCCTGGTGATACTCGCAGCTTGAATCATGCACATAATGATGCTCGAGTACACCAACTGTCTTATGCTTTCCCTTGGATTAGGCTTCTTCATCTTTATGTTACACCTGAGGAGTATCGACCCAGATACCCAAAGCGTGTGACCAATTTTCTTCTGTAGAGAGCTTGCGACTGAGCTAGCCCACTGGCATCCAGATTGACTTATATCCTTATGATGACATCCGTAATCCAATGTCCTGAGTCTGGACAAAAGGACATCCTTGTTCTAGTGATGCTTCTATATCCGCAACTACGATTAGTAAGTCGTCCACATAAATACAAAGGATGACTCATTTATAATCAGCAAACTTTGTGTACACACTCTCGTCTATCTCGTTGATCTTGCGACAACTTTGACTAGATGACTTGTCAAACTTCTACTGCCATATCTTAAGATTTGCTTCAGGCCGTATTGAGATATCACCAACTCGCAGACTGTCTTCAAACCTGAATGACAATAATTTTGACTGTTGTCTGTGAATCTCTCATGTCTGTCTTCCTCCAAGACATGTTATCTTTCCTTCATCTGATAAACAATCAGCTTATGAATAGCAGCTACAGAAATTATCATCCTGATATATGATAACTTCAACGAGGTGCCACAGAACTCAGTCCCATGTATCTGAGAAAACCCCTAGGCTACATGCCTAGTCTTAAAGTCAACAGTTATGTCTGCTTCCATTTTTTTCTACTGAAGATATATAAGCATCGGATAGGTTTAGCTCCTTCAGGCAGATTGATCAACATCCAAGTGTTGTTATAGGGTCAATATCTTCATGGACTGTCACCTCCCAGTAGACCGGCTCCCTGGTCTTCATCACCTCATCATTGGTAAGTGGAACGACCTCCATATGATAGGTAATAAGATCATCCTTGGTCCTTCGACTTCCTGACTCTTCTAGCTGACTGCTCTTTGAGTTCTGGTTCAAATATTGTCTCTTAAAAGACAACTCCTCCATGGACTACATCTTTCTCTATAGAAGTACCAACAACTCTGGCTGATAAGGTCCTCCAAAAATTATTCATATTCCAAAAACCCCTACATTCGAATGATATTCATGTGGATCTAACTTTGAACCAGAGTTACTTCAGAAGTGACGAACGGTACTTAGGACATGACCGTAAGTGCAACATTCTCTCACAGACTATCTGGAAGGCCATTTGTACAATAATATAGAAATTATCATTACTGTTAACTGCTCGTCCTTTATATCTGCACCTTCAATAGACTGGGAGAGTACGACGATGTCATTCCATAGTCAATTCCATGTTCTAAGCTGAACGATACGAATCCAAAGAACGATGCATGTTCCAAAGTCAATTCTATGTTCTAAGTTGAATGATGCAAATCCAAAGAACGATACATGTTTCATAGTCAATTTTATGATCTAAGCTGAACAATGTGAATCCAAAGAGCAATGCTCTTCGTATTGAAAACTTTTGAATCTATTGAGTTATGGGATGATATGACGCTCAGCTCTAAACTTGAAGTCCCTGTGGTTCTCGAACTCTTCATCCTTCGATTATGAGAAGATACGCGAACGCGTTTTTCGAGAAATCATCGAAAAAAGAAGTGATAATCTTTATCTCGACCCTTTGTGGAGAATAGAAGTCACAGATATCTAAGCGCACCAGCTCCATAGGATCTGTACTTGTAGTCATCCGTCTAAACGGCTACTTATGTCTGAACATAGCCATCAAGGGTCTTGTCAAGCCCTAGTACCGAAATACGGAGACAGACATGGCCAGCTATTCCGTACAAGGTGTTATACGTCGTACGGCGATCACGGCTGTATAAGACAAGGGGGTGCATGCTACAATCAAGTCTCCTATGGTCAAGAACTTCTATATCTTAATCATTCAAACAAGAAACAGTAAGCATAGAGCATATATGATAAAGCTATAAGGCGTCTCAAATACTTTATCAAAATATTCTAGAGACCAGATGTACAAAATAAGAAGCTGGAAGAGTAACAAAAGTATATGACAGTCATTAGATGCAGTCTGATTTAATACAATTATGTAAGAAAACTAATGTCTAGATGAGCCGGCTAACATGTGCTGGTGGCTAAACGTCAAAAAGAAGTAAGTGTTCATTGATGAGAAGGAAAAAAGAAAACCCACTCGCTATCCCCTGCGACCATGTTCCTGGTATGCGCCATGAGTAGGGGGGAGTTACGTTGGATCCTCGGGTGCTGGCTCAAAACCTGGCAATGCAAAACCAGTGGGGTTAGACCCCAAATAGCAAGTATCACAAAGGAAGCACGAAATAAAAAATAAAAAAACCAAGGAAAATATATAATAATAATACATAGGTTCAGTGTCGTAACTTAGGTCCATGGCATATCCTAACGCAAAGGCCCAATTCTACAACCAAATAAGGACAAGGGTTGAACCATCACACTATGATAGTCAATTTCCCTAGTCTTCTTCCTTTGCCACTGATGTGACTCCTCCCTTACGCTGGTCTCTTGCTATTATGCTAAGGACAAACTCTTCTAGATTAGAAATTCTAAACAATATTGTACCCTCACGACAGTCTATCGTTGCATGACTGTCTCTCAACCAGCCCATGCCTAAGATAACGTCAAAGTTACCCATAGGAAACTCGATCAACTTTGCAGGTATAAATATCCACATAGTAGGACTGGACATGCTAGGCACACCCTACTAACTTCTATGATCTCATTGCTAGTGAGTATATTCAGTCTCACTGGCAATGCCTCAAACTTTAATCCAATACATGTCGCATATTATGCAGATATAAATGAGTGCGGAGTTCCATAATTAATTAAAGCTATGGCAGGAAAGGTTGTAACAAAAATGTTATATGCCACTACATCGCCCGATGCCATTGCTTCCTCCAAAAACAAGGTGAGTGTCTGCCCTTGGCCTTGTTGAGCTTCCTGTTGTTGTCTTCCTTGCTGCCGTGGCTGCGGCCTCTGTTGATTCTGCTGTTGCTGCCTATAAAGTCGGGCCTGTGTCGGCAGCGAACTCTGAGCTAAAGGTCGTACTGCTACTGCTGGTCCTCCTTGTTGTACTGCCCTTGGAGCTAGCAATGCAGGAAACTGTTGTACTGGCCCTCCTGGCCTCTGCAACAATGGGCACGTGGCAACCTTATGATCAGGGCTCCCACATCTCAAGCATAATCTGTTACCTGCCCGACAAATATCCCGGGTATGATCTCCTTTACCACAATAGGTACAACATGTCGGTGCTCCCCGTCGTTGTTGTTGTTGCTGCTACTGTTGCTACTGCTACTGTTGCTGCCTCGGCTGCTATTTTTGAGTTGGTGCCGTTACTGTCGAGGTCACCGGCCTCCTCTTTGTCACGTCATAGATGCGAATGTCAGGGGATGGTGCTGATGTTCGCGGTACTGGTCCTCCCTCATTATTCTGTCTATGAGGCCTCTTCCGATCCACTCTTCTTGATGCCATCCTCTGAGAAGTAAGCTCAACCCTCTTAGTTGTTATCAATACCGCCTTGAAGGTCTGGTAGTCATACACCTCTACCATGTATAAGATCTCTAAGTGAAGTCCCTACCGGAACCTCACTGCTCTCTCCAACTCTATTGCCACCATAGTCGGAGCAAATCTGCTTAGTCGGCAAAACTCTGCCGCATAGCCGTATATTATCCTTCCTGCTTACTTGAGGTTAATGAACCTTTGCTGCAACTCACACTGAGCCACAATTCAGAAGTACTTTGCCCTGAATCGGGTCTTGAAATAATTATATGAAATATGACTCCTCAATCCTACCTCCATCGTAGCCCACCAATCCCTTACCAGATCTTGGAGTTGTAGGCGAACCAGGTCAACACGTTCCTCGGCCGAAACTTAAGCTGCTGTCAGAATGGTCTCAATATCCTGGAGTCAATCGTCTGCCGTAATTATATCCTCCGTACCATCAAAATATCTGGAGTTTTGTCTACAAAATATAACAGATGCCCCAGAATCTGTTCATCCGCCTCGTTCTAGGGCCGTCTGCAACCCTTGGTTTAATATGACATTATGTTCCTGCTGTTGGAGTTGTTGGAGCTGTTATTGCTAATGTTGCTGTTATTGTACCACCATCTGGTGTTGTTGGCCAGCCAATAATCCACGGATAATCTCTAGCAAAGTCGGGGTATCCAGTATTGCCGACAATGTGGGAGGTACGGGAACACCTGGAGCTTGTTGGTCTGTCCTATTTATCGTGGGCTTAACTCGGATCCTTGGCTGGGGTTCCACAGAATTTCGTTCTACTGGCAACTCTGCCTCTCTTGTTGCGGCAGCATTGGGGGAAGGAGAAGCCCTAAAAAAGAGCATAAGAAACATCAAGTACATGATAAGAAGGAACATGGAAACAACCAATCTGGAAGAATTCAAGCTGAGTATCGAAGAGGACGAATTTAGAATTTCAAGAAGGATCATGTTTGATTGAGACTCCTATGACCATGACACCCCACAAGTCTGAAGAACAGACCAGTATGGGCCACCACTAAAACCTTGTCATGCTCCAGTACCAGAATACGGAGACGGACATGGCCAGCTACCAAGTACAAGGTGATATACATCGTACAGCGATCACGGCTGTGTAAGACAAGGGGGTGCATGCTACGATCAAGTCTGCTATGGTCAAGAACTTCTATGTCTCAATCATTCAAACAAGAAACATTAAGCATAGAGTATATATAATAAAGCAATAAGGTGTCCCAAATATTTTCTCAAAATATTCTAGAGACCAGCTGTGCAAAATAAGAAGCTGGAAGAGTAACAAAAGTATATGACAGTGATCATCTGCAGTCTGATTTATTGCAATCATATAAGGAAACTAATGTACAGATGAGCCGGCTAAAAGGTGTCAGTGGCTAAATACCAAAAAGAAGTAAGTGTTCATTGATGAGCAGGGAAAAAGAAAACCCACTCGCTATCACATGCGACCATATTCCTGGTACACGCCATGAGTAGGGGAAAGGTACGCTAGATCCTCGGGTGCTGGCTCAAATCCTGGCCATGCAAAACCAGTGGGGTTAGACCCCAAATAACAAGTACCACAAAGGAAGCACGAAATCGGGAAACAAAAAACCAAGAAAAATATATAATAATGCATAGGTTCAGTATCGTAACTTAGGTCCATGGCATATCCTAACTCAAAGGCCCAATCCTACAACCAAATAAGTATAAGGGTTGAACCATTACACTATGATAGTCCATTTTCCTAGGCTACTAACCGAATAATACAATCACAACCAAGTCCATTTTCTGAAATCGGCCAATTATTTGTACGGCTTGCTATTTTTGTGGAGTCTGAGATTATCTCAGAAATAATACATAATAAGTATCCTCAGATCACGCCAGTGCCGAACATGAGCTAACAGAACCAATAAATAAAATAGGCACTTGCAGGATGCACCAGTCCCCCATAGGGCCACTGTGCTAAAAATACGGTATTAGCGGTTCTAGTGTTCCTATAGTAAAATACTGGCTCGGTATAATAATAGGTCAGATACTGTACTCCACTAAGGCAGATGATATACAGTATCTGTAGTGGCCAGGCCACAGCGCACTTAGAATGAATCTCTGCGAAAAGGTTCGTTGGCATAATCTCGGGATACCTTTTCCTCCAAATGTTACTACCACTTTTAGTTACGTAATTAGCCCTATGTTGTGTTTGAAATCTCAAGACGTGGTCACATGAGAATTTTTTTTTAAGATGTCGTATAAAGTATGGGCACGCTAGATACGAATCCATGGAAGTCAAATCTGGATTCACCCGAACGTGTATGCAACATTCAGTCAATCAATATCCTAGCTACGCTTTGGTAATTGACTCGCTTACTATGACTGTACTAGAGAAACAATATATATTTATAATATCACGCGTTCAGAAATTTGAAGGCATTCTCGATGCACAACCCAAACATAATCACTTAATACGTGACACGATGTGTCGCATCTCGACGCACATTAAATCATGGATACAGTATTCGAGTCCAATTACTAATTAAACATTGGATCACGAAAGATCAAGAAATATTCAATCAACAAGCAAGGCCGCATGGGTCTCTAGGCCGCATGGGAAATCGAGGCCGCATATGAAGTCATGTCGCATATGAAGTCAGGATAGCATATGAATCATGGCCGTATATGAATCCTGGCCGCATATTCAGGGTTAAAGTCCACTCCTTGGGACATTTGTTGAAGTGACGGACAATGAAGTGTCATAGATTTGACATAAAGTGACAAGACGTAAAGTATGTCAGGAAGAAAAGACAAAAATTAAAGAAACATGTGCCACGATTTCAGAGTCATGCGTCCAAGGAAAAGTGGTGGCCGCATGTTCTCCAGGCTGCATGAGTGTCGGTGTCGCATGGAGATCTCTTGGACTTAACGAATTTTTCATTCGTTCAGCGAGTGAAAACACAAGGTGTTCAAGAACACTTGTGTAAATAAGTAGTCATGCGTCCAACAAGATGGACACATGCTGTCAGTATACGGCAAGAGTTCAGACCGCATAATCCTATCGGGCCGCATAGCACTCTCAACAGCATAGCTCGTTGGCCGCATGAACACTTTGTCTTCTCCAAACAGCAGGTTCGGCCATAAGCTCTAAAAACTAAAATCTTATTTTGTCCATAAAATTCTCATTTTAAGTCCAAATTGGGTGAACCAAAAGCCAAAATATTCTAAATTGAAAGCTCTATCATGTAGCAAAACCAAGAAAAACTCATAAAATCCATGAAACCCTAAGTTTATAAATGTAGATCTACTCAAAATCGCTTATCAAAATAGAAAATTCTAAGAGCTAAAAGTGCTTAGAAACACATAACAAACATAATAGAACAATAATATGGAGGATTTCTTTATTTCTCATGCAAGGTGTACTTGCCTATGGAAATGGAAAGAGAAAACTAAAGAGAGGGTGAGAAATAAAGAAGTAAAGAGAGAGAAAGAAATGTTAGGTTATATATGGTAGGTTAAGGGTTGAACCAAGGGTTCTCATGACTTGAACCAACCCACAAAATAAATCATGAATCAGGTTAAATCAAAGAATGGGTCTAGTCTTCATGCATATGCAACCATGCTAAAATAAAAATACGTTCCAAATACGTATATCAAAAACAGGGAGTGACAGGTCTCTACCTCCTTACCCCTACATCTTGGAGATATCCCTGAACTAGACATCTTTGTTGAAAAAGATATATCTTAGTCAGATGTGTCACAACTCAATAAGAGCAATATCTTCCCCAAGCCGGAAGTCCAGAATCATAATCTTGATCCCTAGATCTTTTTTTTGACACTTGTTTGCCATAGAGACCTTCTTAGATAGTGCTCTTATTTGGTGAACAGCCCTTTTTCAGAGCATGCGTGGTCAGATGCACCAGTGTCTATCCACCAGTCAGTAACCACGCTTGTTGACTCAACCTGCACAATTATAGCAATCAAGTTAAGTAATCAAAGAAACCAAGTTTAGCTATACCTTGCTATATTGGTTTGAATTGGTTCTGCTTTCAAGCTCTAATTCCAGTCATGCGCCTAGTCCTGTCTAGTGTAGTAACTTTTATGCACCTAGGCCACCATGCGCCAATCTTTTCATGTGCAGAGATGACCATACGCATAAGATACTATGCGGCCATATCTGCCATGCCCCAAGACCTTCAACGCAATTTTATGCGGGAAAGAGTCTTCATGCGGCAAGAGACTGCCATGCGACAAGAAACTGTCATGCGGTAAGTCTTGCCAACCACCAAAAACTGTCTTGCGCTAAGTCCTGTCATGTGCAAACTCTGTAATCCTACCATTTAGTTTTATGCTATTGGTTCAAAGAGAAATCTATCAGGCATCAAGCTATTGGTTCAAAGATGGACCATTGACCAGGATAATATTAGGTACAGTGGGTAGTCCTCAGGGACATTATGGGATACACACCCGAAACTACTGTGGTGTACTATTTGTTCTTGATCAGAACATTATCTGTGGAAGGATGGCTTTGACGTCTTAATGAGTTCTCGGATAGAGTGAATGTTCAACGTGCGTTGCAGGAAGCACGAGCAGTTTCAGCATTACAAGGGACTTGTATCTCATGCTACAGTGGCGTGACACCACACGAGGGAGTGAACCTCGACTTCGGGCCATGTCACAGCGGCAGTAGCACCGTACATAGGCATATAGTCTAATGTTGAAAAGAGATAGAGAGTGGTAGTACAACACTACAAAGAGGCATGTGACCTCATGCTATAGTGGGTGATACCACATGAGGGAGTGAACCTCGACTTTGAGCCATGTCACAGTGGCGTAGCACTGCACGGAAGTGCAAGACTTTATGCTGAGATGTAGTATAGCACTACTAAGAGGCTGGTGACCTCATGCTACAGTGGATGACACCACATAAGGGAGTGAACCTTGGCTTCGAGCCATGTCATAGCGGTGTAGCACTGCATAAGAGCGCAAGGCTCCATGCTGTGTGTAGTAACGGCACTACTAAGAGGCTTGTGTCCTCATGCTACAGTGGTATGACACCACAAGAGTGGGATCCTCGACCTTGGGCTGCTATGTCATGCGGCGTAGCACCGTACAGAAGTACAAGGCTTCATGCCGGATAATAAACTCTCTATAGTGAAAGAACTCACCTAAGTATATAGATAGAGATGTAGGCCGTCTTTTGAGAGAAAGCTTGTAGATGCCCAAGATACATACACAGAGACCAGGTCAGCACAGGGCGTTTAACGTGCGATCGGATGGAACAGCTGAGGTCATTGTGTGAGTGGGAAGAATCGCAGCTATGGTGCAGAATTCAAGGCTTAGTCCATTCTTGTATCGTACTGTTGTTTGACCAATGCGGGAAGATTCAAGTCGTCGACGACATCTATCCTAATACATGATGGCAATTACTGTGAGGAACACTCAATAATATATTATGATATATGTGGGGGGTTGTTGGTATTTTTCACTTAGCTTTAGGAGTTTTAGTCCCACATTAGAAAATTATAATTGTGTATATCTCAATATATAGCTATGCTTAGTATTGGTATAAGCACATGGGGTGGTGGCCCATGTAGGTTGACTTTCCTAGAGGGATTAAGTGTGAACTCCATTATGATAATCATTGTTTTGTCACCACCTTTGGGATGTTTCCCTTAGGAGCTTAACCCTGAAAGGGCTTAGCGACTCGGACTCGAACACGAGATCAAGGACGCAAAGTGGCGCTTTCTTGGCACACTTTGTACTTAGCACGTCAACATCGACGCATGGCACTCGTGCGCTCCTTTATGCACGAGTTACATGCACTGTTGCTAGCTCGGACGCATGCTTCGTGGCGCATGCGACCTGGCGCTATGCGGCCAAAGCGCTATTTGCCACAGCGCTATAAGTCCCGGCGTTATGCGGCCAAGGCACTATGCGTCTAGGCGTTATGAGGCCAAGGGTTATGCGGCATGGCGTTATGCGACCAGGGGCTATGCGGCTAGACGGTATGTGTCCAGGGTTTTTGTGGCCAGGCGCTATGCAGCCTGGTGCTATGCGGGCTGATGCTATACGGCCAGGTTTGGATGAGCGAGTCGCATGTGGAGGAGACAGGGTCTCCTTTAGGCGGAGCATGCGGCGTATGGTTTTCTATGCCTTCCGAAATATGCGGCGCGAATGGCTTCTTTTGGCATTTGGCAGCGCTCTCTGCCTCGTGCAGTACAGGGTGACCGGCGGCGGAGGCGGTGCCTATGGCACGGGCGGCTTTGACACCCAGTTTTTGGGGGATCTGGTCGGTCAGCGCATATGCGGCCTGGAGTTTCCTCAGGCTGCATAGGTGGTATTTTCCTCTATATAGATAGCACCTCCTCTTTCATTTGAGGAGAGAGAGAAAACAGATGAAAAAACCGAGAACACCAGATCATATGCGGCCCAGAGTGTCTCCCTCTCACATGGTATTTTTCGAGTATTTTTCGAAGGTGACATTGAGCATTCCAGAAATTCATTTATGAACTTGCTGGTTCCTGGGGACAGATCGTCTGTATGACGAATCTTGCTTTGAGCAATGGTGGTTTTGACCACCCCAGCAAGGTATTTTTCTTTAGCATTTCTCTTTGCTTCGTTCTTTCTCATTGTAGCGTCTGCGAACGTACAGAGAAGAACGTTTTCTTATTTTCTTGTTGTAATCTTCATTATCTTCGGAGTTTGTTTGTATCATGTTCTTGGTTCGTGTTTCGTTGGAATCAAGAAATATCATATGAGGAACTCTTGTGTGAATCTCTGATCTCGATGACAACTTGGGTTCCAGTAGAGAACTGACATTCGGGTCTCGCTAGTAGTTCTGCTATGGTTTGCGTTCTACCATATTTGATCCGTCTCGGAACAAACATGTGTTTGGAGTGTTCATGCTCAGAAAATGGTCCGTCATGATATTGTATTAGAAGGTTTAAAAGAAAAAAAACAATGGTATCATAATTTACTGGTAGAAGTTGGGTTGACCTGTTGAAATCAAGGGTTGGCAAGAGTTGACTAAAACTGCTGAAGCTCAATCATCAGCCGAGCATTTATAATGAATAAATGCGCAACAAAAAGAACATAAGCATATACATCAAGTTTGTCAATTCGTTTGCCCAATTATTTGTCAACTTAAAGTTCAACAATCCGCCGATCATTTAGAAAATGAATAAATGCGCAACAAAAACAACATAAGCATGGACATCCGGTCTGTCAATTCGTTTGCCGAGCTAATTGTTCGGTAGGAGTATCCACAATTCAATTAAATGAACACAGCGTTGAGCCATAACCTCATGTCACCATGAAGCATCAAATGTGACGGGACTAACCGAACAGAACTGTGACCGCTGCCGAATTTATTCTCCAAATTGAAGTCAGGGAGGGTGTATCATTCAATTCACAGGTCCCGGCCTCCACATGGATAACCAAAGATGTAGAGAACACTTTGGTTATTGTCAGGTGGAATAAATTGAATATTATGAAGTTGCAGTTTCAATTTTATGACGCAGTACTTTATCATTGTAACATTAATCTTTTACTATTGCAGAAAAAGTAATTGAAATAACAGATAAAAATTACTTCAGGATATCAATATTTCAGAAGAAACAAATGGAGAACTAAGTGCAGTGCCAGATTCAGAATCACATGACTAAAAACCAAAGATGAACGTATGTAGTAACACAGTGAAATTTGTTTGGTGAAAACTTACATGATGGTGGTGGAGGTGGAAGAGGAAGAAGTCACCTTCCTGCCAGCTATGTTGCAAATATGTAGTGTCGGGGAAGAACATGGGAAGGTGGTACATGGTTTGTTCACCTCTTAAGTGGTACATTCCCCCTTTTTGTATATAATTACTGTAAAGAAATTGCGCAGATCAGAATTTGGAAGGACGTTAAGGCCTTTCACAACTCTTTATATTTGTTGGTAATTGCATTTCATGTACTTGTTCCGGATGTATTTATTGCAGTTAATTTTCCTAGGACAAAACTTCCCACTTTCCCTCATTCCTGAACTCATGTAGCAAGTGACAGCTTCAATACTTCCAAAAATGAGCACAGTAGTTAAATGCACAGTTTCCTCAGCTATGGGTTGTCATTTATGTGATATTGTATGTTTGTGGCATGATTGCAGCTGTATCACAAAAAAAAAAAAAAAAAAAAAAAAAAAAAAAAAAAATTATACTAATAACAATCAACATGTACAAGTCTGAAAAATATCAACAATGTTCTCTTAGTTGCAAAATCTAACTCTAAGGCATCATTTTGTTTGCGGAATGATGAGGATGGAAAAAAAAAATTATTACATTTCTTTGTTTGGGTATCTAAGAAATTGAAAAGGAAAGAAAAGTAATTCACAATAGAAAAAAAATATTAGGGAAAAAAATGGTTCCCTCCATCCCACCAAGAATTTACTTTTCCACCTTCAATGACCTTCCAATTTTCTTGGCATTTTCAAACACAAAAAAAAAATTGATAGGAATTGTAGTTTTCCAAAGGAAAGAAACGATCAAAGAATTTCTTTCCTTTCTGCGAACCAAATCACACCTAAGAAAAATAATGAATTATCTTCAAGTCCTTAAACACTACACTGGCCGGTCCTGAGATTTTTGGTGCCCATGAAAAGAATTAATATAGTGCCGCTCATTAAGAAAATAAAATTAAAATTAAAAAAATTCGTAAAAGATACAACACCACAAAATCTTAAACTCATGCCACCCTTTCATAAGAGGTGTAAGTGAAAACACCACTAGACCATAAACGTTGATGTGCTTTGTCATTTCTTGAAACATTTTGGTGAGGTCAATAATGCTTTGGCTATCACAATGAAGCTCCCATTTCCGCTCTTAGAGAATCAACTCACCAATCAAGCTCCTCAGCCATATAGATTTTTTAACTGCCTCTGCCATCGCATGTACTCCACCTCAGTTGTATATAAAGCCAATTGGAGTAATGTTTCCAGCTGATTGAAGAACCATCAAATTTGAATAAAAGATCAGTTATAGACCTTCTTCTGTCAAGATCCCCTGCATAGTCTGATCAACCTAGCTATGAATAAAATCATCAGTTTTTTTTCCAAATTTAAGACAAAAGTGTGAAGTTTCCTTTAGGTATCAGAAGATCCATTTAACTGATCGTCAATGATCTTTTCTTGGATTCGCCATATACCTGCTGAGTACACTAACAACATAAAAAGGCATAAACGAGTATAAATTATGGCATATATTAAACTCCTAACTACATTAGAATAAGGTATAGATCTCAGACATGTAATCAATATCATCTTGTGACTGTTGTGACATCAAAGCAGATAATTTAAAATGGGAAGCTAAAGGTGTAAAACTTGACTTACCATCAAACATTTTTAAAATCAAGTATTTTTCCACATGAGAATAGTTGAGCCAAAATAGTTCGTTGGCGTCTCTATCTTGTTGTATCTCCATGCCAAGAATTATTTTAGCTGGTCCAAGAGCCTTCATCTCGAATTCACCATTTAGTTAGTTGGAATTTTAAATTATTTATCTCAGACATGTCTTTAGCAAAAATTAGCATATCGTCAACATTATAATCAAGTAAATCATAAAATCTCTTGAAAAATGGCCAAAATATATACAAGAATCACAAGAAGTTCTAAAATAATCATTTTGCAACAAGAATTGACCAATTCGTTTCTACATTATCATGGAGATTGCTTCATCATGTAAGAGACCTCTTTAGGAGACGTACATGATTTTTCTTACCATTTTCAACATATCCTTCTGGCCACCGTATAGAAAGTCAGTTTTTACATCCAATTGTTCCAAGTCTAAGTCATTCAATGCCACCAAAGCCCCGATTGAGGTGTGGTTTACAACTGGCGAAAATATTTTGTCATAGTCAAGGTCTTCTACCCGACTATACCCTTTAGCCACAAATCTCACTTTTTACCTTAAGTCCTTCTTATTGAACATCCACAGCACCTGACTATTTTCTTACATAAATTCTTTAAAAAAAAATAATGAAATATAAATAAATAAGAAAAAAAAATTAAAGAAAAAATCCATCACTAAAAGTTTAATTTTGTCACTAAAATTCTAATTTCGTCACTAAAAGACTATCGTCCAAGTCAAAAAAAATTCGAAGAACAAAAAATTACATGCATGTCTTATGTGTTTTGAATTTTTGCAAACTAATTACTTTTTTCGTTATTTAATTATATTTAATTATCTTTCATAAGTTTTTTTGATTTTTGATCCCTTGAGGCTTGACAATCTCCTAAAGTCATGGTTTGTATCCACCTACAAGAATCTTCAGAGGAAATAACATGAAAAGATGAAGTTTCTTCATCAATCCTAAACATTCTTTGTCATGAAGTGCATAGGCCAATACATTCAAATATTTAACATTTGGTTTCAATGTTTGACACAACCAATCTTTAGCAATTATGTAAGGTTGCTACGGTGGATCAAGGTTTTTTTTTGAGATGTCCGACGATACGCACATGATTTTACACACGCTTCATTGCATGCCATTTGGGTCCACTATGTTTCATCAATAGAAGATGTAGGGGACTCATGAGGAAAGTAAGGAACAATATCAGAAGCATCCGACGTTAGTTAGTGTTAATCCCGAGACTTAACCAAAGATGGAAGAACGCGTGGTCGAGATCAGAGATTCAGACAAAAGTTTTCACTCTGACTATTCTCGATTTTTACGAAGAACTATATAAGAATTCTGATTACAACTTGCTCTCAAGATTACAAAAGAATCAGAATTAATCAAACTTCTCGTTATTCCTTGCAATTGCAGTTGCAAACGGACAAAACAGAGTTACAATAAAATAAAAACTAACTTCGTTCTTTCTTGCAAAACGTAGTTGCATATCCGACAGAATGAACCAAGAAGAAAAAAGAGAAGAAAGAATAAAAAATTATTCTTGCTGGGGCGGTGAAGGCCACCGTTGCTCAAAGCAAGATTCGTCCTCTATCGATGATCTGCTCCCTCCCAAGAGCCAACAAGTTCACAAGAGAACTTCTGGAATGCTCGTAGTCATCTCTTTGTGTGACTCGAACGGACTCCTTTGGACTCCTCTTTCTCAATTTTTTGGTCTGTCTCAAAAGAAGGCTAGAGGGCTCTTTAAATAGGGAAGGTTGGAAGCTAATCCTCCTCTTCTTTCCGATGTGGGACAAAAAAGCCAATATACAAAATTGATATCCCAGAATTGTAGCCCAATGCGTAGCCCGCTCAATGCCCGTTAAGCACCCGCTCAGCGCCCGCTCATGCAACACGCGCATGCAACCCGAGCATAAAATTCGCGCATAAAATGAGCGCACGAGCGCAACAACAGTGCACAAGCGCCTTGCGACGATGCTGACGTGCTAAGTGCAAAGTGTGCCAACAAAGTGCCACTTTGCGCCCTTAAGCCCGAGTCTGAGTTGCTAAGCTCATTTGGGACTTAGCTCCTATGTAAACAATTTCAAGAGCATGACAAAAAACATAAATGCTTTCATGAGGAGTTAATCTTTTTTTCTCCTAGGAAAACACTCCCGCATGGCAGCCATGTGCCCCTCCACACCCCATGTGCACATCTAAACTCATACAAAGTAATATATTGAGATACGTACTTGGTGGTGTAGCCAATGTGGGACTATCTTTACTAGTCCAAAGGCAAAAACACTAATAATCTCTCACATATCTCAATATATATGGGTTGAGCGTTCCCCACAGAGACTGTCCATCATGAATTAGGATAGATTTTGCTTCGACTTGAATCATCCCGCATGGGTCGAACAACAGTATGAGACAAGAATCACTACCAGAATAATTCAAAGTAACGACTCTCGAGGATATCCAATACGCTGGGGCAGATACCAGTCCCTCAGATACTTCGCATAAACAGCGTCTATGTGATCAATCTCCGCTATAGGTGCTGGGTGACTGGAACTCCCCCTCTGAGCTGGTGCCTGCCCAACAGTAGGAGGCACCACTTCCTCCTTAACAACCGCTTCCAATTTAACAGTAGGAGGTATCTCTTCCTCCTTAACATTCACTTTTTCCTTAACAATAGGAGATATCACTTCCTCCTTAACAGTAGGAGGTACCTCTTCCTCCTTAACATTCACTTTCTCTTTAACAGTAGGAGGTATAACTTCCTCCTTAACAGTAGGAGGTGTCTCTCTCAAGCGACATGCACGTGCTCGGGGCATGGGTGCCATCTGGTAAGATAGATGGAAACAAAGAATATAATTGATAACATATATAAATATATGTATCCATATAGTTAATGCAAGATACTCAATGAATCCAACCATGACACGTTACAATGTAAGATACTCAATGAACATTGTCTAATATTAAATATTATGTAGTACTAAATATTATCAAAACCATGCGAGAACACGAAAAACAATAAATAACATCGCATGACTGCATATCAATGTGTATACTAATCCGTGTACTAATGTGTCAGAAATCAAGTAATACATTTCTAAATACTTGTATTATAGTAATTATCAAATAATAAAAACTATCATAGGATGATGTTTCTAGGCCATTTCTAAATCACGATATATAAATATAAAATATAAATGTTAAGGGGGTGCAAAAAAATGATAATCAAGCATACTAGCTAGGATGATGTTACCTTGTTATACTAAATACTTGTTACCTTGTTATACTAAGTTTTCTAGGTCCTAACAAAGTCAATTGGTCAATACTAGACTCTTCTAGTTATTAACTAGCTTATACTAGTTAGCACTAAAGTGTTCAAGCTATATTATTATTATACTAACTACTATTTACTATACTAGATACTATTAATTTTCTTAAACTATGGTACCAAGCATCTTGTTAGTACCTTAAAATTTGAAACTACCATCTAACACATCCTAACCTACATACTACACTTAATATCATCACACAATGGTGCACTGACTTAAACCTATACTCAACTACAAACCAGAATACCCCTAAGTTGAACCTATCATCACTACACTTGCACCTTCACTCAACCCATGGATTGGCATCTCACTTAACACCACTCTCAATCACTGATACATGCTAAGTGTACCCCTGCACCCAGGTTTTCCTTACTGATACCTGATAACTAAGTACTACCTAGTATCATTCTATTTGTAACATTACACTTACACATGTGCACTTGTGCTCAAATACCCAGGTCTCCTAGTTACTACTGGAACTAAATCAGTGTTTCCATCAAACAGGCACCTAAACTTGTTGTTTGCATGAACAAGAAACACCTATTCTAATATATTTCTTCCTAATGCACTACCTACTAAGTTCTCCATCACTCACTGCAGCTTCTAGCTCGTGCACACACTACTGTTTAGTACTACCTCACTTTCTTCCCTTGTAGTGGAATGAAAGCACTACACAACTTATGCTGAACTCTACTGGTGCATACTACACATGTTAAAGGCACTTAAATCAATAAGTATTACTCAACTTCATATACATAATTCTAATACTTGTAATCAACATGAATTCCCATACTACAGACCCTATGTGCAATGTGAACCCCATTGCCTAGTTTTTCCTTATTGCTACCCCAGTATCTACTTGCTCCTGCCTGGCCCTTAACCCATTCTAACTGATCACCAAGTTCAGTCCCCCAATTTTAGTAATTGCTGCTACTGAACAATCACTCGAGTCAGGGCAAGGGATTACTGGTCATCCACTTGCTCGATCTGTGCTTTGCTGCTGCAAGGCTTGCATTGCTTGAGTTTCCTCTCACACTAACCACACATGCCTGCAATTTAACTGTTGCATTCAAGTGCAACTGCCCACAGTTCGAGCACTTGTTGTCATTGCCATGGTGTTGTTGCCTATTGCAGCAGTGCACCCAATGCACTCCTTCCCCTCTGCTACAAGTTCAATACTACCACATCCATGAAATACTCACCTGCATCTCAGTTGGTACACAGCTGTCCGCACAAATATGCTAGCTAATTCATTCATTATGACATATCGTGTCTGTATCTGTGAGAGAGAGAGAGGGATAGGGTTAGGGTTTACCTAGAGGAGGAGGAGGAGGAGGAGGAGGAGAAGCCCAAGGTCGTCGGAGAGAAGGAGCTACGCCGGAAGAAGCCGTACGGAAGGGGGGGCTCGCGGGGTGGGGAGCCGGAGTAGGGGGACTGTGGGGGAGCCGGTGGGGGAGGTAGGAATGGGGAGAAGAGGAGGACGCCGGAGGGGGGGTACTTCGCCGGAGGGGGGGGAGGGGGGGGAAGAGGGATTCAAAATTTTGGAGATTGAATCGACAAAATAGGGGGAAATGAATCCCAGAACCCTATATTAAAAAAGTTTAGCGACTTCTTAACAAAACGTCGCTAAACGTCGCCAATGAAAAAAATTTAGCGACAAAATAAATGGACGCCGCTAAACATCGCTACAAGGAAAAAAATTAGCGACGAAATAAAAGGACGTCGCTAAATATCGCTTTATTAAAAATTTGTGACGTTGAAGACGTCGCTTATAACGTCGCTAAAAATCAAAAAAAAAAAACGTCCGCAAATACGTCGCTAAACGTCGCTATAACAAAAAATTTAGTGACGTTTAGCGACATAAAAGAAGCTTATAGCGACTATTCTTTAAAAAATTGATTTACAGTTGCTAAACGTCGGTATATGTCACCAACAACGACGTATAACGACGTTTATTTTTGAGTCGCTCAAGTCTTTAATATTAACGACGTTTTATTATGACGTCGCTAAAACGTCGTTATTTTATCATATTTTGGTAGTGAATGGACTAAGCCTTGAATTATGTACCATAGCTGCAATTATTCTCACTCACACAGTGACATCAGATGTGCTTCCGGTTGCACATTAAAGTCCCTGTGCACGCCTGGTTTCGGTGTATATATTTTGGACGTCTACAAGTTTTTTCTCAAGAGATGGCATATATCTCTTTCCATACACTCTAGGTAAGTTCTTTTAAAGAGTCATTGGCATGAAGCCTCAAGCTTCCTTGCAGTGCTACTCCGCTATGACATGGCCTAGAGCCGAGGCTAAACCTCATCGTGGTGTCATGCCATTGTAGCATGAGGTCCCAGCCTCTTTGTAGTGCCAAACTATCCAGCATGAAGCCTTTTGCTTCCTTGCGATATTACACCGTTGTGACATGGCTCGCATAACCAAGGATTTAAATCTTTTATCTTTGTGGTGTCACACCACTGTAACATGATGATATCGACCTCTTTGTAGTACTTTCTACACTCTTTATTCTACAACATTAGTCTACATGCCTATGTACGTGTCACGACCCGCACCCGGAATTTGGGCATGAGTCGTGGGTACGTCCAGCCTATGCCGCAGCATCGGCGGTAGAACGCTGTCTAGGTCACAAACATAATATATCCTGTCAATAGTCTCAACTCCGAACGGAGGACAAAGATAATAATCTACAGTTCTATGATATACTCAATCACAAGCTAATAGAAATCATAGCACGATGAGAATAGAAAAGAGTTTTAATAAAACCAACCACAAATCCAACTCAAATCCTGGGTCTAAATGACCTCACAAAGTCACAAAATAATAAATACATCTCAGTCTCAGTCTAAAACAATAATGCAGAAAAAGTAGTCTAAGAGCAGCCAGGTACGTTCTCCTCTAGGCTAGGCAACTCCTCTGGGGTTTCTGGAGTGAAATCACCCTCTAATCCTGGGCCGTAATGAGTGGGGCAAAGATCCTCCAGGTCCTCTGAAAAATGTTATCCAGTCAGGATTGGAGCGAAGCACAAGCACTAACAGCAGTTTCATTAAATTGACAAAATCTATAAACAGTGTAAGAGATACAAGATGGAAATAAATGCTGAAAATAAGAAGTACAGGAGAAATAAAATAGGCAACAGAGCATCTAGCAATAAACAATAAATAGTGAATGCTAGAACAATGAATCTGAATAAAGATAAACATCTAACTAAGTGTTTGAAATATTAGTTTATTATGTGATCGGCTTGGGACTAGATCAGGCTGGTTATATATGATTAGCTATGATTCTTGGAGGTCAGGCTAACCATATGGTTAGCTATGATGCATGATAATGGTCAGGCTAATCATATATAACAGCTATGAAGCATGATGATGGTCAGGCCGCACCCGACGTGAGAAGTGGGGTGAGCTATGATGCATGGTAAGGATTTGGATATGATCACATAATCTACTAATAGTTCCCCATCCCCAGCTAGCACGGTGGATTCCAATCACGACTCCTCATGATGGGGATCTAGGGTGCTAACTCGTGTATCCACAGTGTCGAAATTAAGTATGTAATACACTACAATTTATAGAAGTAATCAACAATGAAAACTGTCAGAGAATGTACTCGCCTGTGGTCCTGAGCAAGGTATGAGGATCGATGTCCAAACTGGAGTCACAAGGACCTAAATATAAAATATAAGTGTCAATGAGTGATATGAGATGGTAAGTAAGTGCTAGCTAAGTATGTCATTTATATGCTATTTTGAGTCCATACTAGGTTAACTAAGGCATACTAAGTCAATATAGTCACTAATAGTTCTATACCAACTAATTTTATCATACTAAGGATGCTTAGCTTATACTAGTCGATATCCTAACTAGTAACTTAATACTTATTTTACCTTACTAGTACCTTACCTTATTCATATTACTCAAAACCTCTTTAACATAAGGACACTCTAATCTATCATTAAGATTTAGTCTTGGTGCCTGGGTTCTCTAATACAACTCTCAATAACCCCATCTCACTGATACATAATTAGCACACTACTTATATGATCTAGGTAACACTATCTTGATAGCACCTTCACCTAACACTCAAGACTCACATTCACACCTACTGACACAAATGGGTATCATACTATATCTAAGTATAAAATCCATAACTTAACTTAAATACTCAAATTCCAAATCTTAGGCCTGGAATGATACTGCTAGTGTTACTCTGTTCTCAGTCCCCTATCTAACTCCTCACATCCCTCACTCAAGCTCATTGATACTCACTATACCTTACACCCTCTACTGGCCTCCACTGACCTGTACCACGGTGCATTTGGTGCACAAGTTCTATACTCAGGTATTGGCAGCTACCTACTGTACCAACCCCTTACTAAATACCAACTGACCTCACACAATATGCAATGGGTGACTGATACACTAAGTATGCATATTGCACACATGTGCAGTACTCGAGTTTATCCTCAGGTGAAACCTTAAACCCTCAGTTGCAACTACACCACTGCTCAACCCGATAGCACAACACTACTCATCTGGAACATTTCCCTTGATTACACTCAGAGTTGGGCAATGCACTGTCAAGTGCATCAGTGCACATTGCCCCTAACAACTAAATCCCTCACTCCTCCACATACATGCCTACTTCCCTACACTGCAATCATACACTGAAACACACAGGTAATAGCTAGCTGCTGATACACTAGTTCACTGCACTGCACACACAGGAACACACACACACTGGCACTCCTCAACCTGGCACTGATCTCCCCAGCTACTCCTACACATCACTGAAACCCAATTCACTATACACACATACAGTTCAGACACAGGTAGTCAAATTCCCTCACACACTTAGACATAGTTATAAGATACACAGGTATTGGGACACTCCCCAAACAGGGACACACATTCAAAAATCAGGCACTGCACAGTGTAAGACTACACACTGCTATACAAGATACTCACAAACCTACAGTTTTAGACATAGGTACTCACAGTTAACTCACCTAGCTGTTACTTGGAATTTGAACTGATACACATAACTAAATAACACACACACAGGTAATCACAACACTAATTAATACACAGACACTACTACTCACTGATATTTACAGTCTGATATACTAGGATTCACTGCACACAAGTTCTCACTGCTAGTCACTGACACATACTAGAACCTAGACACACATAGACACAGGCACACTGGTTCCTACACAAGTCTGATACATCACTGATACAGATTACTACTAATCCTACTGATACAACCCACAGTGGCACTCACTGAAATTGCCCAGATCCTCACACACTGATACCCTAACTTCCTACACTACCACACACAGTTCTAAACACAATGATACAAAACAGCTATAACACAATGCTCACACAGACACGACACAGCAAGACACTGCTATACTTTAATACAAAGCCCTAACACTCACAAAACCCGACTCTACGCAGAACCCTCTCCCCCAATGTCTGATACTGCGACACAGGGACACAAACCCACACTGTTAAAACACACAGTTCACACACAATCACCCGACTGTACAGAAACCCCCAAACACTGCTTCCACATCGAGAATCTCCAGAAACCGAGATCCAAAACCCTAAAATAGAGATCTAGACTATAGGTAGGAGATGTAATCCTGTATACTTGCAAACCCCTAGGATTAGGGTTCACGAAAATTGGGGAAAACAAACGTATGAACACAAAAACCTAATCAAAACCCTAAAATCAAACTCTACACAGAGGGGTGGGTTCCTAAGGGCCATGAACATCTGAAAACAGAATTTAAAGGAATAGAAATAGGGTTTTTACCTGCAGGGATGGTTTCTTCAATGAGGTTCTTCTTCTTCAAGGCTTCCTGACCCACGTTCCTTGCTTTCCTTGCTTTGGAGGAGAAGAAAAATGGAACCTAGGGCTAGATTTCGAAATTTTTGGGGTGGGGGGATGGTTTCTCTTGATGGAGGCTAGGGTTTCTCTACTACATGAAGAATGGTGGCTCCCTTTTATATAAACAACTAGGTTAGGGTTTCCAAGCTTAGTTTTAGGTTAAACCTTTATGGTTAGGTCATGTAGAACCCAATTAACTAGGGTTTAGTCAATCTAGGGTTTGAGGTTCAACCTACAAATTTGAATTCTAGGGTTTCTCTAGAATTAGGTCTTGACTTAGGGTTTCACTCTAGGGTTAGTCTTAATAGAAGATTCTAGGGTTAGACCTAAAATCAATTATCACTTACAACATATAAATAGTTTATATAACTCAGCAGATTAATTAAATAAATAATTATTCAAAATAATAAAATTACACAATTGCCCTTGCCTGGAAAAGTGGTAGTGACAAGTCTACCCTCCTAAAAGAAATTTTGTCCTCGAAATTTGGACTGAACAGAACAAGAATGAAATCAGAAAAGGAAATACCTCAAGTCTAGAAGAGATACGGGTATTGCTCGCGCATTTCGTCCTCTCTCTCCCAGGTCGACTCCCCTGGAGAGTGATGTCTCCATGCAACACGAACCAAAGAAATAGTTTGGTTCCGCAACACCTTCTCTCTGCGGTCCAAGATCTCTACGGGCTGCTCGGGGTAGCTGAGCGTCGGACCAACCTCAATCTCCGAGTGGTCAAGTACGTGACTAGGGTATGCTACGTACCGTCTCAGCTGCGACACGTGGAACACATCATGCACTCCCTCCAATGCATGCGGCAAGTCCAGTCTATATGCCACTGCACCTACCCTCGCGAGAATGCCAAAGGGTCCGATGTAGCGTGGGCTAAGCTTCCCGCCTCTACCAAAACGAATCGTGCCACGCGTCGGAGAAATCCGTAGGAATACTAGATCGCCAACCTAAAATAAAACAGTCTCAGCACGCAATCTAAACAAACAACACAACCCAGAAAATTAACAATTTACCTGAAACTCAAGGGGTCTACGGTGGCTGTCGGCCCAATGCCGCTGTCTGTCCTGCGCCACTCGCAGTCTGTCTCTGATGAGTTTCACCTTTTCTGCTGCATCCACGACCATTTCTGGTCCTAGCAAGGCTCTCTCTCCAACGTCGTCCCAAGATAATAGTGTACGACACCTTCGTCCATAAAGAGCCTCAAATGGTGACATCTCGATGCTGGCCTGGTAGCTGTTGTTGTAAGCGAACTCCACCAGGTGCAGATGATCCTCCCAAGAACCTCCGAGATCTAGAACACAAGTGCGTAGCATATCCTCGAGAGTCTGAATAGTCCTTTCAGACTGCCCGTCTGTCTGGGGGTGATATGCGGTACTGAACTTGAGCTGAGTGCCCAAGCTAGCCTGCAGACTCCTCCAGAAGTGGGAAGTGAAACGACTATCCTGATCTGAGACGATGCTCACAGGAACTCCATGAATCCTAACAATCTGCCGCACGTACATCTCTGCGAGCCTCTCTGTCGACGTGCCCACCCTGAAAGGTAGGAAATGGGCTGATTTGGTCAACCTGTCCACGATGACCCAAATCGCGTCCTTCCCTCCTGGAGAACGTGGAAGCCCTGAAACGAAATCCATGGTCACGTGCTCCCATTTCCATTCTGGAATCGATAAAGGTTGAAGCAAACCACCTGGCCTCTGCCGGTCTGCCTTTACCTGCTGGCACACTAGACACCGAGATACGAAGCGTGCTACCTCGCGCTTCATTCCATACCACCATACGTGCTCCCTCAAGTCTCGATACATCTTGTTGGCACCGGGATGCATCGAGTACTGAGAGCGGTGTGCCTCCTGTAAAACCTCCTCGCGCAGCTCCCCGCTCGGCACACACATCCTCGTGCCGTACCGTAAAGAACCGTCATCTGCGATAGTAAAGTCGTCCGACAATCCTATCTGAACCCGTGCTCTGATACTCCTCAGAGTCTCATCATCGTACTGCGCAGCTCTGATCCTGTCCATCAGCTCAGACTGTATCTGCAATCCCCACATCTGAATCTCAGTACCGGGAACTAACACTTCAATCTCCAAGCTCTCCAAATCAGCCAACAAATGCCTATCTGTCGTCAAGTACATAGCCGTCGGATACCTGCTCAAGGCATCGGCGACTACGTTAGCCTTCCCTGGGTGGTACTGCAATGAGATGTCAAAGTCCTTCATCAACTCTAACTACCTCCTCTGCCTCATGTTCAGCTCCTTCTGTGTGAATACGTACTTCAAGCTCTTGTGGTCTGTGAAGATCTCCACACGCTCTCCGTACAGATAATGCTTCCACAGCTTTAGAGCGAAGATAACTGCTGCCAACTCCAAATCATGGGTGGGGTAGTTCTTTTCATGAGGACGTAACTGCCTGGAAGCATAGGCAATTACCTTCCCGTGCTGCTGAAGAACACATCCCAGACCCTTCCCTGAAGCATCACTGTAGATGGTGAAACCACCTGTCCCTGCTGGCAACATCAAAACTGGAGCTGTTGTCAACCTCTTCTTCAGCTCATCAAATGCAGCCTGACACTCCTTCGTCCAGACAAAATCCACATCTTTCCTAGTCAATCTGGTCATCGGCGCTGCAATCTTGGAGAAGTCTTGTACAAACCTCCTGTAGTATCCTGCTAGCCCGAGAAAACTCCTGATCTCAGCTACCGAGCTGGGGGTAGCCCATGACTCCACTGCCTCGATCTTCTTTGGGTTTACCGAGATTCCGTCACCTGATACCACATGCCCAAGAAATTCGACCTTGTCAAGGAAGAATTCACACTTAGAGAGTTTCTCGTACAGCTTTTCCCTCCTGAGAGTCTCTAAGACCAACCTCAGGTGCTCTTCGTGCTCCTCCGGGGTCTTGGAATACACAAGAATATCGTCGATGAACACCACCACGAACTTGTCAAGGTACTGGTGGAACACCTTGTTCATCAGGTTCATGAATACTGCCGGCGCATTGGTTAAACCAAATGGCATCACCATGAACTCAAACTGGCCGTATCTGGTCCGAAAAGCTGTCTTCGGCGTGTCTTCTTTCTTCACCTTCACCTGGTGATAGCCTGATCTCAAATCTATCTTTGAAAACACCCTCGCCCCGCTCAACTGATCGAAAAGATCATCTATCCTCGGCAGCGGGTACTTGTTCTTGATAGTGATATTGTTCAAAGCTCTATAATCAATGCACATACGCACCGTGCCGTCCTTTTTTGGTACGAACAATACCGGAGCTCCCCATGGTGATGAACTGGATTTGATGAAACCTTTGTCCTGCAGCTCCTCAACTTGCTTCTTCAGTTCTGCCAGCTCGCTGTTGTTAACTCTATAGACATGTTGTGAAATAGGCTCCGCTCCTGGAACCAAGTCTATAGAGAATTCAACATCTCTGTCTGGCGGTAAGCCTGGCAACTCTTCTGGAAATACATCCAGGAACTCCGCTATCAGAGGATGTGGCAACTCCTCTTCTTCTGCCCTGGCTCCGCAAAATGTGCCCCTGCTCTGTTCCACTGCTCCTCTGACGACCTCAAACTTCGGCTCTCCTGGTGGTCTAAATAATACTCTGCCTCTATGACAATCTATAGTAGCATAATGCCTACTCAACCAGTCCATTCCGAGTACAATATCGTACCCCGGAAGTGGCATGACAAGTAAGCTCACGCTCAACTCTCGGCCTCCTACTGACACCCTCCGGTCCTTGCAGTGATCACGGACTAGGATAATACCTCCACCAGTCGTGATCTTGCAAGTCCTAGCTAATGGTTCTGTGTCTAAATGATGTCGAAGTGCATATGATACAGACACAAAACTATGGGAAGCGCCAGAGTCGAATAAGGTAAATACAGAAATACAATCGAGAAGAACCGAACCTGTGATCAAGTCTTCTGCTGGCTCGATCTCCTTGACTGCCATGGCGTATGCTCGCCCCTGGGGTGCACCTCTCTACTGCTGATGCTGGGCGAACTTCTGATGTTGCGGTGGAAGTGGTCCCCTCTGTTGTTGGCCTCCTGGTGCGGTAGGCACCCTGTCTGATCCTCTCTGGGCGGCTGCTCCACCCTGACCTGGACGAAAGGTAGGACAATCCTTCAGCTGGTGTGTCGTCGATCCGCAGGACAGACATGAGCCCAATCTCTTCCTGCAGATATCTCTAGTATGTCCCATCTTCCCGCAGTAAGCACACTGGATGGCGGGCTGGTTCTGTCTCTGTTGCTGCTGCTGGACCTGCCCTCGGGCTGGTGCCTGATGCTGCTGCTGAAAAGGTCTCTGCTGTTGCTGCTGAAAGTGTGGACGCTTGCCCGATCCCGTACTACTGTTTGCTCCTCCGGAACCATCGCGTCCCCTCTTAGGCCTGAGGCCCAAGTCGTCCTCAGCTACTTGGGCATCCATCAATATGCCCTCGTAGGTAGCTGTTCGACGTCCCGACGTGCGAGACTTGATCTTCCTTGTCAGCCCCTTTCTGAATTTCCGGGCCCTGTCCCCCGGATCTCTAATCATCGATGGCGCGAAGCGGCTCAGGCGGGAAAACTCCGCGGCATACTCGTCGACGGACGAGCTCCCCTGGGCTAAGTCATGAAACTGACTCTCCAAAGCTCCCAGGGCGACATCAGGAAAGAACTTTTCTTTGAAGAGTTCCTTGAAATCCTCCCAAGTGAGTCCCCTGCGTAAGAGTCTCGGCTCCGTGCGAAACCACGTCAAGGCAATGTCGAACATCTGGCTGCCAGCGGCCTCGATCTGGAGGGCCTCTGGAAGCTGCGCCAAGCGCAAGTTCCTCTCAATGTCCTCTAGCCAATCATCGGCGTAGAGTATCCCTTCTGTCCCCTTGAATTCCCGAGGCATCATCCTCTTGAAATCCACAATGGTGCCCGGCCTCTGGTGGTGCTGATCAGGACGCTGCTGCTGCTGAGTAACTCTCTCCACAGCCTGGAGAGCCACTTGATGAGCGTTCTCCATGTTCACCCTCATCATCTCTGTCTGGGCCTGATGTGCCTCAGCCTGCACTCTCTGGGCCTCTGCCGACGTCCTTTGGGCATCGACCATGCCCTGAATCAAGGCGAACATCTGTGCCCCATCGATGGGCACACCTCCTGGATGCTGAACTGGTGGTGGTGGTGCCGTCGTAGCTGTGGGGACCCTCTGAACTGGTGGTGGAGGACCCCCGAATGCTGCAGACACTCCCACATGTACTGGAGATGTAGGAGGTGCTGCGGATGTCTGTCCGGCAGGGCGAGAGGTGGCAGACCTCTCTGAATCTGCTGCTCCGAGTCTCTGGGACCTTCTTGGCATCCTGAAGACAGATCGAAAGAATCAATTAAAGTAATAAACACGATATTATCAAGGAAGGACAGTAAATTTCTAAGAAAAAAATTAAGAGTAGTATTATGAGAATCGGAAATTCCTAATTGTGATTGAGCATATCCTCGGCCAAATTCCTATTTCCTAAAACAGGCTCGTAGTAATACTCTAAGCGAGCACCACTACGATATCGCTCTAATGCGGTTCTAGGACTCGACTACAGACCTGCATGGGCCACCACTAAAAATATGTCACGACCCGCACCCGGAATTTGGGCATGAGTCGTGGGTACGTCCAGCCTACGCCGCAGCATCGGCGGTAGAACGCTGTCTAGGTCACAAACATAATATATCCTGTCAATAGTCTCAACTCTGAACGGAGGACAAAGATAATAATCCACAGTTCTATGATATACTCAATCACAAGCTAATAGAAATCATAGCACGATGAGAATAGAAAAGAGTTCTAATAAAACCAACCACAAATCCAACTCAAATCCTGGGTCTAAATGACCTCACAAAGTCACAAAATAATAAATACATCTCAGTCTCAGTCTAAAACAATAATGCAGAAAAAGTAGTCTAAGAGCAGCCAGGTACGTTCTCCTCTAGGCTAGGCAACTCCTCTGGGGTTTCTGGAATGAAATCACCCTCTAATCCTGGGCCGTAATGAGTGGGGCAAAGATCCTCCAGGTCCTCTGAAAAATGTTATCCAGTCAGGATTGGAGCGAAGCACAAGCACTAACAGCAGTTTCATTAAATTGACAAAATCTATAAACAGTGTAAGAGATACAAGATAGAAATAAATGCTGAAAATAAGAAGTACAGGAGAAATGAAATAGGCAACAGAGCATCTAGCAATGAACAATAAATAGTGAATGCTAGAACAATGAATCTGAATAAAGATAAACATCTAACTAAGTGTTTGAAATATTAGTTTATTATGTGATCGGCTTGGGACTAGATCAGGCTGGTTATATATGATTAGCTATAATTCTTGGAGGTCAGGCTAACCATATGGTTAGCTATGATGCATGATAATGGTCAGGCTAATCATATATAACAGCTATGAAGCATGATGATGGTCAGGCCGCACCCGACGTGAGAAGTGGGGTGAGCTATGATGCATGGTAAGGATTTGGATATGATCACATAATCTACTAATAGTTCCCCATCCCCAGCTAGCACGGTGGATTCCAATCACGACTCCTCATGATGGGGATCTAGGGTGCTAACTCGTGTATCCACAGTGTCGGAATCAAGTATGTAATACACTACAATTTATAGAAGTAATCAACAATGAAAACTGTCAGAGAATGTACTCGCCTGTGGTCCTGAGCAAGGTATGAGGATCGATGTCCAAACTGGAGTCACAAGGACCTAAATATAAAATATAAGTGTCAATGAGTGATATGAGATGGTAAGTAAGTGCTAGCTAAGTATGTCATTTATATGCTATTTTGAGTCCATACTAGGTTAACTAAGGCATACTAAGTCAATATAGTCACTAATAGTTCTATACCAACTAATTTTATCATACTAAGGATGCTTAGCTTATACTAGTCGATATTCTAACTAGTAACTTAATACTTATTTTACCTTACTAGTACCTTACCTTATTCATATTACTCAAAACCTCTTTAACATAAGGACACTCTAATCTGTCATTAAGATTTAGTCTTGGTGCCTGGGTTCTCTAATACAACTCTCAATAACCCCATCTCACTGATACATAATTAGCACACTACTTATATGATCTAGGTAACACTACCTTGATAGCACCTTCACCTAACACTCAAGACTCACATTCACACCTACTGACACAAATGGGTATCATACTATATCTAAGTATAAAATCCATAACTTAACTTAAATACTCAAATTCCAAATCTTAGGCCTGGAATGATACTGCTAGTGTTACTCTGTTCTCAGTCCCCTATCTAACTCCTCACATCCCTCACTCAAGCTCATTGATACTCACTATACCTTACACCCTCTACTGGCCTCCACTGACCTGCACCACGGTGCATTTGGTGCACAAGTTCTATACTCAGGTATTGGCAGCTACCTACTGTACCAACCCCTTACTAAATACCAACTGACCTCACACAATATGCAATGGGTGACTGATACACTAAGTATGCATATTGCACACATGTGCAGTACTCGAGTTTATCCTCAGGTGAAACCTTAAACCCTCAGTTGCAACTACACCACTGCTCAACCCGATAGCAGAACACTACTCATCTGGAACATTTCCCTTGATTACACTCAGAGTTGGGCAATGCACTGTCAAGTGCATCAGTGCACATTGCCCCTCACAACTAAATCCCTCACTCCTCCACATACATGCCTACTTCCCTACACTGCAATCATACACTGAAACACACAGGTAATAGCTAGCTGCTGATACACTAGTTCACTGCACTGCACACACAGGAACACACACACACTGGCACTCCTCAACCTGGCACTGATCTCCCCAGCTACTCCTACACATCACTGAAACCCAATTCACTATACACACATACAGTTCAGACACAGGTAGTCAAATTCCCTCACACACTTAGACACAGTTATAAGATACACAGGTATTGGGACACTCCCCAAACAGGGACACACATTCAAAAATCAGGCACTGCACAGTGTAAGACTACACACTGCTATACAAGATACTCACAAACCTACAGTTTTAGACATAGGTACTCACAGTTAACTCACCTAGCTGTTACTTGGAATTTGAACTGATACACATAACTAAATAACACACACACAGGTAATCACAACACTAATTAATACACAGACACTACTACTCACTGATATTTACAGTCTGATATACTAGGATTCACTGCACACAAGTTCTCACTGCTACTCACTGACACATACTAGAACCTAGACACACATAGACACAGGCACACTGGTTCCTACACAAGTCTGATACATCACTGATACAGATTACTACTAATCCTACTGATACAACCCACAGTGGCACTCACTGAAATTGCCCAGATCCTCACACACTGATATCCTAACTTCCTACACTACCACACACAGTTCTAAACACAATGATACAAAACAGCTATAACACACAATGCTCACACAGACACGACACAGCAAGACACTGCTACACTTTAATACAAAGCCCTAACACTCACAAAACCCGACTCTACGCAGAACCCTCTCCCCCAATGTCTGATACTGCGACACAGGGACACAAACCCACACTGTTAAAACACACAGTTCACACACAATCACCCGACTGTACAGAAACCCCCAAACACTGCTTCCACATCGAGAATCTCCAGAAACCGAGATCCAAAACCCTAAAATAGAGATCTAGACTATAGGTAGGAGATGTAATCATGTATACTTGCAAACCCCTAGGATTAGGGTTCACGAAAATTGGGAAAAACAAACGTATGTGTAAACCCCCCCTCAACCAACTTAGGAATTATTTGGAATTTAAAACTAGAGACTAGGGATAATTAGATTTAATTAGGATTATCGTGCAACATACCATAGAGAACACCTTGCAACTACTAATTTAATTTAAACTCGAGATCAATCCCACTTCAAACAAGCCGACCAAGCCACTTTGTACTGCTACATGGACCAACCTCAACCAGGTAAGACAAGCCCACCCGCAAGGCAGCCCATATTCACCATCAACACCTATAAATTCCAACCCCCATGCAAAACCCTAATAAACCAATATTCTCCCTGCCCCCATATCCGCCGAAACCCCCTGCCGAACTGCTTCCCAAACCCGCTGAATCCCTCGGCCAAACTGCTCCCAAACCCGCTGAATCCCTCGGCCAAGCTGCTCCCAAACCCGCTGAACCCCCACGACCGGCGCACACCCCAGCCCGTCGGTTCCGGCCAGGCAGTGCCGCGAGCCAACGCCGACCCGCGTCTGGACGACCGCCCCTGCGCGACTCCACCCGACAGCGCCAACGCCGGAGCGGCTACTGCTGCTGCGATCCCTGCTCTTGCGGATTCAGCTGCTGCCGCTGACGTTGCTCGCCGACCCACACCGAAGTTCCACTCACCGGAAGACGGTCAGACGACGAGAAGAGCCTCGCCCGCCATCAAGGTAAATACAGGTACCCTTGTGTCGAGTTCATATGTGAGTATCGTGTCATTGCGAGAGTCATATTCTGGACACAACTTATTTAACCCCAACTTATATTTATGGAGGTGACATTTAGCAAGAAATTAGAACTCATCTAATAATTAGTGAATGCCCCAATCTTGAAGCCTGACATCAACGACCAGTATTTCACCTGGACCCTGGGCATGAATCTAGCCTGTTGAGTAAGGAAATCAAAGACATATTTCCAAGTAGAGTAGAAGTCATTAGCAAACCTTAACTCGGTAAATTATTGTGGCAAGATGAACGTGGACCAAAGACAGAACACTGTACACCCTAGCTACGTGTACATGTGACGCTGTATTGGGTCCGCAGTAAACTAGCAACAATACCTAGGAACAACGCCATAATTACCTATGTATCTCTTAGTGACTGATATTAGATTGCTATATTATATTTTGTGTTTAGGAACTTTGGATCCGCCAGGAGATATTGCAGGAACCAGCTTTTGGCATTCCCCGCTTCAAGACACAGGCAAGATACCTTTCTATATTTACTGTCTAAATTAAATATGCATATGTTGTATTGTATTCTTGTTGTTGGTACCACTGTGCGCGTCCGAGTTATCTCGGTTGCATTCGACGGTTACGTCGATGATTAGTATAGATGGACTTAGATCTTAGCAGACTCAACCCATTGGACGATACTCTGTGATTGTCTGAGACCTGACACCTTACACGCACACTGAGATACATTCATATTGGGATGCGGGCTTGCGCACTCGACTAGCTATCGTTGCGTACATCCTACATCACGGCTAGCATGTAGTCAGGATAATTTAGTGACTTGGCATATAGATTCATGGTATGTACGTCGAGAAGTCGACTTGCGTATCTACATTGGGCGGGGAGGACAACTAGGAGGCGTATGGGATACACACATTGGAGCCGTAGTTCGGAGGAACCCGGATCCAATGACTTTCCCTTTATACTGATGCCACGTTCTTCGGAGCGATATGGACGATATACTGTACAGATGCCACTCTCTTCGGAGCATGGACGTTATGCCTACACCTACCTATACGCACCAGCGTTGTCCTCACATTGCACTCACTTAGATGGCTAGCACACCCTTATTGTATTTATTTTATTCAGTATTCATATATAGCATGTTGTTTTCTTGTATCTTGTTACGTCCCTCTGAGGACCTGGTACCTTTCCAGATTTAGACGAGGCTTACTACCCCACAGTATACGGTCCAGGACAGGAGACGAGATTCGCTTCAGCCGAGGAGTTGGAGGTGCAGCCGTCAGAGTTTCCGTGACCAGTTGGTAGGCCTTCAGCCTAGATTGGGTGCATCATTATCTTTCCAGTCGATGCCCTAGTCATTCTTTTATATCTCATTTCAGTACTTTATTTCGTCAGAGTAGTGGGTTTGTTCCCACCAGACATCATTAGTTGTACTATGATATCTTGAGACTGGTATTTATTAACCAGCAGTTTATTTAGTGTTTCTTGCTCTTTATATGGTGGATGAGATTAGTTTACCTGTTATTGACTGATATTGGACATGTTAGTATCATAGGACAGCGTAGCACTCTTCGTGGATCCATTAAATTGGGATATTCTCGGAGATGTGTCAGCTGGCTATTGCCACGTGGCCTGGTTCCATATATTTTGGGACTGGGGCTTGACATGGTTTTAGTGGTGGCCCATGCAGGTCAACTTTTTTGCTTGTGGTATGGTAACATGCCCAGCGAGCCTGCAATAGGATAGAATTTGTTAGGTCTCATCCACTTTTGTTTCGTCTTTGAACTTGCTTCATACTGCTTCTAAAAATATCTGCATCCTGTTTGTTTGTTCTCGTACTCTTTTAATGAAGCTCTATCCCTTGCAGCAAGATGAATTTGCGCAGTGGACGAGGAGCACCCCGTGCCGCAGTACCAGACAACACCACTCAAGGAGATGAGGTACCCCAAGGGCAACCACCGCTGCAGACTCCACTGATACATTGGCATGAGACACCACAGGGCGATCCTACACCACCACCTGAAGGACAGACTTCCCAGACCATCCCCACGCAACATTATGAGGGCCAGACTTCAGGAGCTACACCGATGCCGCAGACTGAGAGGCCGACATCTGAGGAGACGCCTACTGCACAACCAGAGATTCCACTACCACCACCTCCACCTTATCCGCCCCAGATGCCGCAGCTAGATGGCCAGCCACAGATGCTTCAGTTCTTCCAGGCAATGATACAAGCACAGTGGCAGCAGACAGAGACATTACGACAGAGTCTGATGGCAGTACTAGAGAGGACACCTGTCACGACACCAGCACCAGCACCAGCACCTCCACCAGCCCCGACAGGTGGCACCGTTAGATGGTTCCGACAGATGGGACCAGATACCTTCTCAGGCAATGAGACTGCAGAACAGATCTTCGATTGGATCGCCAACACGGAGATGCTATTAGAGGCCTCACAACTGCAACCAGACCTTTGGATGACCGCAGTGAGGGCCCAACTAAAAGGCAACGCCCATCACTGGTGGGATTCCATTGAGCGCAGTGTAGGTAAGAACCAGACTTGGGAACAGTTCCTAGAGTACTTTAATGCGAAGTATTTTCCGGCAACAGTCAGAAATGCCCTATACTCCCAGTTCCTACATCTAGAACAGGGGAATATGACCGTTGACGCATATGACGCAGAGTTTAGCCGCCTTAGCAGGTTTGGAGCCGTTCTGATACCCAATGATCTAGAGAAGGCTCAGAGATTCCACCACGGCCTCAATTTCGAGCTACAGAGATATACCACCGCACAGGCGAGGATTTCTTATGAGGAGGTCCTAGCAGAGGCAAGGATCCAGGAGGCTATTGTCAGAAGATCTAGACGTTCCAGCACGACCACGCCAGCTAGAGTACAGCCCGGAGCAGGAGGACCCATCCGTCGTCCAGGAGCGCAGACACAGCAGAGAGCAGCACCATATCCACACCAGGAACTCTCGACTTGCCACTTCTGTGGTAAGAGAGGTCACTTCGAGAAGGACTGCCGAAAGAGACTTGGGACATGCATGATTTGTGGAGCCAGTCAGCACCTTGCCAGAGATTGCCCACAGCGCAGGGAGGCAGCCCCACAGGCCGGACAGAGGCCAGCCGCACCAGCCCCGAGGATACTACCCCCACCAGGAGGCCAGCGTCCACCAGCACCCGGAGGATTCCAGAGGGGACCACCCTTGCCCCCACAGCAGGCACAGTTTGATCGTGCCCGACAGCAGGCAGGAGGACAGAGACAGGGACAGGCCTTTGCCTTAGCAACCACCGAAGAGGAAACAGAAGGAGAAGCAATCACAGGTACCATTTTAGTCGCATCCTTACCTGCGATAGCATTGTTGATTCTGGTGCTACATTGTTATTTATATCTAATAGATTTGTAGCAATGCATAGAGTAGCGACTTCCCCCTTACCTAGGAGTTGGAAGATTCTTACCGGAGGAGGTATCGTGCCGGTTACCAGCACTATTAGAACGTGCTCAGTAGTCGTATGTGGTAGAGAGATGAGAGCGCGATTCTTGGTATTGCCTATGCCGTACTTTGATGTTGTGTTAGGTATGGATTGGTTAAGCCAGTATAACGCCATACTGAACTGCCGGAAGGGTAGCGTCACTTTTAGACCACCAGATCAACCGGAGTTCGAGTACATGCGAGGGACCGTCGAACAAGGAGTAGGACAGACAGCTGGGACTTGCATGGCTATGGAGATTGCGCCCCCACCTATAGTTGCTGAATTCGAGGATGTTTTTCTCGACGAATTGCCAGCTTACCCCCAGATAGAGACGTGGAGTTCCCCATTGAGCTAGTACCAGGAGCAGCACCAGTATCTTCTAATGTGTACCGATTGGCGAAGAAGGAGTTAGACGAGCTGAAGCTACAATTGGAGGAGTTGCAGAGCAAGGGATTTATTCGTCCTAGTGCATCGCCATGGGGAGCACCAGTATTGTTTGTGCCTAAGAAGGATGGAACAGTACGTATGTGTATTGATTACAGAGCCCTTAATGCTTTGACCATCAAGAACAAGTATCCCCTGCCGCGGATTGACGATTTATTCGACCAGTTGACAGGAGCAGTAGTGTTCACAAAGATCGACTTGAGATCGGGTTATCATCAAGTGAAGGTGCGAAGAGAAGACATTCAAAAGACAGCATTCAGGACTCGCTATGGTCACTACGAGTTCTTAGTGATGCCTTTTGGACTAACGAATGCGCCAGCTGTATTTATGAACTTGATGAATAGAGTATTCCACCAATACTTAGACCGATTCGTGGTAGTCTTCATCGACGACATTTTGGTGTATTCGAAGAGCCACGAGGAGCACGAAGTGCACTTGAGATTAGTGTTAGAGACACTGAGGAAAGAGAGACTTTATGCCAAGCTTAGCAAGTGTGAGTTTCTCCTAGATCGTGTCGCTTTCCTTGGACACGTCATCTCAGGAGACGGTATCTCAGTAGATCCGGCGAAGATTTCATCTGTAGAGACATGGCCAACCCCTACCAATGTCTCAGAGGTGAGGAGTTTCCTAGGACTTGCCGGATATTACCGGAGGTTCGTAGAGAACTTCGCGAAGATTGCAGAGCCAATGACCCGCTTGAGCCGTAAGGAGCAGGAGTTCACTTGGACAGAGGAGTGTCAGAAGGCATTCGATGAGCTGAAGAAACGTTTGACTACAGCACCTATCTTGACCATACCTTCTGGACCCGGAGGATTCGTAATCTACAGTGATGCGTCCGGGAAGGGATTAGGATGTGTCTTGATGCAGAATGGAAAGGTTGTAGCTTATGCTTCTAGACAGTTGAGGACACATGAGAAGAACTATCCCACCCATGACTTGGAGCTTGCCGCGGAGATCTTTGCTTTAAAGCTTTGGAGGCATTACCTATATGGAGAAAGAGTGGAGATATTTATGGATCATAAAAGCCTGAAATATGTCTACACTCAGAAGGATCTTAATCAGAGGCAGAGACGTTGGCTCGAGGTGATGACAGACTTCGAAATTGAGCTACAGTACCACCCGAGAAAGGCCAACGTAGTAGCAGACGCATTGAGCAGAAGACCTATGGCATTCTTCTTGACTACCCAACAACATCTGTTAAGAGATCTAGAGCAGATGGGTATAGAGGTTGTCATACCCGGAGTAGACGGACAGTTGTCGAGTTTCCAATTGCAATCGACACTGGTAGAGAGAATCAAGGCTGCCCTGCTGACAGATGCCAGATTTCAGAGGCTCAGACAGAGGACAGAGACTGGATTACAGACAGGACTGCGGATACATGAAGACGGAACACTGAGATGCGGAGATCGTCTCTATGTTCCAAATGGAGAACTTCGGCAGGAATTGATGACAGAGGCTCACAGTTCCACCTATTCCATTCATCCAGGAGGCACGAAGATGTACAGAGATCTAAGACAGTACTACTGGTGGCACGGAATGAAGAGAGAGATAGCACGTTTTGTGGCCAAGTGCCTGGTGTGTCAGCAAGTCAAGGCCGAGCACCAGAGATCTGCAGGATTGCTTCAACCACTTCCTATACCGGAGTGGAAATAGGAGCATATCACTATGGACTTTGTTACAGGCTTCCCAAGGAGTCCTAGTGGGCGCAATGCAGTATGGGTAATCGTGGATAGACTCACCAAGTCCGCACACTTTTTACCCTTTAGAGTTGGGCAATCGACGGAGGCTTTAGCAGATATGTACATGAGGGAGATTGTGCGCCTACATGGAGTGCCAGTTAGCATTGTGTTTGACAGGGATACGAGATTTACGTCTTACTTTTGGCGGAGTATGCAGGAGAGCCTTGGTACTCGCCTAAAGTTTAGCACAGCGTATCACCCCCAAACAGATGGCCAGTCGGAGCGCACCATTCAGACGTTAGAAGACATATTGAGAGCGTGCATGCTTGACTTCGGAGGATCATGGGAGGACCACCTACATTTGGTCGAGTTTTTCTACAACAACAGCTATCAAACGAGCATTCAGATGGCTCCCTATGAAGCGTTGTATGGCAGGAAGTGTCGTTCTCCAGTATGTTGGAGTGATATAGGCGAGCGACAGATTCTCGGACCAGAGTTGGTTGTTCGGACGGTAGAGAAGGTAAAGAAGATCCAAGGACACCTTCGAGCAGCACAAGACCGACAGAAGCATTGGGCGAATGCACACCGCCGACCCTTAGAGTTTCAGGTTGGAGATCACGTATTCTTAAAGATCTCACCTACTCGAGGGACTATCAGATTCGGAGGCAGAGGGAAGCTGAGTCCGAGGTTCATCGGACCATTCGACATATTAGAACGCGTCGGAGAGGTTGCCTACAGATTAGCGTTACCGCAGACCTTGGAAGGAGTCCACGATGTCTTCCATGTATCTCAATTGAGGAGGTACATATCGGATCCTAGTCACGTGCTTGACCATTCCGAGATCACAGTCGGCCCGAGCTTATCATACCAAGAGGAGCCTGTGGAGATTCTAGACAGAAGTGAGAAGGTACTACGAGGGCAGACCATTCCCCTAATGCGTGTTGCATGGAGGCATCATGCACCAGGCGAGTCGACTTGGGAACGCGAGGAGGACATTAGACAACGTTACCCCCACCTCTTCGAAGGACTAGGTACGTATTAGCATTTTATTTCGGTCAGTAATTCTTGCCATGCGTATGTTTTAATTTCGAGGACGAAATGCTCTAAGGAGGGTAGATTGTAAACCCCCCCTCAACCAACTTAGGAATTATTTGGAATTTAAAACTAGAGACTAGGGATAATTAGATTTAATTAGGATTATCGTGCAACATACCATAGAGAACACCTTGCAACTACTAATTTAATTTAAACTCGAGATCAATCCCACTTCAAACAAGCCGACCAAGCCACTTTGTACTGCTACATGGACCAACCTCAACCAGGTAAGACAAGCCCACCCGCAAGGCAGCCCATATTCACCATCAACACCTATAAATACCAACCCCCATGCAAAACCCTAATAAACCAATATTCTCCCTGCCCCCATATCCGCCGAAACCCCCTGCCGAACTGCTTCCCAAACCCGCTGAATCCCTCGGCCAAACTGCTCCCAAACCCGCTGAATCCCTCGGCCAAGCTGCTCCCAAACCCGCTGAACCCCCACGACCGGCGCACACCCCAGCCCGTCGGTTCCGGCCAGGCAGTGCCGCGAGCCAACGCCGACCCGCGTCTGGACGACCGCCCCTGCGCGACTCCACCCGACAGCGCCAACGCCGGAGCGGCTACTGCTGCTGCGATCCCTGCTCTTGCAGATTCAGCTGCTGCCGCTGACGTTGCTCGCCGACCCACACCGAAGTTCCACTCACCGGAAGACGGTCAGACGACGAGAAGAGCCTCGCCCGCCATCAAGGTAAATACAGGTACCCTTGTGTCGAGTTCATATGTGAGTATCGTGTCATTGCGAGAGTCATATTCTGGACACAACTTATTTAACCCCAACTTATATTTATGGAGGTGACATTTAGCAAGAAATTAGAACTCATCTAATAATTAGTGAATGCCCCAATCTTGAAGCCTGACATCAACGACCAGTATTTTACCTGGACCCTGGGCATGAATCTAGCCTGTTGAGTAAGGAAATCAAAGACATATTTCCAAGTAGAGTAGAAGTCATTAGCAAACCTTAACTCGGTAAATTATTGTGGCAAGATGAACGTGGACCAAAGACAGAACACTGTACACCCTAGCTACGTGTACATGTGACGCTGTATTGGGTCCGCAGTAAACTAGCAACAATACCTAGGAACAACGCCATAATTACCTATGTATCTCTTAGTGACTGATATTAGATTGCTATATTATATTTTGTGTTTAGGAACTTTGGATCCGCCAGGAGATATTGCAGGAACCAGCTTTTGGCATTCCCCGCTTCAGGACACAGGCAAGATACCTTGCTATATTTACTGTCTAAATTAAATATGCATATGTTGTATTGTATTCTTGTTGTTGGTACCACTGTGCGCGTCCGAGTTGTCTCGGTTGCATTCGACGGTTACGTCGATGATTAGTATAGATGGACTTAGATCTTAGCAGACTCAACCCATTGGACGATACTCTGTGATTGTCTGAGACCTGACACCTTACACGCACACTGAGATACATTCATATTAGGATGCGGGCTTGCGCACTCGACTAGCTATCGTTGCGTACATCCTACATCACGGCTAGCATGTAGTCAGGATAATTTAGTGACTTGGCATATAGATTCATGGTATGTACGTCGAGTAGTCGACTTGCGTATCTACATTGGGCGGGAAGGACAACTAGGAGGCGTATGGGATACACACATTGGAGCCGTAGTTCGGAGGAACCCGGATCCAATGACTTTCCCTTTATACTGATGCCACGTTCTTCGGAGCGATATGGACGATATACTGTACAGATGCCACTCTCTTCGGAGCATGGACGTTATGCCTACACCTACCTATACGCACCAGCGTTGTCCTCACATTGCACTCACTTAGATGGCTAGCACACCCTTATTGTATTTATTTTATTCAGTATTCATATATAGCATGTTATTTTCTTGTATCTTGTTACGTCCCTCTGAGGACCTGGTACCTTTCCAGATTTAGACGAGGCTTACTACCCCACAGTATACGGCCCAGGACAGGAGACGAGATTCGCTTCAGCCGAGGAGTTGGAGGTGCAGCCGTCAGAGTTTCCGTGACCAGTTGGTAGGCCTTCAGCCTAGATTGGGTGCATCATTATCTTTCCAGTCGATGCCCTAGTCATTCTTTTATATCTCATTTCAGTACTTTATTTCGTCAGAGTAGTGGGTTTGTTCCCACCAGACATCATTAGTTGTACTATGATATCTTGAGACTGGTATTTATTAACCAGCAGTTTATTTAGTGTTTCTTGCTCTTTATATGGTGGATGAGATTAGTTTACCTGTTATTGACTGATATTGGACATGTTAGTATCATAGGACAGCGTAGCACTCTTCGTGGATCCATTAAATTGGGATATTCTCGGAGATGTGTCAGCTGGCTATTGCCACGTGGCCTGGTTCCATATATTTTAGGACTGGAGCGTGACAGTATGAACACAAAAACCTAATCAAAACCCTAAAATCAAACTCTACACAGAGGGGTGGGTTCCTAAGGGCCATGAACATCTGAAAACAGAATTTAAAGGAATAGAAATAGGGTTTCTACCTGCAGGGATGGTTTCTTCAATGAGGTTCTTCTTCTTCAAGGCTTCCTGACCCACGTTCCTTGCTTTCCTTGCTTTGGAGGAGGAGGAAAATGGAACCTAGGGCTAGATTTCGAAATTTTTGGGGTGGGGGAATGGTTTCTCTTGATGGAGGCTAGGGTTTCTCTACTACATGAAGAATGGTGGCTCCCTTTTATATAAACAACTAGGTTAGGGTTTCCAAGCTTAGTTTTAGGTTAAACCTTTATGGTTAGGTCATGTAGAACCCAATTAACTAGGGTTTAGTCAATCTAGGGTTTGAGGTTCAACCTACAAATTTGAATTCTAGGGTTTCTCTAGAATTAGGTCTTGACTTAGGGTTTCACTCTAGGGTTAGTCTTAATGGAAGATTCTAGGGTTAGACCTAAAATCAATTATCACTTACAACATATAAATAGTTTATATAACTCAGCAGATTAATTAAATAAATAATTATTCAAAATAATGAAATTACACAATTGCCCTTGCCTGGAAAAGTGGTAGTGACAGTACGGTACTACGCTGCTGTGACATGGCTCGCAAAGCCGAGCCCTTACCTAGGAACCTCTCGGTGGTGTCACCCACTGTAGCATGGAGACCTTACGCTCATTTGTACTGCTGCACTACTGTATTTTCTGTTAAGCACACCAGACATTCAAAATGACTGAGAACTCATTAAGGCATCTAAGCCATCCTGGATTTGTTCTACACAAAAGAATAATTAGTAGACAACAGTGGTTCTGGGTTCATAATCCCTCAATGACTTAAAGGACTACCCATTGTTCCTGATATTCTCTCAGTCAATGGTCCTACCTTGAACCAATAGCTAGATGCCTAGTAGATTTCTCTTTAAACTAATAACATAAAACTAAATGGTAGGATTGCAAAGACACAATATCAGAGGTCCTCCAAGTCAATATATGTTGTGTCCTTGACTATATGCGGTGTTACGCCACTGTGACATAACCCAAAGTCGAGGTTCACTTCCTCGTGTGGTATAACGCCACTGTAACATGGAGTACTATCCTCCTTTATAGTTCTTGTTATCATCTGGCGTTGAAGGCCGTACATGAACGGATCTGCCAGACTCTCTTGGCTCCGATCATCAAACGCTGTAATGATGTACTCTATCTGTGCTCATTCAGTGTCCTGTATTGGCCCTTGAGACCTATCATGAACGGATCCGCCAAATTTATCTAACTCCAATCATTAAAGCACTGTAATGATCCACGCAATCTCTACGCATTCAGTGTTCTATCCATATTATTCTCTTCAAAACGTTGAAGAGATGAACATATGCTACTGCTGCAGCTTCCTGATTTTTACAGTATGTCGGTATCACCCGAATCTGTGTACTAACCATAGGAAGATCATCTGAGAGCTTCCAGAGACATTCTTCTTTATATGCTGCAGCTTGATAGTGCAAAGAACTCTGAGAGTAAAGACTACTGCTTCGACTTCCACGATATAGCAACACCACCCCTGGAGAAGTCACATCCTCCTGTGGATCTTTCACTCTTCTTTCCTGAGCACCAACTGGCATCACCGAATCCTTCTTTCATATATGGATAATTAATGTCGCACATGATATACTACTGAGTTCTCCTGAGAATTCTGACGACTCTCTTCACAACTTTCAGGGTTCAACATATATACTTCTTGTGAACTGACTCAGCATCCCTACAGCCAAAGTTATGTCAGGCATGGTGGTACACGCAGCTTGAATCATTCACCTGATGATGCTCGAGTACACCAACTGTCTAACGCTTTTTCTTGGATTTGGCTTCATATTCATGTCACACCTGAGGAGTATCGTCCCTGATACCCAAAGCGTATGATCAATATTTTATGTTGAGATCTTGTGACTGAGCAAGTCCATCTGGCATCCGGATTATCTTATATCCTCACGATGACATCCAAAATCACATGTCCTGAGTTTGGACAAAAATGGCATCTTTTTAGTGACACTTCTATGTCCATAACTGAGACTAGCAAGTCATCCACATAGATACAAACGATGACTCCTCCATTATCAGCGAACTTCGTGTAGACACACTTATCCGTCTCGCTGATCTTGCGACAACTTTGACTAGATGACTTGTAAAACTCCTGCTGTCACATCCTGGGAATTGCTTCAGGCCGTATCGAGATATCACCAACTCACAAACTGTCTTAAAACCTAAATGACAATAGTTCTGACTGTTGTCCATGAATCTCTCATATTTGTCTTCATCCAAGACTTGTTATCTTTCCATCATCTGATAAATAATCAACTTGTGATAGCAGCTACGACAATCATCATCCTGATCTATGACACCCTTATCGAGGTACCAAAGAACTCAATCCCCTATTGTCTGAGAAAATCCCTAGATAGATAGCCTTGTCTTGAACTCAGCTGTTCTGTCTGCTTTCATCTTCATCGACTTGAAGATCTTATAAGAATCTGATTGGTTTAGCTCCTTCAGGCAGATTGACCAACACCCAAGTGTGGTTTGGGGTTATTGAGTCATACTTATTACTTATAGCCTCCTTCCAGAAGACAACATATATGGTCTTCATCGCCTCATCATAGGTAAGCGGATATGCTTCCACATGATAGTTGACAAAATCTTCTTCGAAGTCCTTCACGTCCTTCACGATCTCCTCACTCGCTTAGACACCGGCTCTGCGAGTTTTGGTTCAATCGTTGTCGTTGGGATGACAAGTTCTTTTTAGACTACATCTTCGTTGGAAGCTTCAGGCTCCTGTGCACCCACATTATTTTTCGAAATATCCGCGATAACAATATTCTTGTGCCTTACAAATTTGTCTTCGAGGAGTTCTGCGTCGCGAGATTCAATGATATGATTTAATTCGATATCAAGAAATCTTCGAGCATTACTCTTCTCAGCATCACCCTGAAAGATTGTCTTCGTAGTCCTCGATTCCAGCTTCTGAATCTTTAATTCTGGAAGCTTCACAGATGCCAGACACCCCCACACTCGAATGACGTTCATGTTGGGTCTGACTCTGAACCAGAGTTCCTGAGGAGTGACATCGAAAGTTGCGTATGGCACTCTGTTCAGAATGAACGTAGCCGTCAGTACAGCTTCTCCCCAGAAGTAGTTTGGAAGACCCGTAGTCAAATGTATTGAGTTCATCATCTCTGTCAACGTCCTATTCTTTCTTCCAGACACCCCCACACTCGGATGAGGTTCAAGTTGGGTTTGACTCTGAACCAGAGTTCCTGAGGAGTGACATCAGAAATTGTGTATGGCACTTTGTTCAGAATGAACGTAGCTGTCAGCACAGCTTCTCCCCAGAAGTAGTTGGGAAGACCCATAGTCAACATTATTGAGTTCATCATCTCTGTTAACGTCCTGTTCTTCCTTTCAGCTACTACATTTGATTGAGAAGAATACGGAGCAGTTGTCTCATTGACAATTTAATTTTTTTGTAGAACGATGCGAATTCAATAGGCCTATACTCTCCGTCTAGATCACTTCTGAATCTCTTGAGTTGTTGCCCCATTTGAAGTTTAGCCTCAACCCTGAACTTCTTGAACTTCTCGAATGCTTTATCTTTTAACTATAACAGATAGACGAACGCGTACTTCAAGTAGTCGTCGATGAAAGTAATGAAGTACTTCCTTTTGGCCTTTGTGGAGAACTGCTTGAAGTCACAGATATCTGAGTGAATCAACTCCAAAAGATCTGTACTTTAGTTTACCCGTTTGAACGATTTTCTTGTGAACTTTGTCTGCGCACATACTTTACACTTCTCCACCTCCTTACCCCCACATTTGGAGATAAATCCTAGACTAGACATCTGGCAGTACGAAGTACATGTCCTAGTCTGGGGTACGACAACTCTTATAATGAGACTTCAGTCTCAAGCAGAAGCTCAAACATCCATTTGAAACTGAACGCCTTGTTTCAAAGTATGTCTCCTACCAAGATATCACCATCTAGCAAACATGGATGCTCACCCTCAAGTCTGTAACAAACTTTCTGAGATCAGGTCCTTGGTAATCACTGGTACGTTGCTACACGCACTCCTTTGACTGTAACTTCTCGAAGTTCAGAACCATTATCCCAATCCCCAGATCCTCTGCTTGATCCTTGCTTGCCATCAAAGACCTTCACCACTGAAAGGTTCAACCATGATCAACAACTCTTCCTATAGCATATGTGGCTAGATGCACCATTTTCTATCTACTGGTCAGCAACCACGCCATAGGACTTAACCTGTGCAATCATAGCAACCAAGTTAAGTAATCAAAGGAACCAAGTTTAGTTATACCATTCTATATTTGTTCGGATTGGTTCTACTTCCAAGTTCCAATTTCAGCCATGAGTCAAGTTATGTATAGTGCAACGACGTTCATGTGCATAGGCCACCATGCGCTAATCCATGCGCATAAGCCACCATACGCTAATCCATGCGCATAAGCCATCATGCGTCAATCTATGCGCATAAGCCATTATGCGCCAATCCATGCACATAAGCCTTCATGTGCGTCCTGCATGCGCAGAGACCATCATGCGCATTGAGATACTATGCGTCCAGCTCTACCATGCGCCAAAACGCCAAGACCTCTAATGTGCTGCCATGCGCCAAGTCTTGCAAAGTGCCAAGTCCTGTCATGCGCAAAGGTCGGTCCCTTGTGCGCATACTCTGCAATCCTTGGTCATCTTGTAATCTTTCTTTCAACTGGAATGCGCGTTCTTCAGTCGCTATTTCCTCCATCCTCAAAAATGGTAGGTACTGACAACTCACTTTCAACATTTGACAACGAACTCCTTCCCTCATCCAAATGTTCGAAGTAAATTCTGTTAATCTTCTGAAGTTTGTGAAAACTTGTGTCCAGAAGACTTGAACGGATGTTCCTCATCTTTATTCTGATCTTCCTTTGAGATTGTTAGTCCCGAGGCTTAACCAAAGATGAAAGAACGCGTGGTCAAGATCAGAGGTTCACACAAAAGTTCTCACTCTGACTATTCTCGATTTCCACGAAGAACTATATAAGGATTCTGATTAAAACTTGCTCTCAAGATTACAAAAGAATCAGAATTAACCAAATTTCTTATTTTTCTTGCAATCACAATTGTAGACGGACATAACAGAGTTAACAATAAAACAAAAATTACATTCGTTCTTCCTTGCAAAACGCAGTTGCAATCAGACAGAGCGAACCAAAAAAAGGAGAAGAAGACATAATACAAAATTATTCTTGCTGGGGCGATGAAGACCACTGATTGCTCAAAGCAAGATTCGTCCTCTATCGACGATCTGCTCCCAGGAGCCAGTAAGTTCATAAGAGAACTTCTGGGACGCTCGTAGTCACTTCTTTGTGTGACTCGAACGGACTCTTTTGAATCATCTTTCTCAACTTTTTGGTCTATCTCAAAAGGATGCTAGAGGGCACTTTATATAGGGAAGGATGGAAGCCCATCCTCCTCTTCTTTCTGATGTGAGACTAAAATGTTAATATACAAAATTGATATCCCACAATCGCAGCCCAATGCATAGCCCGCTCAAAGCCCGTTCAGCACCCGCTCAGCTCCCGTTCAACGCACTCTCATGCAACACGCGCATGCAACCCGAACATAAAATGAGCGCACGAGCGCAACAACAGTGCACAAGCGCCTTGCGACGATACTGACGTGCAAAGTGCGCCAACAAAGCGCCATTTTGCGTCCGAGTCCGAGTCTTTGGGATTTAGCTCCTATGGAAATAATTTCCTGGACATGACAAAAAGTTCCAAGAGTATGATAAAAAGCATAAATGTTTTCATGAGAAGTTAATCATTTTTTCTCCTAGAAAAATACCCCACATGGCACTCATGTGTCCCACGATATCCCATGTGCACACCTCAACTCATACAAAGTATTATATTAAGATACCAACTTGATGGTGTAGTCAATGTGGGACTATCTTTAATAATTCAAAGTCAAAAATACCAACAGTTAGTACATTTGTAATTGGTCTAGACCAACTTTCGTTGTTGGTTGGGCTGGTTATTGTTGACCAGCCAATCGATTATAGTCTATCGACATTGATTACTCTGCAACAACTTTAGGTTGAAGTGTAGTAGCCTCTGGTTTTTGTTATTTTTACTGAAGTAGTGCATTTTCATCAAACATCACGTCCCTACTGATTATACTTTTGGATGTTTTTGACAACAATAACCCTTCACCGTTATATCTGAAGAAGGACATGGTTTATTAAAGAAGGACATGTTTTAAACTTAGAAAACACATATTTGGAAATGACAAAATGTATTATTATATATTAAATTGAATTATTGACTGATTTGTTGGGCCAAGTGATTTCAGAGAATCTTTTATTGAGATCTTACCCATAATTTTCTAGTACAGCATTCTATTTAGATTCACTATTTTTAGCCATATACTGACAGATTTATTTATTTATTTATTTGTTATTTCTATCTTCTAGAACCTCTTTAGGCCTACTTAGTAAATGCACATGCAAATATTTTTTTTGTAATATCATTAAAAATAGTTTAAATATTTGTAAATTAAGATTTATTATATATATATATATATATATATATATATTGTAAAATTATATTTATAAAATTTATTAATATTATTGAAAAATTTAAATTATATTAAAATAGTTTAAATTTGATTTGAATATATTTAAATTTAAATTTGTTATATATATATGCTTGTAAAACTGTGGATATATATGTATAGATATAAAATATTAGTTTAAATATATTTTGAATATTGAATATATTTTTAATTGGATTTGTTATATATATCTTTATATACATTTGAATATATGTTTAGATAATTATAATAATTTTAACATATCTAGAAGTCACTTTATATTATGGAAGATGGACGATAAACAAGACTTTTGAGCTTTACTATAGAATTAAAAAAAAAAAAACAGATTTTACCCATTTTATTTCTACAGTCTTCCTGTGTACGAATCACCAAATCTAGCCCAAGAGTCAAGTACTCGAGGGTCTGTTCTGCTGATCATAGGTATGGCTTGCGTATTAAATATATATTCCAGAAGCATCACTTGATTGAGCCTAACGAACTTCTGTCTTGGCATCTTTACAAAAAAAAAAAAAAAAAAAAAAAATTGTTCAGCGCATCAAAAATAATAAAAATTTCATCCAAAACATCAAATTTAAAAAAATTACGAATAAAGTATCAAAACGCTCTTTCTAAGAACGTTTTACACTTTCTAAAAATTTGCCGTCCATCTCCGTTAACCAAAAAAAATAAAATAAAAATAAAATTGAAAAACACCCGATGGAAGGACGTTTTTCTAGAAAAAATGTCTTTCCTCTCTTCTCCTCTCTCTCTCTCTCACCCATCTACTCTCTCTCTCTCTCTCTCTCCTCTCCTCTCCTCTCCTCTCCTCTCTCTCTCTCTCTCTCTCTCTCTCCTCTCCTCCGCTCCTCTCCTCTCCTATCTCTCTCTCTCTCTCCTCCTCTCCTCTCCTCTCTCCTCTCTCCTCTCCTCTCCTCTCTTCTCCCCTGTTCCCGCTCCTCTCCTCTCCTCTCTCTCTCCTCTCCTCTCCTCTCCTCTATTTTCCGCTCCTCTCCTCTCCTCTCTTCTCTCATCGTTTTAAATCCGTGGGTCCCACACCCAATATAAATTAATTTTGCTGCAGTAAATTTTAAATATTCGAAAAAAATGACCAAAAATAAAATTTGAAGGTCGAAACATCATTTTTTTGCGATTCTGAAAAATTTAGAAGCCCGTCAAACGGTAAAACGGTTTATCCCGTAGTACTTTTCGATACGGTCATTTTGGCACAAACTGGAGCTTGTTTCGATCTCTCAGTCAAAAGTTATGATATTTTAAAGTTTTAAATTTTATATTTTTGCCTGTAACATATGCGTCTTGCTTCGGATAAATTTTTTTTTTCTACACGATTTGTGTTACTCTCGTTGAAAACATACAAATCGACTTATTGTTTAACGAAAAACGATTTCAAAACAAGTAGTTATGCCCGCTCGAAGTCTGCTCGACGGCAGACGTAATATTCTTACGGCAGATTTTTTTTATTATTATTATTATAACGAAAAAAATCAGAGTAAATGTTAGAAAAAGAGAGAGTGGGAATAAAAAAATACAACGAGAGAGAGAATATTAAGGAAAGAGTGTGTGTTAGAGAGAGAGAAAGAGCATAGAGTGAGTGGGAGAGAGCAGAAAGGAACGAGAGTGAGAGAGAGAGAGAGTGAGAGTCAGAGAGAAAGAGAAGAGAGTGAGGGTGAGAGAGAGAGCGAGAGTCAGAGAGAGAGAGAGAGAGTCAGAGAGATGAACAGAGAGAGAAGAGAGAAAAGAAAGTGTGAGTGAGAGAGTGAACAGAAAGAAGAGAGACGTTAGAAAATATATATATATATATATATATATATATATATATATATATATATATTAACGAACTAACGGAAGTTCTCGTAACGACGTGGACAGAAATAGTAAAACGTCCTTAGAAAGGACGTTTTGATGCTGAAATTGAAATTTTTTAAAATCCAATGCTTTCATTGAAAATATTTTAAACTTCTTTGCTCTGAACAAAATTTTCCGAAAAAAAAAAAACATCTAGTCTTGTGGGCCGGGCCCATTAGAACAGCAACATGAACAATAGTTTGATAATTAATTTGCATGCTAATTATATCACTATCAGAAGTGCTTTTCCACAAAAACGAATTCACCGATTTGGGGTTAAAGGTATTTTAGTGTCATGAGACTTCCGTTTATGCAGAATTTAGAAACATGCATCCTTCAGTTGAAGGTAATGGAATGAAATTTATTTAGCGCTGTGCGTATTTTTCTATTATTGCATGCATATAATAAGTAATATTTTAGAAGGAATACACTAGCAACAAATCATAATTAAGCCCATTCGTTTACCAGACAGTAGATCCAAATAACATACAATACAGCGTACACAAAATCATGTACGTACCGTCGGACATCAAAAAAAAAAAACCATAATTAAGCTCATACGTTCCTTATATCCGAATTTCTGATAGGCAACTTTGGTTCTCTTGGCCTTTGGACACGAGACATACACTTTTTCTTTCCAGACTAAACTGGGATGATTTGATTCCAAACCATCATTTCATTAAGATATCATCCTTCAAATAACTTAGAGAACTGTCTCAAATCTCAATACATGATAACCACCACAAGTATGTCTCAAAATAATATTATGCTTCAAACTATTGCAAAACATTTTTTTTTCCCCATGAGACACAAGTACATAATCTATGTTTGATGTTGAATTAAAGAGCACAACATGAAGAGAAAAAGAAACAAATGAGATCCTCTTCTTTGATTGCAATTTCACTAGGGAAAAAAAAAAGGTGCCACGGCCTTTGTATAGTTACATTCACCACAACATCTAATATATATGATCATCAATCGAATACAATTTGCAATAGCAAGGGCAGGTTTGAAACTTGTGGTCAGCGGAGGGAGACACCCGGAAAGCACACCCGCTTCCCGACTGGATGACTGGAGATTCACGGAACGAGTCCACGAAAAAAAAAAAAATCAAGAATTGTTGGTGTCGTTGATCGAGTTGTACCCGAGTTTCGACAAGATCTGCTTCGCTATCAGTTCGTTGGCCTTATCGGTAGGGTGATACTCGTCCCAGAACACGTACTGGCTCCTGTCCTTGCAGAGGCTCGACAGAGGAGTGCAAGTGAGACTAGGCCTAATATTTCCTATAGTACAGCATGGGGAGTCCGAGTTGTTGAAACCTGCAATGCATCATAATGAGAGAAAAATTAGGCTCACAGCGAGCGAGCGAGCGTGCGTGCGTGCGCAGAGTACCATATACGTGAGGGCGGTTGATCAAGTCCTGGAAGAAGTCGTAGGCGTCAGCGAAGCGGAAGGTGGCGTTGGGGAGGCTGCTCGATAGGTTGTCCAGTAGCTGACTTGATTGTTTGTTGAAGCTGAGTGAGAGCTTGTTGGTCGCCTCCTGACAATCTCCCGAGGCGGTCAGAAAGCGCTGGAGGGGGATGCAGCCCATCGGCCCTAGGCCGAAGAATGTCAGATGCCGAGCCCCTAACGAGTGCAGCAGCTGCATGCGTACGTACACAATTCCAAGAAGAAGAAGAAGAAAATTGCACATTTAGTCGATCAGTGATCGTATAGTAATAGTAAAGCCCATATAGAGTTAACAAACATTGTGTTGGGGTAATACTAGACTAGGAACTAGAATGTTGGATGATTGTTCAGATATATTTCTGTGAATCTAAGCATAGTTTACATTATCGGCAGATATCGATCTGATACTGTCAATATCGATACGATTTGTCATGTTCCGATTCGATGATTGATATTCCGATATCAAGATTGGAGGTCTCTTTTTCGATCAATTCGACAAATAAAATTGAACGAAAAATATCAATCAGCAAGGATGTAAAGTTGTAAATCATGTAAAAGAAGAAGACTTATTTATGACATGTAAAACAATCGGCATTAAGGATGACTACTGTTTGATTTAATTTCAAAACTACTAAGAAACAATACTGAAAATATTTAAAATTATGTCTAAACGTATAAAATATATTTTTTAAAATATTAATAATTTTTTAATTATTTTCTGCTTTAGATACCGAAAAAATTACTACGATCCGAGACCGACGATTCCGATACTCCCAGGATACTATGGGACTACCTAAGCAAATGTTTCTCCAATTCAGTACCAAAACACTGTTTCAGTACCTAGTATCTATGTTGCACCCGAAACGGTTACAAGACGATTCGGCAACACGGACACAACACCAACTTTTATGTGTCCTAGTGTATTTCAGAGTGTCTTCCGTTACTGTTTCCTTAGCATAGTATTGAGTATCATATGACGGGAGAACAAAAACCAGTAAATTGGGTGTAAGAAAGTTGGAATATACTCTACGTACCCTGAGCTGCGCCTCGAGTGTAGATACCAGGTAGCTGACAAAGCCCGGGCCGGTGTAACTCCATGAATCGGTATATACGGGCAAGAGGAAGTTGTTGATGAAGTCGTTGCTCCCCAAGGCGACTACGTACCGAGCTTCCGTGAAGAACTTCTCGGCTGCCGCGTCCCCTATCTTCGCCTTTATCATCTCCTGCGTCCCCTGGAACAGCTCAATCTGCTTGTAAAGCGAAAACCTCTGTATCTGCACCACGACACGGTACACAATTTCTGTTACAATCCCACATATCGGACACAGAGGGGTGAACTGATTGATTTTGTTTCGGACACTTACAAACAAAGACGCAGTTTCATTCAGAAGGCCGCCGCCACCAGAGGCGTAATTCACTCCACTCTTAAGAATTGTGTCTTCATCCAGTGATGGGTCTAGAAACGCAGGTGGTCTTGGCAGGCCCATCTTGTCACCTGAACAAATACATGTATCATCAGTACTAAGACGTTGCAGAGACACAGGGATACGACACGACAAGATAAAGACTGGGCGATGCCGTATGCGGCACCCATTTGAAATATCTAAGGGTATTTTGGAGTGTCCGTGCATCCTAGGCGTAGTTTTGCAGTATTTGAATCCTATACGGTCGGTATCGATACTGTCGATACCTATATTGGGAGTCACTTTTCCGGTTAATTCGAAAAAAATAATTTGAACGAAAAAGACCAATCAACAAGGGTGTAAAAGTATAGTAAGACTGTAAAAACATGTGAAAGAAGAAAACTTATCTATGGCATGGAAACCAATCGACATGGGTGGCTACTATTTTATTCAATTTCAAGTAAGAAACAACACTGAAAATACTTAAAATTATGTCTAAATATATAAAATATATTTTCTAAAATGTTAATTTATTAATAATTATTTTCTTTCAGATCTGAAACCGTTGATACTGTCGATCCCAATATTCATAAAAATGGTCCAATACCAGTCCCGACACCGATACTGCAACCCTTCTTCTTAGGGCGGGGGGTTGCGAATTACCGACTATATCAGCGGCCGTGCGGCCGTTGGAGAACCTCCCGTTGGGCATTCCAGACCCGAAGTCGATCCCGTACCACGGCAACGCAGCGCGAGCCAGGCTCTTGGTGAGGTAGTTGTTGTTGCCGACGTCCGACAGGGAGTCTCCGAAGATGAACTGGACGACGGCGCTGGAGCACCTCTCACTGGCAAAACCAAAAGTATGGACCATAATTATCGCCACGCACAGTTTGAGATTTGTACGCTCCATTGCTGTTGTGGCAGGCTGCCCTTAGGAAGGCGACTACCTTAAATGGAAATGGCTGAGAGGCATAAGACAAAGATGGGAACATGAGAAAGTACATTGGTAGGGTTAGGTAGTTCACAAGGAAGACCAACTGCTAACAAACAATTATAGTTTCTGCTGCAGAAGAGTCCACAGGAGCTGCGAGTTAGCTTAACAGCAATCAAGGGGAGTTGGCCTATAATAGATTGTGTGAAAATGACTGGCAAATTTTCAAATCTATGTTGTATAGAGAGTTGGGGAGCTAGAAAGACGGCGACAATCGAAAATCCACACAAAGTTAACAAACCACGTAGGAGCCTGATGCAATCAATCCATGGCTCGATACCCCACCCAACAACTCGTGGCAACAGTTTTTTTTAAACTCGTTCTGCAGTCGCGCTCAGATTTGTTCAAATGCACGAGCTGTAGAACTTCGTGTGGCGGTACCGATGGACAGGGTTGTTTGGGTTGGTCTAGGTGTAGTTGCAGCACGGTGGCATTTGAATACCTAACATACGAGTGAATGGATATCTAATGTATGACTAAAGTAGAAGAGAGCATTAGGATGTGTCGTTTGGTTGGCAGATTTGAGGTGCGGAAGTAGAAAATTTTTTAAATTTTTTACCATTTTACGTGTTTGATTAGAATAATTGTGGACAAATTTGACAGTAATTTAACATAAACAGTAAATTTTGTTTATTACGAAGTCGAAGTTTTATCATCGGTCTGAAGTGGAGCGTGGAAGTGAAATTTTTTTATTCTAACTTTGTGCGTTTGGTTGGAGGATCACTTCCTCTCAACTTTAATAAAAATAAAATTTACTATTAATGTCATTACCACAAAAAGTTACTCCAACCAACCAAATCTTAAACTTTAGGATTTTTTATTTCTATCATTCTCTTCTTTAAAGTACATAAACGGAAAAAATTTACTTCGTTCTATTTTTACCGTAATATGTATACAAAATGTTGATTTTTAGATTTTTTTTTCTTTTTTTTAACTTTGCAGAATCAAACATACCGTTGTAGTAGTTGCGCTAACTAATCTAACAGCTTGTTTTGTGATTAACGCAACTTTGGCATGCTCTAGTAGCCTTGCCACATCGACAAACAGAAACCAAATTATAGCTTCTAGTAGTTGCTCTAAACAAGGGCTACTAACGAACAAAAGAACTTGGTATTATTATACAATGCGTCTCCTATGTTCTGTCAGTAGTTATCCATATTCTACATTCTAGATATAAAAAGTCGGATTTTAATTTGTAGAATAGTAAGTTATCTTTCTAGTTTCAATTTCTAAATTTTGAGTTTCATTCCATCCATGGAAGCTATAGGTTGAGCCTCATAATTTCTAAATCCTACATTGTAGGAATCCATTTTGTAGAATATTAATTTTAAATTTAGAGTCAAATTTTTAGATTTTAGATTTTAGAAAAAAAAAAAATTTACATCAATTTTTAACCACACAAATTTTAGAACCGGAGCTCACATTATCATTTTCTACTATTCTTATACAAACCCAATCCATTCTACATTTACATTTTTTTAAATTTTTGGATCCCAAATTGTATTGAAAATTCTCAGCTACTAATGATGCTCTTAAAGGCTAGTTAGGGCCTAAATGATATTTTAAGCAGTGTTTTGCTAGGAAGAAGATACATGAGGGGTGAGATGGACTTACAGCTGTCAAGTGGGCCGGCCTGGGCTAGTCCGAATTTGGGTGGGCCGAGCCTGACTTCGGTCGGATCTCACAGGTCCATATAATTTAGCGGGTCAGATCGAGTCGAGTCTAAGGGTAAAAATATAAGTCCAATTCGACACATGATCCACAATACGGTGGACTTTGAATCGGATTGAATTTGGCCGGACCGTGTCGGAGCCATCATACATAAAAAGAAATGGAATAATAGTTTGTTCTTTTATACAGAAAAGGTGTCAAAGTAACAGTCAAACATATGTAAGTTACAATTATTTTTTTAGCAATTCATAAGTACCTAAGACGAAGAGTTGTCGGAGACCTCCTCTTTTCCAAGAAAGGTTCATATAGAACAACTAGAATGAAGAAATGAAACCATAGTTTGTTATCAGGCCATCTCCAATCGGTGTCCTCAAATTGACATTTGAGAATTTTTCCTCAAAAACTTTTCCAACTGTTCCTCAATTTGAAAAAATTTCTTCAATTTCTTTTAGAGTAGAATTCTCTTTCCTCAGATTTGAGGAGAGAGAAGAAATCCTCAAATTTGAGGATCTACTATTCATGACCATTTTGTCCTCCAAGTTGTAGCTAATTACTAATATATCCTACATATGTTAAACACTAAACTTAATTAACTTATCCTATTTGCTAATTTATAATTATAAATAATAATATTTATACTATTAAAATATTTTTGTTGAGATCTTCAAATAGAATCTAATATTGAATATATTTGTTATTAGTATTTTTTATTAGATTCATTTGATTAATAAAATAATATTTAAACAATTTTATAAAAATTAATAGAATAACATCGAACTTTCTAAAATTAAAATACATTGACTTAAAAAACATAAACAAGTACATCAAAATTAAAAATAACGCAACCAACAACAACATTGAAATTTAAAACGTTACAACAACATTGGAATTTAAAATGCTTAAAGCAATACAACAAAATTCTAATTAAGACAGTCTAAGACACTTTTAGAACGATGGTAAATCATTCCCATTTCTATCGTATCCTCCTTGAAAGGAACCAAATATACTAAAATTAGTAGTATAAATAATATTAAATAATATAAATAATATAAAATAAAATAATATTATCTCGGTAAATAATATTAATAATATAACGTTAATGTATATGATTAAATTAAATATTTGTGAAGAGATAAATTTATGTAGAAATAATTAATGGTTGTTTATTATTTGATGATTGATGGGTTAGAGATGTAAAATTTTGAGGATAGCATAATATAGGAATATTCTTTTTTGAGTTCTCAAATTGAGAAATTTTGTGAAGATGGATTGGAGATAACCTAAGTCACCAGAGTCACGAAAATAGATTGTCACATCCCAGTCCCAAAATACACGGGACCAGGCCATGTGGCAATGGCCAGCTAATACGACTCCGAAGGATTTTCCAATTTAATGGACCCGACGAAGCATACTACGCTGTCCTAAAATACTATCAAGTCCAATATGCTATCATACAGCAGGTAAATATCTAATCTCATCCACAAAATATAATATAGATTGAAGCAAGTGTTGGTAAATGAAATACAAAGAGTCTGAATATCCATAATACATCTGAAATAGTCTAATAGGGACAAACCCACTGAAATACAACAATGAAATAAAAGTATGAAAAGTAGGAAGATAAATAGACTAGAGTATCAACTAGCTAGATAAGATTGCTCTAGTCCGAAACAGCAGTGTACCCCAAATAACGAAAACTCCTCTGGAAATGCCTCTCAGTCCTCAACCACGAATCCGGTCTCTACTCCTGCTCCGTAGATGGTCGGGTACAAGTGCTCGTCCGGATCTGGAAAGGAACCAGGTCCTCAAAGAGACGTAACAAGATACAAAAGTACATGCCATAAAGTAAATACTGTGTAAACTTGAGGGTGAACTAACCAGCTAAGTAAAATACACTTGAAGACAACCTTGGTACGTATGGGTAGAAAAAAGGTATAAAGCGTAGCGTCAAGCCAGAGGCTAAGTACCTGGCATTAGCTTTAAACTGGATGCCAGGAGTATATGCTGACTACATCACCGATCAAGATAGCGCGCAACTAGTAACCTCTGCCGGATGTATCGACAAGCACATAGCCCATAACCGGGTAACACATAGCCCATAACCGGGTAACACTGAGGCTCACGACCCCGTAGTTTACTCTGAAACTACGGTAGCCAAATGTCTGTCCCATACGCTTACTAATTGTCTTCCCCGCCCAATGCCAATATACAAGTCGCGAATACGACGTGGACATCTCGTACTATAATGCAAGTCACTAAGAAACATACCACTATGCTAAATACCATCACACGTGTTGCTCACATCGATGGTCAGTCAAGTATGAAGCACGCGTCCCTACATAAACTCACTCTGTGATGTGCAATGATACGTGTCAAGGCCTGAGGACTCGTATTGATAACTCTACAACTTTAGATGCGTCCACTAGACACTAGGTCAAACACAAGTCCTAACGTCAACGCCTTCGGTGATTGCACCCGAGTCATTCTCGGAAGCGCATAGTTATATAATATTAAAATAATAAAATATGTAACTAATAATAACTGAATTTAAACAATACAACAAGGCAAGGTATACTTGCCTGAAACTCCGATGTGCACAAGTAAGGATCCGGAATCCGCAGCCAAGGTAGAATCGTCTTAGGTGCCTATAAATATATAACAATAAATATCAATCACTACATTACACTATGTTAATCATGCACAAGAGTACAACTTACGCAACGTCATGAGTCACGCAGAGTCTAAGCCAAATAAACATTCTAACTTAAATAGGTTGGCTAAGGTTGACTAGTCAAGGATCAAGGAAGTAGGGGTACACTTTGTCTACTTGTCCCACAAAATTTACAAGTTATCCTAAGGTATAATTTATCATAGATTACAATCACGGTCACAACTAGGATTCGTGTAGGTATTAAGTTGCACCTTTAACACATGGGTACTAGGTATTCTACTTACTAAGATTTCCATGACAAGTTTGATATGGATAACCATATAGGTCTCCATGTACGAGTACGTCATATCCTCAAATATCGTGCACAATAAGACAGTTAACTATCAAATATGTTATAACTCCAAATATCGTATAACACTAACCCATGTCCTAGCTAATAGGTTAGAGTGCACAAATGGTACTTTAGTCTAAGCACCTAGGGACTACACAATCATATGCCATACTAACAACCTAATTTCCATGAAGTATTTAGTAACACTAACCACTATTCCAATATATGCACATATACACACTAGGTACTAGGGTTCACGAGTCAATATTTGTCCATACAACAACAACAACATGAAGGAAGAGTGAACATACAAACCTAGGGGTACTCGTAAACCGAGGGGGATGCTCGGTCCATTGCTCGAGGGTGGCCGATCTCCGGCAGGTGGAGGCACTCCGACGATGCACAGTAACAGCAGTAATAATGGCAGCAGTTGCAGGGTGGTGTGACAAGGTGACGGTGGTGGCTGTGGCCGGGTGAGGCTGATGGTTGCGGTGGTCGTGGCGGTTGGAGGTGGTGATGGTGGAGAAAAGGTGGTGGAGGAGGTCGGCGGTGGTTGCTAAGGTGGTGGCGGTGTTGGCGGTGGTTGCTCGGGGGAGAGAAAAGTCGAGGAAGGTGGAGGGAGTGGTGGTCAATGATGGTGGTGGTGTTGGCTGTGGCGGTCGTGGCTGTGGTGATGGCCGGGAAGGATGAAGGTGGCGGAATGGTGATGGTGATGTTCGAGATGATGGTGGAAGGGGTAATAACGATGGTTGTTGTGGCGGTAGTGGCTGCTGTCGGGAAGGAGGAAGGTCGGAGGAGGAAGTCAAGGGCAATGGTGATGGTCGAGATGGTGATGGAAGAGGTAGTGATGATGGTTGCTGTGGCGATAGTGGTTGCTGTCGGGAAGGAGGAAGGTCAGAGGAGAAAGTCGAGGGGAGTGGTGATGGTCAGAGGTGACTGTGGCGGCGGGGTGGGGATGACCGGGGAAGAAGAAGAAGGAGAAGTTAGGGTTCGGGTGAGGGTGAAGAGGTTGGTTGTGGATGAAAATGGATAGAGGGAGAAGATATTTATGTAGGAGAGAAAGAGAGGAGGATGGCATTTGGATTAGGGCCGGCCATAATGCATTTCTAGGGATGGAGGAAAGGTTCTTCATGAAGGATTGGAGGGCTAGGATTGGCTTGATTTTGAATGGAGGGTGTAAATGAGGTAGGAGAAAAATATGGTGTGTTGTACACACAAAATAGGGAAAAAAAAACCTAGGGGACCGGTCAACAATGGAGGGAGGGCAATTTCTTCATGGCTTGGCTCCAATGGGAGGTGGATACCTAATTGCCTATTTGTATAAAAGCCCATAACAATTAGGAAATTGTACAAACAATGGAGTTTGGGATTGGATGAGAAAAAAATACCATGTTTGGCGTGATATAGTGGGTTAAAATAGTGTATGGAGTTTAGTATGAACCTTGAGGGTGTGAGTGGGGGTTTGGGTTGGTGTTGGATCAAGTTTTGGGTTAGGTTGGGTTCTTGCACCAATTTAATTAAAATTAGTGTCAATGGTGTTCTTTAATTAATTGGAAGTACATAGGGTTAAAATTGGGTGGAACACAAGTGTAATAGATGTAGTAGATTCAGAATATATTATTGTCATAAATTGGGTTGCACAAAACGGGTTGAGGTTGTGTCTCCAATTTTGATTAGAACGGACAAAGATACAAAGTTGGATTTATTTGGATTTAAGAATAGACGTTTATAACGAATATTGTGCGACTAAAATGAATCATAAGAGGGGGTATTTATGAGTTACACAAATGTTGAAATAGAAGGCTGGCACGTCGAGAAAATGTGTATGAAATTTGTTTGAAAGCAAATGCTAGTGTAGCGCTCCAAATATCGAAGCAATGGTAAGGTGCACAAAGTGATACGAATATTGTGTACATTAATCTAAAATACTATATTTTAATTCTAAATGGCTCCAAACTAATCATAGTCTCTCTATCTGAGCCAGGTAGACCTAAATTTGGTCGAAGGGATTTACAATCTACCCAACTCATAAGAATTTTGTCCTCGAAATTAAAATAAATATATAATAAAATATAAATTATCAAGCAATGCTACGGACATACCTAGGACCGGTGGAGCTGGCCTTTGCACTATCTGTTGGGCTCTATTGGCATACTGGAAACACTTCTGAGCCTGATATTGGTTTGATCCGTACCTTAAATACTGTCCTAACCTTCTTCTGCAATCTTTCTGAACATGTCCCTTCTTTCTGCAGAAGTGGCATGTCAGTAGCTCTCTCTACCGATACGACACAATCCTCTGTTGCATCTGCACTCCTGTATGACGGATGGTTCCTTCTACTCTTGGTTGTGCCTTAGCTGGTGCAACTACACTGGGATGCCTCGATCCTCTGCTAATAGCCTCCTGGATCATAGCCTCTGACAGAACCTCCTCGTAAGAGATCCTCGCCTGGGTAGTAGTATACTTCTGTAGCTCATACGTCAAACTATGATAGAATCTTCTGGCCTTCTCTAAATTATTGGGTATCAGGGCAGCATCAATTCTACTAAGTCAACTGAACTCTGCATCATACGTGTCTACGGTTATGTTCCCTTGTTCCAGATGTAGAAAATGAGAGTAGAGCGCATTCCTGACAATAGCCAAAAAGTACTTCATATTGAAGTATTCTAGAAATTGCTCCCATGTCTGCTTCTTGCCGATACTGCGCTCCATAGAGTCCCACCAGTCATGGGCATTACCTTTCAGTTGGGCCCTCACTACGGTCATCCAAAGGTCCGAAGGTAGCTGAGAAGCCTCCAGTAACATCTCCATGTTGGCGACCCAATCGGAGATCTCCTCTGCGGTCTCGCTGCCCAAAAAGATATCCGGACGAAACCCTCGAATTGTACCAGCTAGCTGAACAGGTACAGGTGCTGGTGTTGGGGTAGGTGGACATTTCAGAACTGCCATCAAGCTCTGTCTTATAGTCTCGGCCTGATGCCACTGTGCCTGCATCATGGCCTGGAAAAAATGGAACATCTGCAGCTGTCCATCTGGATGTGGCATCTGAGGTGGAAATGGTGGGGGTGGTGGCAATGGGGCCTCCTACTGCGCCGTTGGTGTCTCATGAGATGTCGGTCTCTCGGGCTGCGGCATCGACGTGGCCCTCGAGGTGTTGGGTTGGGACAGTCTATGAATTATGGCCCTCGTGCTGCTGTATCGGACCATCCTGAGAAGTCTGGTGCCAGTGTATCAACGGGGCCTGTGATATCACCGAGGCCTGTGGTGTTAGCTGCTCTCCAGGTGGTCCAAGGGATGTATCCTCCCTCTGCGCAGTGGTGGATGGCACAATGGCACCGTATGCCTCGTGTCCGCTACGCAAGTTTATCTCTCTGCAAGAGATAGAACTACATTAAAAGAGTACGGGAATAACAAACATGATGCAGATATTCAAATAATTAAATACGAAGGAGATTCAAAGGCGGTAGTCAAGGTGGATGAGATCTAATAATTTTTATCCTATTGCAGGCTCGCTGGGCATGATACCATACCACAAGCGATAAACAGAGACCTGCATGGGCCACCACTAAAATTATGTCATGCCCCAGTCCCAAAATACACGGGATCAGGCCACGTGGTAATGGCCAACTAATACGACTCCGAAAGATTTTCTAATTTAATGGACCCGATAAAGCAAACTATGCTGTCCTAAAATACTATCAAGTCCAATATGCTATAATACAACAGATAAATATCTAATCTCATCCACAGAATAGACTATAATATAGACTGAAACAAGTGCTGGTAAATAGAATACAAAGAGTCTGAATATCCATAATACATTTGAAATAGTCTGAAGGAGAAATAAAAGTACAGAAAGTAGGAAGATAACTAGACCAGAGTATCAACTAGCAAGATAAGAATGCTCTAGTCCGAAACAACAACATACCCCAAATCATAAAAACTCCTCTGGAAATACCTCAAAGTCCTCAGCCACGAATCCGATCTCTACTCCTGCTACGTAGATGGTCGGGTACAAGTGCTCGTCTGGATCTGGAAAGGAACCAGGTCCTCAGAGGGACGTAACAAGATACAAAAGTACATGCCATAAAGTAAATACTATATAAACTGGAGGGTGAATTAACCAGCTAAGTGAAATGCACTTGAAGACAACCTTGGTATGTATGGGTAGGTAAAGGTATAAAGCGTAGCATCAAGCCAGAGGCTAAGTACCTGGCATTAACTGTAAACTGGAAGCCAGGAGTATATGCTGACTACATCACCGATCATGATAGTACGCATCTAGTAACCTCTGTCGGATGTATCGACAAGCATACACGCCCATAACCGAGTAGCACATAGCCCATAATCGGGTAACACATAGCCCATAACCGGGTAACACTGAGGTTCATGACCTTGTAGTTTACGCTAAAACTACGGTAGCCAAATGTCGATCCCATACGCCTACTTTGTCTTTATGCGATCTTCACTGAGACTGATATATGTCTTCTTTTTGCAGGTTTTGTTTCACTCATGGTGCTCATGATGGAGCATGGAAGGATATCATAATACCCATCATTCGAAGAGAATATCACCTTTATGCGGCGGTTCCTCTTCAAGAACTAATCTAGGAGACGAGGATGATTCGCCTAGGACTGATCCCGGAGACGAGGACAGTTTGGCAAGGATTGATCCAGGAGACGAGGATGAACATTCTGCATCACGCACAGAGTTTTCCATGTTCATGCAACATACTAGCTGTATTTCTTTCCTTTATGCGGCTTGCTACCGACTGGGGACTTACGATAATGACATAATTTGGATTAATTGACATTCCTGTCGTCGGTCTTCCCGCTTATTTGTAGAGCGTCTTCTCCTGCTCTTCCCTTGCTACCCATCAGTATAGATTCTATATACTGAGATTTATACTGTGGAGTGGTGAGCCAGAAAGCATTAAGCTCTACTGTTTGGTCCACTTGTGTTCGTGGTAGAAATAATACGAGCGTCTTTTAATGGAAGAGGTTCTTGTTGGCAAGAACTCATGAAAAACCTTAAAAGTGATTTCCATCATATGTACTTAAGACCTTGAATATTAATAAAAATCCTTGAAATATAACAGATTTCCATTATATATACTCATGAACTTGAATAAAAGTTTCTCCTTTTACAGAACTTCTTCCTACATTTGTCTTGTTGTGTATGAATTTTATATAATACTTGGATATTGTACTAGAGGTGATGTGGATATAGTACAACACCATAGTTGTCAAGGATATCCCACGGGGAATCTTTGGGGGACATATTACTTCTTGCGCACGAGAGTGCAAGTAATAAGTTTAAAGCGGGCCTTGCCAGAGGTGATATGGATGTGGCAAGTTTGGTAGGCTTAACACCATTGGCGTACTTAAATTTAAGCATGGATGATAAGTTAAAATGATGACTGATGATAGACGTAGGGGAAAGGTTTGCTCAGAGGTCACTTGGACATGGCACACTCTCGGGGGAGGATGTGAGAACGATAGCTCAGAGGTGATATAGACGTGAGCTGATCGATAGTCATATCGATAGGTTAGGTACGATCCTGGTATTTTTATGAAAGAAAAAAGAAGTACGCCAGAGGTAGTATGATCGATAACCAAGATTCGGGAAGTTTGCCCAGAGGTAATATAGATATTATAAAATCATGCCGGGGAGAGATGTTAGGATGATAGTTCAGAGATAACATGAACGTGAACCAATGTCCGAGAAACTCGCTAAGGAGTAATTTGTTTAGTATGGTCTATTCGAACATGAAGATAGACCTGAGGATTGGTTTGTTGGAGAGATTGGTGGGATGATAGCTCAGAGGCAATATGAATATGGCTAGTGTCTAACGAGATTAGTTTTTGAGTGGTCACTGTGGGAGTGTGCAAGTGGACTTGAGGACTGCTCCGCTGGGAAGACTTTGAGGATCCATCATCTGTTGTGTATCCTAGACTCCTGGATACCGATGATGGCTTTTACCAAAATTTGTAAAGAAGGGGAAAATATTGCAAATAGGAACTTGCTGGGATAAAGAACCAAGAGTGTAGAGATATACATCTGGGTTGTCCTGCTGGGGATGAGGGGAGTACAAGTCTAGTTTAGACTTAGTACTTTTTTAGGAACTTGTCATTGATAGGCATTATGAGGAAGTCATCGTTGGGTTTCACTTGTCGGTAGGCACCATTGGAGAATACGAACTCCACGATGAACGGGACATCCCATTTTGGCTGGAATTTGTTGGTCGTCTTATGGGTCATAACCATCGGCCTCATTACGGTCAGGACGAGATCACCTACTTGGTAGGTCCTTTTTTCACCCGTTTGTTGAAGGCTTCAGAGAGACGTACTTGGTATAGATCAATGTGCTATTGAGCTAAGAGATATTTCTCGTCGAGTACTTCTAAATCTTGTAGCCATCGACGGTGGTTATCGTCGACGACTAATTGGTTTGTGAGAGCTACTCGGAGTGAAGGAATTTGGATCTCGAGCGAAAGGACCGCTTCTCTTTCGTACACCAGAGAGAAAGGCGTATCGCCAGTAGTGGTCTGGACAGTTGTACGGTTGGCCCAGAGATATTCATCTAGCTTCTCATTCCAATCGTATTTGCTGGAAGACATGAATTTTTTGAGAAGCTTTATGATGGTCTTGTTGAAGGCTTCTTTTAAACTATTTGCTACTGGATTGTAGGCAGTTAATGCTACATTCTGAATCCAATTTTTATCACAGAACTGGTAGAACGCATGGCTTACAAACGATGGACTATTATCGTGAATGATCCTTCATGGCAAGCCAAAACGGTATATGACGTGATGCTTGACGAAGCTGATCACGTTGGACGTCTTAACTTTCATGAGTGGTATGGATTTTGTTCACTTGAAGAAGAAGTCAATGATAGCGAAGAAGAACTAATGTCCCTTAGATGAAGGTGGACTAATCGGTCCAATGATGTCCATACCCCAGGCTTCGAATGGACATGACGTAACAGTCGGGTGTAGGAACTCCGAGGGTTGGTGGATGAAGTCTGTATGGATTTGGCATGCTTGGCACTTTCTTGCATATTCGACGGCATCAGCTACTATTGCGGGCCAATAGTAACCTAAACTCCGGAGACGGTCCTGCAGCTTTGAACCGGGTTAGTGTACACTGCAGACACCATCATTGGCTTCACAAAGTGCCTGTTTGGCTTCTGCATTCGATAGGCATCGTAGCAAAAGACCATCGTATGAGCGATGATACAATATTTTGGTAGTCGTGTCATAGTAGAACCGGAGAGAATGTCTTCTGATGGACGTGGCTTCCTTTAGGTTCTCGGGAAGAATTCCAAAGACCGCGTAGTCAATGAATGGAAGCCTCCAGTCTTGGATATCATTGTGTACTTTTGTCGCATAGCTCAGACATAGGCAGTGATTATTTTTGGGGCAGACCAGCACTTAATCGATCACCATGATTAGCTAATGAGTGTCGCTTGGGACTGCCAAGGAGGCAGCGAGGCCGACTAAGGCATCAGGCTCATTATTTTATAACTGAGGGACGTGCTCTATGAAGAACAACTTGAAAGTTGCGATAATGCTAAGCACAGCTTGATGGTAGGGGATCAAGTCTTTGTTTTGGACTTCATACTCGCCTCTAACCTGTTTAACTATTAGCTGAGAATCACCGAAAGCCTCCAGGTATTCTACTCTAACTTATTTATCAAGTTGGAGCCCGATGACTAATGCATTGTACTCTGCCACATTGCTCGAGCATGGCTCCTTGAGAGAGTAGACACGATTGATGACGAGGCCGTATTGGGAGATTAATACTATCCCGACCCCAGCGATGACATAGCCTTTAGGCCCTGAAATTGAAGCACCGTAAAAGAATATTCGCCATACAGCTTCGTGTGAAGTGACGTTGGATTATGTCGCCTCGTCTAGAATCTCCTCATAGAGCTTCGAGGTTTCTGACCCCGAGTGGGCTGACAGAAAGTTGGCCCGTGCTTGACCCTTGACGGCCTTTTATGGGATGAACACCATATCATATGGAGATAATAGTATTGCCCGGGTAGCCAAGCGGGAACTGAGTTCCCCTGGTTTGTTCATGAGTACCCTGAAGGGGTTGACTCACAAGATTATATGAATGATCTGTCCAGCCACGTAATGTCAAGTTTTTTGAATAGAGAATACTAGAGCAAGGCATTCCTTCTCAACGGCGGTGTACCTATGCTCTGTGCTGATCATCATCCGGCTAAGGTAGTATATTTCCTACTCGTGGCCTGTATTACTATTCTGGGCTAGTAGGACACAGAGAGTGCTTCATCGTACGTACGTAGAGCATGAAGGGCTTTTCCATGACTGGGGCCACCAGCACATGAGGGTTTGATAAGTACTCCTTAATGTCGTCAAACGAGTATTGGCATTTTTCATCCCAAACAAACGAGAGACATTTCTTCATGAGCTGGGAACGACCGACAACGTCCAGAGAGGTTTGATATGAACCTTCTGATGTATGCTAGCCTCCCTTGAAGGTCGTGGAGTTCCCAGAGGTTCTTTGGCGGGCTCATCTCCAGGATGGCCTTGGTCTTGTCAGGGTCTATGTGAATACCTCGGGAAGTGATGATGAAACCCAAGAATTTGCCACTGGAGACTCCCAGGAACAACTTAGTAAGGTTCATCTTGAGGCGGTATACACACATTAAGTCAAACAAAGTCCTCAAGTCTTGAAGATGATCATCTTTAGAGTGACTCTTGAAGGCAATATCGTCGATGTAGCATTCTACCGTCTTACGCAGATGTTCACAAAAAATGGTACTCATAGCCCGCTGGTATGTAGCACCTGTATTTTTTAGACCAAAAGGCATGACGGTATAGCAGTATACACCTATTGGGGTCCAAAATGATGTATGCTTCTCATTATTATGAAATATCTTGATTTGGTTGTAGCCTGAGAAGCCGTCCACGAAGGACATGTGCTCGAAGCCATATGTATTATTAATCATTATGTCGATGATCGGGAGGAAGAATTTATCTTTAGGACATGCCGTATTTAGATCACGGAAGTCGATATAGATTCGAATCTTTTCATTCTTCTTGACGACGGATACTATATTGGCTACCCAGTCAGGATGTTTTTCCTCGCGGATGAAGCCACTAGCTATTATCTTGTTGACTTCAGCTTTGATAGAATTTATTATGACCGGCCAGAACCGTCATTATTGTTGCTTGACTGGTTTTATGTTTGGCAAAATATTGAGTTTGTGGATTTAGAAGCATAAAAAATACGTTGGATAGCTCTACGCATCATATTGAAACAAAGCAGCGTAAACAGAGGACTTCAGAGCCTTCTACGTGCAATCAGAGCTTCTCCGCCAAACGCAGCGTGAAATGTAGGCTCGAGGACCATCCGCGTATGGCAGTATGTCCAGGCTGCTTCAGCGTAAATAGGGTGCATCATCGCCTTTATGGCGTAAAACTCATCCGCTTTCAATGCAACATTGAAGTGTACGAGGGACGCTTCGTATTCCCTGCAATGAACCTGTCAGATCCTGCAATGAACCTGACGTCTCGACTTCTGACAAAGAGATACTGCTCGACTACCCAGGCGACAGCCATAATGATGGCGCGGCACTGCAACCCAGGCTGTCATTTACGGCCATTTCTCTTGCATAAAACCGCTTTTACGTACACAGAGGAATACGCTGTCTAGTTTTACACAGGCAGATGAGAGCTCCTTACGCTCCGCGGAAGACAAACCGCCTGCCACGTCAAAAGCTGCACTCCGTACGGGACTCGAGGCGCATCTCTGTATTTAATGCACAGGGCGGTGACAGGCCCTCAAGGCACGTCTCTGCAATTAATGCGCCGAATACTGACAGATGCCTGAGGCACGTCTCTGCGTTTGATGCACAGAAGGGTGGCAGACCTTCAAAACACGCCTCTACATTTAATGCGCAGGATGATGGCGGATCTCCACATTTAATGCAGGAGATTTGATTAAATGTTACCGAACCGTCATTTAGTGACATCCCCTTTGCGAGAGCTGCTCCTACGCATACAAGGGAATACGCTGCCTAGTTTTACACAGGCGAACATGAGCTCCTTACGCTCCGCAGAAGATGAACAGACTGCCACGACAGCGGTTACTCTTCGCACAGGGTTCAAGGTGCGTATCTGCATTTAATACGCAGAATAATGGCAAATCTTAAAGACAAGCATCTGCATTTAATGCACAGGGTGGGGGCAGATCTCTGCATTTAATGCAAGAGATCTGATTATCTCCAAGAGCCGTAATTCTTGCTAAAATGTCCACATCATCACTCTGGCACGTTATGCAGCGGCTTCTACGCCTATTCAGCTACGGTGCCTGCTCGGCTTCTACGCCTATTCAGCTTCGGTGCCGGCTCGGCTTCTACGCCCATTCGGCCTTCTGTGCCTGCTCGGCTTCTACGCCCATTCGGCCTTCTGTGCCTGCTCGGCTTCTACGCCTACTCGGCCTTTATGACCACTCGGCTTCTACGCCTATTCGGCTTCTATGCCGGTTTGATAACTATTTGGCTTCTATGCCATGGTGACAGATATTGGCTTCTATGCCAACCTCTTCTACACGATGGATACCTACCTACGTGGCTTCTATGCCGTGATCTTCGTAGCGATTATACGCGTTTTGTCCCTTAGTTGGACCCGCGTCACACGCTCATTCAAAGGATCATCTATACGCAGGCATTGGTTGTTATAACCGTTATATAAAAGGGTGCTGTACTTTCCACTACTCGGTTTTTATACCGATTGAGTGGTCACTGTCACTAAAACTCTATAAATAGAGACCTCTATCAACAGAGGACAAGGTCGAAGAAATTAGGTCTGAAAACTGGTCAAGAGATCCAGTATCAGATCCAACGGTCGCAAAGATCGAAGGTCAGACGGTAGAGAGAGAGAGAGAGAGAGAGGAGAATCCGGAGCTCAGGCAAAGAGAAGGGATCGACGACTTTGGCATCGGACATCCACCCTCTTTAGCAACCCTCGAAGCTGCTACCTGTCTTCCACGACACTTCTTCAACATCGTGTGGTCCAAGGGCTAAAGTGATCGATTGCAGATCAGACACCTATAGCAATATTCACCCAGATTAAATAAATTGTACTTAGACATCCTGACGTAGGATCAAATTTGTACAATCTTTTTTTTAAACATAAAAGAAGGGCGGGTCTTCGTACAAGATCTCGTTTTCCGCATTCATCAAATCTTTTCTCGTTTATATTATCCAAAACAAGATAACGACTCTGCTGGGGACATGTTTCTCTTCTGATGAGGAAGCTATTGCTCAACACGATACGGTATCCGTGGGATCCGTGAAGAAGACACTGGTCGTCCAGTTCGACCAGTCTGCCTACGAAGATATGCTCCAAAAAAAGGGCAGCTCTCACTCTCTCTCTGTCCAAAACAACAGGAAGCTGCAAAAGGTCTGGATGCCCAAGACATCCTCTACCATTCCTGTGGACTCTCCGATCTCTCCGACCTCTCCGACCAATGAGGTTGTAGCATTGCTCCCTCCGCGCCCTGCGCGTAAAATTCAGTCGCCTGTCTCTGACAGAACCGACAAAACTTCTGGCAATGCCTCAGCGCTAACCCAGAAGTATACTCCGCGCTCTGCTCGTGAAATTCAGTCTCCCGTCCCTGGCAGAATAGACAAAACTTCTGATAAAGCCTCAGCGCCAAATCAGAAGTACAAGACATGCTCCGCGCGTAAAACAACATCTGACCTCTACGGAGAACCAAATGATCCCTGTGATCTCCGCAAGGGAAAGCGAGCGGCGGACTACTCAACTTCTCGGCATTTACGCCAGCAAGGGAATAATCTGCACGCCCTCCGAATTACGCGAGACGCTGATGGCCGACTGAGGACATCCTCAGCTTTATGCCAACCAGAGCGAAGCTCCAAATTATGCTAGGCGAAGTCCCTAGGCGTAAAGAAGGCTCCAGTTGCGGAAAGACACTCTCCTCAGGGATTATTTGTCACCCAGATGGCCAACCTGTTGTATACGGGTGGCACAGGGAAGACTACGGTTCCCATCATCCGCATGCCCACCAATGGGAACAGAAGGAACAAGCCATCATCTTCCTCTTCTGCAACTCCTCCTAACCTACGCAAATATCTAATTCAGAAACGCAAGGAGAGGGGATCTTCCAGCGTGGCTATTACGCCTCCTAGCGAGCACTGCTGTAATAGTCACAAGATTGTAATTAATTGTTGCTGTTCTAAAACAAAACGGCCAATTTTTGACCGGCTGAGCTACTCTCCATCTTTCCTAGAAGAAGAGCCCGCGCATGCATCTGTGAACATAGCTTCATATATACCTGGAGGAAGCTCAGACTCAAGACGTCCGTCCTCTAGAACTCCGAGCCGAAGAAAATTCAACATGCTCCTTAGGGACACCGAAGCTGGGGTGTTCCAGAATACTCATTCCAGGCCACGACAACTGACTTCGTGCTCTTCTGATTCCGATGCTGGGGGTCGCCAGTCTCCCGAATCGGATACTGAGAGTATAGAGTCAACTTATGCAGCGACCTATACTCATCCTTCAATGACGCCCAGGGAGATGGGAGTTTATGCCATTGGAGATGAACACGAGGAAACCTCGCCATCAGGGAACGCTGAGCAACGCATTACTACACTAGAGACATCTCTGAAGCAAATGCAATCCATGATGGAAAACATGCACCAAATGATGCTAACTCAACAGGCGACTGCTATGGCTCAAACGTCGGTCCCGCCTACTCAGATACGTGTGGAGGTGGACCTACCACCATTTAACACGATCCAAGAGCCTGCTCTAGATCAAGAGTCAGCTGGTCCTTCACTTCCTCACCTGGAGAATATACTACCTCGTACGGGAGTCACGATACAACCAACGTCGCACCATTCCGTGGTCTCGCTGTCAGCTAAAAATCCGATGCAAGCAGTGCGGGAGTTGAAAGCCCAATTCGACGCCTTGAAGCACAAAGATCAGCTCAAGAAATTGGGAATCAACCAGCCATACCCAGCTATCTGGGAAGAGGTCCCTTTTCCTCCGAAGTACAAACCTCAGACTATGGCCCTGTTCGAGGGAAAAATATCACCAAGTCAGTACATGAACTATTTCAGTATGATGACGGTGTTGCTACAAGGGAATGACGCCCTCCTCACCCGGGTGTTCAAGGGGCTGTCTCTCAGGAGTAGCTTACCAGTGGTACCGCAGCCTGGCAGACAACTGCATTACTTCCTTCGAAGACTTCAAGGCTCTATTTTTCATACGATTCTACGAGGAAGGAATGGACATGTCTATGTTCTCTCTCATCGAAGTCAAGCAGAGGGAAAATGAGGACGTTCGTACCTTCGTCGAACTTTTTTGCCAAGCCACTTTACAGATGCCTCCAGGAGTTCCAGACTCAGCGTTGGTGGACCTTTGCAGGAAGAACCTTCTTCCCGTGATCTCGGTGTTCACAGGACCATATCAGTTCCATGATTGGCCCTCGTTCATCATCTCAGCGGTAGCCGCCGAGGACAACAGTCGCAAGGCGCGTGACAATGGCATCATGATCTCTACCTCTGACAGAGGCAAGAGGTCATCCCCTAACGGCGACCATCTTCGCAGTTCCAAAGGAAAAGAAGCTCTGGCGATCAATACGTCCAGACAGAAGACTGCGGCAACCACGCAGACAAAACCTGGGACTTCCAGGCCCGTCGAGGTATACTCTTTCGACGACGACGATATTCCGAGTATATTTGAGTGTCTCGTCAAAAGTGGCAAGATCACCCTTCCGGAGGAGAGGCGGCCCAGTGAAGTCGGCAGTGCCAACAACCCCAAGTACTGCATCTTCCACAGATATGTACACCACCCAACAAAGGCGTGTTACATACTGAAAAGGAAGATCCAAGAGCTGATTGATGCTAAAGCCATCACCCTGCGCAATAGCGAGAAGACGGTCACGGCCAACATGATCTCTCTGCAATTTGGCAATCTGCCTCCCCAAGAAGTACTGGACGGTGTTACACCTATTTTCCGGACAACGATGAACATCGTTAATCTCTCTCCGGCTAGGGGTCAAAATCACGACCTGTTACCCCTAACTACCCAGAGAGGCGAGATTATGTGGGTTCACCCAGACTTGGTGTCGGAGCTCGAAATAGACATTAATGCTACTAAAGCTAAGTCCAGGAAGAACTCCAAATGCAAGCCATGCCATATGGTTACAACCTCTTCGACATCAGACGAAGACGAGGTTTTGGCCACAGCAACCCATTCAGGGAAGGCTTACCTCAAGGACTACGGAGCAAGTCAGGAAGATGCACCTACAGACGCTTCAGCTGCCAAGCCTTCGGGACCAGAGCCCGCCGTACCAGAGGCCGGTCCTTAGAGACCAACTTCGGCGGACAAGGGGAAGCAAAAAGAAGTGCACTTCGATAAACCTGTGAAAAATATTCAAAACAAAGGTTTAGAGAAGCCGTACAACTTTGACATCCTGGCCCAACTGGCTAATACACCAGCCAAGTTGTTCATCTTCGAGCTACTCAGGCTCTCCAAAGACACTCGTCTAGCCCTGAGTGAAGCATTGATGCAGGCGGATACATACTTGACCCAACTCAAGTCCCCCGATGAAGAACCCGCGGCGTGTTCCCGATGCCACAGTGTGATGGAGGTGGTCCCAAACATCACTTTCACTCAAGACAACATGCTGTTAAAACATAACAGGCATGACAGACCCCTTTACCACACCGGGTATGTCGGTTCCATGGAGGTCGACCGGATTCACATAGATCCGGGATCCTCAATCAGCATCATTCCTCATAGTCTGCTTAGACCGCTGAGGATTCCTACCAGCGAACTGGCTTACACCACCACTACTATCGTGGGTTTCAACGCCGGAAAAAGTAAGCCGTTAGAAAAAATTCACCTGAGGATCCAGATTGGCAACCTCAGATCGGTGGCTACATGCTACGTCATCGATTCAGAAGTATCCTACAATATCCTGCTGGGAAGACCATGGATCCACGACCACAACATCGTTCCTTCGACTCTACATCAATGCTTCAAATATATAGACGCCCAAGGGACAGTACAAACGGAGGTTGCCGACCTAAACCCGTTTAAAGGAGTAGACTACACGGAAGAGGTGTCGGCCCAAGCAGAGAAGGAATACCACCGGGAGCCTGAAGAACCTTCTGCCAAGCAACCTCTGTCAATCAAGGTGAAAGGACGGACTACCCGTCCAAAAGCCACAGAGCCTATGGCTATCCACCTGAACAAGACCAGGTCAGGGAAAGGGGGTGATCCTCTAATGATCACTCTGAGACAGCAGCCTCCGCCCTTAATCATCAACCTTCGGCGCAACAAGCAGCCGAGTGATGTAAATGCAACCAGGAGTGCAATTTTTGATAATAATAAAGGACCTCTTTTCCAGTATATCGACGCTCGGATTCCAAATCAGGAATCCTCTCCCCAGGAGGATATAGAGCCTATAGCACAAAAATTCTTGGCAGCTATAGATTCCTATCATCCGTACATATGGGAAGTGGCGTCATCATCCAATGTCACCACGACGTATGGACCACATGAGGATTCTATCTTCATTGTTCCTCCTGCCCGCAACGGTCAGCGTTCAATAGTCTTCGGCCGCATGCGCAACGAACAGACTATACAAGAGGATTCCTTTGATGACGACTCTGGTGAAATGCAAGTTCATAGGTACAGCCCGCAAGCCTTGAAGATCATACAAAATATGGGTTACAACTTGAAAATGGAACCGGATCTCAACCACGGGAAAGGCAGACGAACACCGCTGCTCGGCAATCTCCACTATCAACAAACCCGTTCCGGGTTAGGGTACGCCACCTCCCTTACGACTTCCAAGTCGAACGAGGATATCTTTTCCTCTTTTCAAGATGGCTCATCGCCCTCCGGCTCATCTCATGCCCTCGAGCAAACATTATCAGCAAATATGGTAGCGACGGATTCCTTCGAATTAGACGAACAAGAATCGAAACCATTCGAGAATGACGCTTGGGCTCAGCAGATGGATACATAATGGGAGTTCCGCTTCGAGCAGAGAGAACCTCCCACTAAAGATGAAGTTATCCAGATTGACATAGGGGATGAACTTTCACCAAAGCCAATATTTATCAGTAACGACCTTTCCGAAGAAGAAAGGGAAGAAATTACCCAGCTGATAAAATAATATATTGACGTCTTTGCGTGGAATTATGAGGATATGCCAGGTCTTGATCCAAAGGTGGCTACTCATAAACTCAACATACTGCCCGATTCAAAGCCTATGAAGCAGCACCAACGTCTGTTCCGTCCGGACATGATGGACGCCATTGAAGCTGAAGTCAAGAAGTTAATAGCCTACGGCTTCATTCGTGAGGAACAACATCCCGACTGGGTCGCCAATGTTGTTCCGGTCATAAAGAAGAATAGGAAAGTACGAATCTGTATCGATTACCGAGATCTAAACGCAGCCTGCCCCAAGGATGAGTTCCCTCTTCCCATCACAGACGTCATGATCGACAATACATACAGTTTTGAACGTATGTCTTTCATGGACGGATTCTCGGGATACAATCAGATCAAGATGCATCCTGAAGACGAGAAGCATACTGCTTTCCGGTCACCACTGGGGGTATACTGCTATACGGTCATTCCCTTCGGATTAAAGAACGCCGGGGCTACGTACCAACGAGCTATGAGTAACATATTCCATGAGCATTTACGCAAGACAGTGGAGTGTTACGTGGACGATGTAGCTTTCAAAAGCCACCTCAAGGATAATCACATCCAAGACTTGAAGACAGTATTTGAATTGATGCGCCAACATCAACTCAAAATGAACCCTACAAAGTCCTTTCTGGGGGTATCTAGCGGCAAATTTTTGCGATTTGTCATCACCGCCAAAGGCATTCAAGTGGACCCTAATAAAGTCAAGGCCATCTTAAAAATGCGACCGCCCCGCAATCTGAGGGAACTCAGGGGATTTCAAGGTCGTCTGGCTTATATCCGAAGGTTCATATCCTACCTCTCCGGGAGATGCCAGCCCTTTTCTCATCTCATGAAGAAAGGCGTATCCTTCGTATAGGACGAAGCCTGTCAGCAAGCGTTCGGAGATATCAAGCGCTACCTCACTAGCCCGCCAGTTCTGGTACCTCCCGTCATAGGAAGACCATTCGTGCTATATGTTCGAGCAATGGATCATTCTCTGGGAGCTCTTCTCGCACAAAAGAATGATATGGGCCACAGGCAGGCTATTTACTACCTCAGTAGGATGATGGTCGGATCCGAACACCGGTACAACCTTGTGGAGAAAGAATGCCTAGCTCTGATGTTCGCTATTCAGAAAACGCGACACTATGTCACGGGCCAAACCATTCATATCATCTCCAGGATCAATCCTCTTTGGGTACTGATGAGCAAGCCAAGTGTCCTTAATTCCCGACTCTCGACTTGGGCGATGTTATTAACGCCATATGACATGGTGTACGTCCCTCAGAAGTCCGTCAAAGGCCAAGCATTGGCTGACTTTCTAGCTGCTCATCCCATCCCGGAGGCCTCCAAACTATACGAGGACATTCCCGACGAAGTTGCAGAGTATAATTCCGTAACGGAAGGCGATGCATAGCAACTGTTCTTCGATGGCGCCTCCAGGACTGGTCCCAGGGGAAACGTGGTTTCAGGAGTAGGGATCGTCCTAGTCACTCCTGATAAAATCGTTATCTACCGAGAATATTCTCTTAGCGAGCCATGTTCTAACAATGCGGCGGAATACAACGCTCTACTAATCGGGCTCCAAATCGCTAAAGAGCTGGGGGTCGAATCTCTGGAAGCCTTCGGTGATTCTCGGTTGATCGTCAATCAAGTCAGAGGAATATATGAAGTCCGGAATCCCGACCTCATCCCCTATCACCGAGCAACGGTCGAGATAGCCATGACATTCAAAGGATTCTTTCTTAAGCATGTACCTCGGTCTCAGAATCTGGAAGCTGATGCCCTAGCCAGTCTAGCTGCAGATTTAGCTACCCCTATAAGAAGGCAGAATTTGGTAATCCTTCTTAACAGAGACCTATTCTGTGTGAAAAACAACTTCTACATCGAATACAGCTACACGGTGGACACAGATCCTCGCAGGAGAGACTGGAGAAATCTTTTTATAGATTTCGTAGCATACGGAACCTTGCCAGAAGATCCTAAAGAAGCAATATCTGTCAAAAGACAATCATTACGCTTCTATTTCGACACATCGTCACAATGCCTATATCGCCGGTCTTATGACGGGCTATTATTACGATATCTCTCTGGTGATGAAGCACAACAAATTCTCCGTGAAGCTCACGACGGCGTGTGCGGGACGCATCAACCCGGTCCTAAGCTACAGGATCGTATCAGGAGAATAGGCTATTACTGGCCCACTATGATCGCAGACGCAATCCAGTATGCCAGACGATGCAGGGCCTGTCAGGTCCATGCAGACTTCATACATCAACCGTCCGAACATCTACATCCTGCGGTTGCATCCTGGCCTTTCGAAGCATGGGGTACGAATATCATTGGTCCTATTCACCCGTCTTCTTCCAGAGGTCACCGGTTCATACTGGCCATTATGGATTACTTCTCCAAATGGGCAGAGGCGATCCCTCTTGCTGAGGTAAAGACATCTAACGTGACCAGCTTCATCAAGCATCACGTCATTTACCGCTTCGGGGTTCCCCGAAGGATAATCTATGACAACGGGCCTCAGTTCATCAGCCATGCGTTTCATCGATTCTACGATAAAAATCGGATACAAAATGTGGCCTCCACGACATATTATCCAGCTGCTAATGGGTTGGCGGAAGCCTTCAACAAAACCATTATCAAACTCTTGAAGAAGTTCGTCTTTTCAAACAAGAGAGATTGGAATGAGAAGCTGGGAGAATGCCTCTGGGCATACCGCACCACGGTACGAGCGTCGACAGGTTGCACGCCATTCTCATTGGTCTACGGGAGTGAAGCAGTTCTTCCTATCGAAATTCAAATTCCGTCACTCAGGATAGCCATGGCTAACGAGTTAACTCAAGAAAAGAACGACATGTTAAGGCTTCAAGAGCTAGAAGGATTAGACGAGAAACACCTCCAAGCTCAGCAGTGCATCGCGCTCTACCAAGCACGCATTTCCAGAACTTTTAATCAAAAAGTAAAGGAAAGAGTGTTCAAAGCCAGCGAGCTAGTTTGGCTGTAAGAAGGCCGATGATTCTTACTCACAGGAGTAAAGGCAAATTCCAGCCCAAATAGGAAGGCCCTTACGTAATCGAGACAACATTCTCAAATGGCGCTTACAGGTTAGCCCGGCCTAATGGAGGCCCGCTAATGGCTCCTATCAATGGCAAATTCTTGAAAATATACTATGCTTAAACCTCCTCTGCTCAAGTGGAATAAGGTGATCTCATTCTGACAAAACTACTTCCAAAACGAAACTAGTTGGATCATATTCTGTCATGTCCATATGACCTCTGAATAGATTTGCTCTGCTGAAACTTACCGAAAGTATATCATGTCCATACTACCTCTGATATCACTTTCACTCAAACCTGTCATTTACATTCCGAAATGATGGGTCCACAAAGTCAGATAAAAAGCCTCTTTATTATTCCCAGAAAAGAGCAAGAGTACATTGAAAAGCAAAAGCAAAAGTACATCATGAAGGGGGAGCGGTCAGGTCGCGAAGCTGCTGTGCCAGTACGGCCATCCTCTCAGCCCCGGAATCCAAGACATCAGCGCGGACCCGCTCCTACCGTGCCTCGTCATCTATCAGGAGGGACAGTTCGGCTCTAGCCCGAAGGAGACCGGCACGGGCGACTCCTGCACTCGCCAAGTTCTGTTGTGCTGCGACCAGTCGGCCATTCACCACATCTAGACCTTCCGACGACTGAGAAGCCCACTCCTTTGCCTGAGCAAGCTTTGTCTCCAGTTTGCGGACCCTCGCTACATTGCCGTCAAGCTCGGTCTGGCACTTCGTTTGAAGAGCGAGAGTCTCCTCCAAGACGACTTTTCCTTTATCCATCTCCTGTTGATTGGTCTCGATGAATTTATTCAGACCTTCCTTCTTTTTAACAAGATGCACAGTCAAGGAGTCGTATCTGGCCTGGACCAGAGCTTCAATATTGCCTCGAGCTAGCTGCAGGTATTCGTTAATGGGTTGCTCCAAGCCATTAACCATCACCTCCAGCGCGTCAGCTACCCCAGCATCACCGAATTCCCTGACTGCCTCTATCGAGAACTAAGAGGACCTCTTCAGCGACGCAAAGTCCCGCTTCTGCGCCAACACCATTGACATTAGCGTTCTCAAAGTGGTTTAGAAGATCCCGGTGTACTGTCGGTCAGCGCAACTAGGTCCGCATGAACGCGGGGAGTGTCCGCGAGGGTGGCGACTTCCCCCCCAGGAATCACCACAGACGATGTCGCCACGGCCGTCGCCTCAACAGGAGGCACGACGAAGGAAGAATCGCCAACACCGGACGAAGTAACCGGCGTGCTCAAAAGAGGCATTGTCGCAATTACAGGCTCGTCCTCCTCTTGAGATGTCTCAAGAGTCTGTCACGACCCGCACCCGAAAATCGGGCATGAGCCGTGGGTACGTCCAGCCTACGCCGCAGAATCGACGGTAGAACGCTGTAAAGGTCCGTTCTAGGTCAACCATATATATCTATATCTCACTGAAAAATCCGGCATGACCTCTCCAAAAGGAGGGCAAAACCACGCAATATATATATAAAATCCTCTCCCAAAGGAGGCAACCACGCAATATATATATCAATGATCTCAATCACAAAATCTAGAGGAAGAATATAAGCACGATATGATATAAACAAAGAAACAGAACCAAGAGAGCAAGACAATCCAAAATAATACAGTCCAAGCCAAAATAGCTACAACATCACAGCATCAAAAGAATAAGTACAGTCATCCAAAATACAAACCACTGGAAATAACCCAGGAAACCCACCTAGCTAACTAGGGTGCTATTGGCGTCTCCTCGGCGCACTCCTCCTCGATCACGGGGTCGCAACAGTCGTCAACACCAGGCCCGTAGAACGTAGGGCAATAGTCCTCAGGATCCTCTGAAAAAAATATGCCCAGTCAGGACTGGAGCGAAGTACATAACTCTGAAAGCAACTCCAAATGCATGGTAAGGTGTATATGACGAGCAATAGAAAAGTAATCAAGATGCACAGGAAATAAATATATGCTGGAGCACAATAAGTAGCTGTAATGTAAACTGGAGAACAATACAAGTAGTAGAAAAGCAACTGCAGGTGAGAAACATGAATACTAGCTAAGTGCCTTAAGCACAAGTTCGTTATGTGATCGGCTTAGGTTGCACATGAAAAACACTAAGATAACTCCGTTATGCGTGAGTTGCATAACCGACATACACATAAATACTGTTTGGCTTTGATCACATAACCAACTCACTACTCCCCTCCCCCACTAATACCATTGGATCCAACCACAACATGCTACGTACATGATAATAGCTCGCGCACACGAAGGCGAGAGCACAAGAAGCACATGATAGCACATGAGAATCAATACCCGAAGCACATGATAAAATACACGTGATAGAGTACCCGCTGAACACGGTAAGGGGGATAGCATCTCATGACGGGATCCACTAGTACCAGCTCGTGTAACAATGTGTCAGAATCAAGTATTACAGTTCTAGAACAAGTGATATAAATGCTATCATGAAATGGAAACTATCAGAGGTAGGTACTCGCCTGATGTCCTGAGCAACTGATGAGGATCGAGATCCGGACCGGTGTCGCAAGGACCTAATGCGAAAAGCAGAATTAAACAGGGTTCTAAGCATTTAAACTGATATAAAATAATTAAAAACAGGCTTCTAGGGCTATTCTAGGTCGAACGGGTCAAACCGGTGAAAATCGGGTCAAAAAGTCAACCCGGGGTCCAAAAAGTCAACTCAAGGTCAAAATTAGGTCAAATGTTGACTTTTATGGTCAACGGGGACAATTATGGTCAAAGCTAGGTCAAACTAGGGTGCCCCTGAAATTCTAGGTCAAACCGAGCTCATTAACCTACTAAACTCACAAACTCGCCTAATCGAGATACCGGGATACCCTCGATATCCGATACCTCGCCCTAGGCCACGCACCCCGTCTAAATCCGCTAAAACCTATGCTAGCACGCGTAATAATATATATATAAACATATAAAAATCACTCCAAGATATTTCCTAGGCTATTGCTCAAATACCCCGCTCGAAACTCAATACCTTGAATATCTCAAGGTATCGAGATACCTCGGTATCTCAAGGTATTGAGGTTTCGCTCTAAAACCCTCTAACTAGCTATCTAGCTATTGATTATGCACCTAGTTATTAATCTAGGCTAGGTAATATATATATCTATCATATGTTAATACATCTAAGTAGGTATCTACCTATATACATATATAACCACATACACATATACCCAATTACCCATTATCTTACCTAACATAACATATATATATATATAACTTATAGGCATATAGATATCTATATCCTAGATAGGTATATCTAAGTATCTAGCTATCTACCTATCTATAATCTATAAATCTAACTATCTACCTATTATCTACTTATCTAAGTAACTATCTATCTATCTAAGTAACTACTTAATCTAACTAGCTATTTATCTATCAACTAATCTATCTAACTTATTATCTATCCATCTATCTATTCATATACCTATCTATCCAACTACCTATCTATACCCAAACCTCGCCACGCTCTCCGCTGCATGCAGGAGCTTCTACATGCTGCTGCTACTGCCCTCAAAGCTGCTGCTGCAGCTACCTGTTACTGCTGCTGCTGTGCTATGCTACTGCTGCTGCTGATTCTGCTGCTGCTGCAGCTATTCCTGCTGCTGTGCTGCTGCTGCAGCAGGTTCTGCCCCCCCCTCTTCCTCTCACATACACACACACACACTCCCATATATATACCTATATATATATCATCCTCTATATATATATACATACATATATATCTATCTATATATAACTAGATATCTATATATATTCACACTCATCTACACACTCTAACACACACACTAACACACTCACACACTAATACACACACACACTCACAACACTAACAACACACACACATATAAATATATATACATAGCTACATATATATATATACACTTAATATATATATATATCTACACACACTCTCAACTATATATATATATACATACACCCAAAAAATATATATACATATACACACACACAAGCACACTTACACATATACATATATATATATATATATACACATAGACATATACACACACAAGCACATAGATATAAATACACACATATATATATAAATATATATACATAAACACACATACATATATATATAAATATATATATATATATATATAGATACCTATACACTAACACAACACAACACACAACAACACCCAAACCACACGCCCCACTCACGCCCAACGATCCCGACACTCACCAATACCCTAAAATATATAAAATATAACTCGAAAACTCTAGCACACACTCCCCGATACTAACCCAACGCGCGCACAAGCCCAAAACGAGGAAACTAAGTCGAAATGGCCGTTCGGTCATTTCGACGAACACGTGGTGCGCGGTTCGAAAAACCTCCTGAAACGTAGACCAAACGAACTCGAAATTGGCCCAAAATTTACCCACGCACTCTACACGATGTCTAGATCCTAGAAAATGTGCTCCCGTATCGATTCTAGGTCCGTGGCGGAAACGCACACGCACTTAGAATCGGCGACGACGAAAAGCCCCAATTTTGCTCGAAACGCCCGTTTCTCCGCGACGCGGCTTCCCGTGTCCGAACGGAGACACGCACTCACCCTCAAGACACCCGACAACGTCTACCTAGGTCCATCTAACCTAGGGCATCACCCAAAATTGGGCCAAATTTGAATTCCACCCGAATTCGACACAAAACCTAATGTCAAAGTCTCTAAACTCACCCAAACTAGTTCCAACTTCCTCCTACGGGTAGGGTTAGGGTCTAGGAGGGTTCTACAACACTAATTACACTACACAAAAATAATTAGGAAGGGGAAAGTTAGGTTTTACCTCTTGGGAGTTGGAATCCCAATGCCAAAGTCTCACAACCCCTAGAAATCACCTCCCTCAAGCTCCAAGCCACCAAAACTAGCCTCCACACAAAGTCTAGGATCCACACATCTAGGTTAGAGAAAATGTAAGGTTAGGGTTAGCTTAAGGAAGAAGGAATGAAAGAAGAAAGAAGAAAAATGGAAGAAGAGACTTACTTTGGAGAAGAAGGAAGAAGAAGTGGAGAAGAAGAAATGAAGAAGAAGAAGTAGAATGAAGAGAGAGGGGGCTGAGCTGCTGGATTTCTCACGGGTGGGTTAGGTAGGGGCCGGCCAAAGCAAATATAAAAGGGTTTACACAAGTCCAAATGACCAAAATGCCCTCCCGAAACTCGGTTTTGGGTTTCGGGTTCCAAAAACACTCAAACTAACTCCAAATCTCTCCAACTAACCTCCTAAAAATAAAATAAATATTTCTAAGCCCCAAAATAATTCTCACAAAGGTGTGGACTGGGTCGGACATGGGTCCACTAGGGTCTGACATGGGTCCAGGCTAGCCAAAACCCTAAAACAATCATTAAAAATAATACAAGCACTATTTAAATATAAATATAATTAATTAAATACAATCCACAATTTATCAAATAAAAAATAAAAAAAAACCCTATTTTCTAGAATTGGGTAGTGACAAGTCTACCCTCCTTAAAATAATTTCGTCCTCGAAATTAAAAGACGAAACTAGGACAGGAATGCAAAGAAAGAACTATACCTCAGGGCTCGAAGAGATAAGGGTATCGCTCGCGCATTTCATCCTCCCTCTCCCAGGTCGACTCCCCTGGAGAGTGATGCCTCCATGCGACGCGAACCAAGGGAATAGTCTGGTTCCTCAATACCTTCTCTCGCCGATCCAGAATCTCCACCGGCTGCTCTGGATAGCTAAGAGTAGGGCCCACTGCGATCTCCGAGTGATCCAATACGTGACTGGGATTCGCCACGTACCGTCTCAACTGCGACACGTGGAACACATCATGAACTCCCTCCAGCGTAGGCGGCAACTCAAGCCTATACGCCACAGCGCCGACCCTCTCAAGAACACAGAAGGGTCCGACGAAACGTGGGCTAAGCTTCCCGCCTCCACCGAAGCGAATAGTGCCCCGCGTCGGAGAAATCCTCAGGAACACCAGATCTCCAACCTAGCACAAACAAGGTCTCTGCACTTAGTCTAAAACAAGCAATCACAAACAAACACAAGAATAAAATCTAGATTCTAAGCTATACCTCAAACTCCAAAGTCTCCGGTGGCTATCGGCCCAATGTCGCTGCCTGTCCTGCGCCACCCGAAGTCTATCTCTAATGAGCTTGACCTTCTTCGCCGCATCAACCACCATCTCCGGGCCAAGCAAAGCTCTCTCACCTACATCATCCCATGACAACGGAGTGCGACACCTCCGTCCATACAACGCCTCAAAAGGTGACATCTCGATACTGGCTTGGTAGCTGTTGTTGTAAGCAAACTCTACCAAGTGCAAGTGATCCTCCCAAGAGCCTCTGAAATCCAAAACACAGGTGCGAAGCATGTCCTCAAGTGTCTGAATGGTCCTCTCTGACTGACCATCTGTCTGCGGGTGATATGCAGTACTAAACTTGAGCTGGGTGCCCAAGCTAGCCTGCAGGCTCCTCCAGAAATGCGAAGTGAAGCGACTGTCCCGATCTGATACTATGCTCACTGGAACTCCATGCAGTCTGACTATCTGGTGCACATACATCTCTGCTAGTCTCTCTGTAGACGTACCCACTTTGAATGGTAGAAAGTGGGCCGATTTGGTCAACCTGTCCACGATGACCCAAATCGCATCTTTCCCGCCTAGAGAACGGGGAAGTCCAGAAACAAAATCCATGGTCACATGCTCCCATTTCCACTCCGGAATGGGTAGCGGCTGGAGTAAACCTCCTGGCCTCTGCCTCTCCGCCTTCACCTGCTGGCACACTAAGCATCGGGATACGAAGCGTGCTACCTCCCGCTTTATCCCGTACCACCATACATGCTGTCTCAGATCTCTATACATCTTGTTGGCACCTGGATGCATAGAATACTGGGATCGATGCGCCTCCTGGAGAACCTCCTCGCGCAATGACCCACTCGGCATACACAACCTGGTACCGTGCCGCAAAGAACCATCATCAGCAATGGTGAAGTCATCTGCTAATCCCATCTGAACCTGCTCCCTGATGCTCCTCAGGGACTCATCCTCAAACTGTGTAGCCCGGATCCGGTCTACCAACTCTGACTGAATCTGCAGTCCCCACATCTGCATCTCAACTCCAGGCACTATCACCTCAATGCCCAAGCTCTCTAGATCTGCTAGAAGATAACGATCTGTAGTCAGGCACATAGCTACCGGATACCTGCTCAATGCATCCGCAACTACGTTCGCCTTCCCTGGATGGTACTGCAACGATATGTCAAAGTCTTTCATCAGCTCCAACCATCTCCTCTGCCTCATGTTCAGCTCTTTTTGGGTAAACACATACTTCAAGCTCTTGTGGTCTATGAAGATCTCCACACGCTCTCCGTATAAATAGTGTTTCCACAACTTCAGAGCAAAGATGACCGCTGCCAACTCCAAATCGTGGGTAGGGTAGTTCTTCTCATGAGGACGTAATTGCCTGGAAGCATAGGCAATCACCCTCCCATTCTGCTGCAACACACAACCCAGTCCCTTCCCCGATACATCACTATAGATAGTGAATCCTCCAGAACCTGATGGCAACGTCAACATTGGAGCTGTCGTCAACCTCCTCTTCAGCTCATCAAAGGCGATCTGGCACTCCTCTGACCAAACAAACTCCACGTCCTTCCGGGTCAGCCTAGACAACGGCTCTGCAATCCAAGAAAAATCCTGAACAAATCTCCTGTAGTAGCCTGCCAGTCCCAAGAAACTCCTGACCTCGGCTACTGAACTCGGAGCACTCCATGCCTCAACTGCCATGATCTTTCTCGGATCCACCGAGATACCCTCTCCAGTCACCACATGACCAAGGAATTCAACCTTGTCAAGGAAGAACTCACACTTCGAGAGCTTTCCATAAAGCTCCTCCTTCCTGAGAGTCTCCAGCACTATCCTCAGATGCTCCTCGTGCTCCTCTGGGGTCTTCGAATACACCAAGATGTCATCTATAAATACCACCACAAACCTGTCCAGATGCTGATGGAACACCTTGTTCATCAGATTCATAAACACTGCCGGGGCATTAGTCAACCCAAACGGCATCACCAAGAAATCATACTGTCCATATCTGGTCCGAAAAGCTGTCTTCGAAATATCCTCTTTCCTGACTTTCACCTGGTGGTAGCCTGTCCTCAGATCAATCTTGGAAAACACCCTCGCTCCGCTCAACTGGTCAAATAGATCATCAATACGCGGCAGCGGATACTTGTTCTTGATTGTGAGGTTGTTCAGAGCCCTGTAGTCGATACACATCCGTATCGACCCATCCTTCTTCGACACAAAAAGTACCGGAGTACCCCACGGAGAAGAACTAGATCTGATAAATCCCTTGTCCTGAAGCTCATCCACCTGCTTCTTCAACTCTATCAGCTCACTGTTGCTGACTCTATAGACGTGCTGGGATATCGGCTCCATGCCTGGCACCAAGTTTATAGAGAACTCCACATCTCTGTCCGGAGGTAACCCTGGCAACTCCTCCGAAAAGACATCCATATACTCCTCTATCAGTGGATGTAGCGACCTCGGCTCTACCACCAGGGCTCCGCAGAAGACTCCCTCGGTCTGCTCCGCTGCTCCTCTGGCAAACTGAAACTCTGGCTCACCTGGCGGACTAAACAAAACTCTGCCTCCACGATAATCTATACTAGCACAATGCGTACTCAACCAATCCATCCAGAGTACAATATCGTAGCTCGGAAGTGGCATTACGAGTAGGCACACACTCAACTTCCGGCCTCCCAAGGTAACTCTCCGGTCTCTGCAGACATCACGGACTAGGATAATACCACCCCCGGTCGTGATCTTGCAGAGTCTAGCTAAAGGTTCAGCAACAAGATGGTGTCTAACAGCAAAAGATACAGACAAAAAGCTATGGGAAGCACCGGAATTAAATAAAGCAAGTGCTGGAATGGAATCAAGGAGAACAGAACCTGAGATAACGTCACCAACTGGCTCGACCTCGTCCACTTTTAGGGCAAAAGATCGCCCCTGCTGTCCTCCTCGGTACTGCTGCTGGTGTTGGGCGAACCTCTGCTGCTGAGTCTGCAAAGGCTGACCTCTCTGTTGCGCTGCAGGTGCTCTGGCTGGTGCCCTCTGAGCGGCTCCTCCGCCCTGAGCTGTACGGGCAAGCGCTGAAGGACAATCCTTCAGCTGGTGGTCTGCGGCGCCACACAATAAACATCTGCCCAGCCTCTTTCTTCATATGTCCCATCCGTGCCCTGGCTTCCTACAGAAAGGGCAAACGATGGGCTGCCTCTGGCCCTGCTGCTGACCCTGCCTCTGCTGCTGGGGCGCCTGCCGGAAGGGCGCACGACCCTGACCCTGGTGCTGCTGGGTCTGCTGGAATGGCCTTTTGGCTGGGCCTGCACTGCTGCCTGCTACGGAAGTGTCTCTGCCCCTCTTCGTCTTCAGCTCTAGGTCATCTTCAGCCCTCTGAGCATCGCTGACAATCTGCTCGAAGTTCGCCTCGCGGTCGCTCCTAGTCAAGGACTTGACCGCCATGACCAAGCCCTTGCGGAACTTCCGCGCCTTCGCTGCCTCTGACAACCCCTCAACAAATCTGCCCAGACGGCAGAACTCCGCTGCATACTCATCCACTAGCATACTCCCCTGGACGAGCGCCTCGAACTAACTCTCTAAGGCACTGAGAGCCACGTCCGGGAAGAACTTCTCCTTGAAAAGCTTCTTGAAAGCCTCCCAAGTCAATCCCGGAACTGCTATCCGCGTATCCGTGCGGAACCAAGTAAGGGCAAGGTCGAACATCTGGCTGCCCGCTGCCTCTATCTGCATGCTGTCTGGGATCATCGCCAGCCTGAAAATGCCCTCTATATGCTCGATCCAGTCGTCGGCGTACAGGATCCCCTCTGTGCCACGGAACTCCTTAGGCCGCATCCTCTGAAAATCGATAATAGTACCCGGCCTAGGATACTGAGCCTGCTCTGGCTGTGGCTGGATCTGAGCCACTCTGTCGACCGCTGTCATAGCCACCTGATGAGCATTCTCAATGCCCATCCTCATAACATCTGCTTGGCGGTGCTACGCATCCATCATCTCTCGGAAGAATGCGAACAACTGCGTAGCATCCACTGGCGCAGGCGGTGGTGGAGGAGGTACCACCGGGACAACTGGGGTGGCTCTCTGATCAATGGGAGTAAGGGGATCTCCGAGAGAAACTGACGCTCCCTCAACCACAGGAGTGGCGAGTGGAGCGGTAGCGGCTGCCGGAAGTTGAGCAGGTCGAGAGGTGGCAGACCTCTCGGTGGCAGCTGCTGGGGCGGTGCGCTGAGATCTGGTCTTCGGAGGCATCCTGAACACAGATCAAAAGTAGTCAATATAGTGCATGAAACGATAACATCAATGAAGGACAGTAATATTACAAAAGAAACAATTTCAGAAAAATTAAAGATAGCAAAAGGAAGTAGGAAGGGTCCTAGTTGTGATTGAGCACACTCTCTCTCAGCCTATCTCCTATATCCAATTGCAGGTAACCCTAAAAAGCAGACCTGCATGGGCCACCACCAAAAACGTGTCACGACCCGCACCCGAAAATCGGGCATAAGCCGTGGGTACGTCCAGCCTACGCCGCAGAATCGACGATAGAACGCTGTAAAGGTCCGTTCTAGGTCAACCATATCTATCTATATCTCACTGAAAAATCCGGCATGACCTCTCCAAAAGGAGGGCAAAACCACGCAATATATATATAAAATCCTCTCCCAAAGGAGGCAACCACGTAATATATATATCAATGATCTCAATCACAAAATCTAGAGGAAGAATATAAGCACGATATGATATAAACAAAGAAACAGAACCAAGAGAGCAAGACAATCCAAAATAATACAGTCCAAGCCAAAATAGCTACAACATCACAGCATCAAAAGAATAAGTACAGTCATCCAAAATATAAACCACTAGAAATAACCCAGGAAACCCACCTAGCTAACTAGGGTGCTATCGGCGTCTCCTCGGCGCACTCCTCCTCGATCACGGGGTCACAACAGTCGTCAACACCAGGCCCGTAGAACGTAGGGCAATAGTCCTCAGGATCCTCTGGAAAAAATATGCCCAGTCCGGACTGGAGCAAAGTACATAACTCTGAAAGCAACTCCAAATGCATGGTAAGGTGTATATGACGAGCAATAGAAAAGTAATCAAGATGCACAGGAAATAAATATATGCTGGAGCACAATAAGTAGCTGTAATGTAAACTGGAGAACAATACAAGTAGTGGAAAAGCAACTACAGGTGAGAAACATGAATACTAGCTAAGTGCCTTGAGCACAAGTTCGTTATATGATCGGCTTAGGTTGCACATAAAAAACACTAAGATAACTCCGTTATGCGTGAGTTGCATAACCGACATACACATGAATACTGTTTGGCTTTGATCACATAACCAACTCACTACTCCCCTCCCCCACTAATACCATTGGATCCAACCACAACACGCTACGTACATGATAATAGCTCGCGCACACGAAGGCGAGAGCACAAGAAGCACATGATAGCACATGAGAATCAATACCCGAAGCACATGATGAAATATACGTGATAGAGTACCCGCTGAACACGGTAAGGGGGATAGCATCTCATGACGGGATCCACTAGTACCAGCTCGTGTAACAATGTGTCAGAATCAAGTATTACAGTTCTAGAACAAGTGATATAAACGCTATCATGAAATGGAAACTATCAGAGGTAGGTACTCGCCTGATGTCCTGAGCAACTGATGAGGATCGAGATCCGGACCGGTGTCGCAAGGACCTAATACGAAAAGTAGAATTAAACAGGGTTCTAAGCATTTAAACTGATATAAAATAATTAAAAACAGGCTTCTAGGGCTATTCTAGGTCGAACGGGTCAAACCGATGAAAATCGGGTCAAAAAGTCAACCTGGAGTCCAAAAAGTCAACTCTAGGTCAAAACTAGGTCAAACATTGACTTTTACGGTCAACGGGGACAATTATGGTCAAAGCTAGGTCAAACTAGGGTGCCCCTGAAATTCTAGGTCAAACCGAGCTCATTAAGCTACTAAACTCACAAACTCGCCTAATCGAGATACCGGGATACCCTCGGTATCCGATACCTCGCCCTAGGCCACGCACCCCGCCTAAACCCGCTAAAACCTATGCTAGCACGCATAATTATATATATATAAACATATAAAAATCACTTCAAGATATTTCCTAGGCTATTGCTCAAATACCCCGCTCGAAACTCAATACATTGAATATCTCAAGGTATCGAGATACCTCGGTATCTCAAGGTATTGAGGTTTCGTTCTAAAACCCTCTAACTAGCTATCTAGCTATTGATTATGCACCTAGTTATTAATCTAGGCTAGGTAATATAGATATCTATCATATGTTAATACATCTAAGTAGGTATCTACCTATATACATATATAACCACATACACATATACCCAATTACACATTATCTTACCTAACATAACATATATATATATATAACTTATAGGCATATAGATATCTATATCCTAGATAGGTATATCTAAGTATCTAGCTATCTACCTATCTATAATCTATAAATCTAACTATCTACCTATTATCTACTTATCTAAGTAACTATCTATCTATCTAAGTAACTACTTAATCTAACTAGCTATTTATCTATCAACTAATCTATCTAACTTATTATCTATCCATCTATCTATTCATATACCTATCTATCCAACTACCTATCTATACCCAAACCTCGCCACGCTCCCCGCTGCATGCTGGAGCTTCTACATGCTGCTGCTACTGCCCTCCAAGCTGCTGCTGCAGCTACCTGTTACTGCTGCTGCTGTGCTATGCTACTGCTGCTGCTGATTCTGCTGCTGCTGCAGCTATTCCTGCTGCTGTGCTGCTGCTGCAGCAGGTTCTGCCCCCCCCCCCCCCGCTTCCTCTCACATACACACACACACACTCCCATATATATACCTATATATATATCATCCTCTATATATATATACATACATATATATCTATATATATATAACTAGATATCTATATATATTCACACTCATCTACACACTCTAACACACACACTAACACACTCACACACTAATACACACACACACTCACAACACTAACAACACACACACACATAAATATATATACATAGCTACATATATATATATATATACACTTAATATATATATATATCTACACACACTCTCAACTATATATATATATACATACACCCAAAATATATATATACATATACACACACACAAGCACACTTACACATATACATATATATATATATACACATAGACATATACACACACAAGCACATAGATATAAATACACACATATATATATAAATATATAAACATAAACACACATACATATATATATAAATATATATATATATATATAGATACCTATACACTAACACAATACAACACACAACAACACCCAAACCACACGCCCCACTCACGCCCAATGACCCCGACACTCACCAATACCCTAAAATATATAAAATATAACTCAAAAACTCTAGCACACACTCCCCGATACTAACCCAACATGCGCACAAGCCCGAAACGTGAAAACTAAGTTGAAATGGCCGTTCGGTCATTTCGACGAACACGTGGTGCGCGGTTCGGAAAATCTCCTGAAACGCAGACCAAACGAACTCGGAATCGGCCCAAACTTTACTCACGCGCTCTACACGATGTCTAGATCCTAGAAAATGTGCTCCCGCGTCGATTCTAGGTCCGTGGCGGAAACGCACATGCACTTAGAATCGGCGACGACGAAAAGCCCCAATTTCGTCCGAAATGCCCGTTTCTCCGCGACGCGGCTTCCCGTGTCCGAACGGAGACACGCACTCACCCTCAAGACACCCGACAACGTCTACCTAGGTCCATCTAACCTAGAGCATCACCCAAAATTGGGTCAAATTCGGATTCCACCCGAATTCGACACAAAACCTAATGTCAAAGTCTCTAAACTCACCCAAACTAGTTCCAACTTCCTCCTACGGGTAGGGTTAGGGTCTAGAAGGGTTCTACAACACTAATTACACTACACAAAAATAATTAGGAAGGGGAAAGTTAGGTTTTACCTCTTGGGAGTTGGAATCCCAATGCCAAAGTCTCACAACCCCTAGAAATCACCTCCCTCAAGCTCCAAGCCACCAAAACTAGCCTCCACACAAAGTCTAGGCTCCACACATCTAGGTTAGAGAAAATGTAAGATTAGGGTTAGCTTAAGGAAGAAGGAATGAAAGAAGAAAGAAGAAAAATGGAAGAAGAGACTTACTTTGGAGAAGAAGGAAGAAGGAAGAAGAAGTGGAGAAGAAGAAATGAAGAAGAAGAAGTAGAATGAAGAGAGAGGGGGCTGAGCTGCTGGATTTCTCACGGGTGGGTTAGGTAGGGGCCGGCCAAAGCAAATATAAAAGGGTTTACACAAGTCCAAATGACCAAAATGCCCTCCCAAAACTCGGTTTTGGGTTTCGGGTTCCAAAAATACTCAAACTAACTCCAAATCTCTCCAACTAACCTCCTAAAAATAAAATAAATATTTCTAAGACCCAAAATAATTCTCACAAGGGTGTGGGCTGGGTCGGACATGGGTCCACTAGGGTCTGACATGGGTCCAGGCTAGCCAAAACCCTAAAACAATCATTAAAAATAATACAAGCACTATTTAAATATAAATATAATTAATTAAATACAATCCACTATTTATCAAATAAAAAATAAAAAAATACCCTATTTTCTAGAATTGGGTAGTGACAGAGTCTCCTTGACAGGCAAGCCAGCACCCGAAGAGGTCTCCTCTTCAAAATCAGGTACCTCCATATCACCGCTAGGACCTGACACAGAGCCAACGGGCGCGTCTATATCACCCTCTCCGAAGAGGTCTTCCCCTGAAAAGAAGACAAAAGGAAGTTAATATCAACGCAATATTAATTTTTCCAAAGAAGAGGCATAAAAGACGACATTTACCCCTGGCCGACGGCATATACGTCGCATCTGTAGCCTGTACAGCTAAATCATTTCTTAATAATGCTAGGCGAGCTGTCATACCTGGAGAAAGGGGTCTGCGAACTGACACTGGCAAGTAGTCTTCCAGGTCCTCCTCAAAATCTAACCGAGGCTCATCGGCAGGAATCGCGCTAGGTGCGCTCGCAGGCGCGGCAGAAGTCCCTCCCGATGTCGATCCGACTAGAGGTATACAGAACTTTATTATACTCAGTCCCGAAGACGACCTCGTTCCACTACCCGAAGCAGTAGCAGCGACGGCGGCATCCAGCTGAGATTCTCCGGCACCACCAGCCGGAACTTTGGAAGATCCCTCTCTAAAAGGCGAGGAACCTCCAATTAAAGAATTATCCCCAGCACGGGGAGATGCAAACTCACCTCCAGGAGCATCAATCCAAGGAATCCGGAGAGAACGATTTACCGTCTTCTTCTTCCTCTTACGAGGGAAAGCTTCCTTGGGAGCAGGAGCCCTTCGCTTCCCAGAAACTATCAAAGCCCCTGCAGGCGTAGGTACTTTACCCCTAGGGACCGACACCAGAGGCTCATCCGGGGTAACGGACTCCTCACCCTCGTCGAAAGAAACCGAGGGGACTTCAACTCTTCCCCCAGGCTTGGAAGAGGGCACCCTAAAACTTTCATGCATATCAAAATCACGATGGAAGGTGTTCGTTGCCACATAGAACTGGGCATACGAATGCAGGATGCGCAGCTCCATGGAGAGTGTGATGACCGACACGATAAAAATTGCCCCAGTGCAGCCCATGATAAAATATCGCCATCCCCTCGCTCCATCAATGAGTCCACCTCTAGACCCGAAGCTAGTGACGGCATTGCCCACATGCAACTGATCATACCCAAACTGCCGAACAAATCGACTGGGCAAGTAGGGATCCAAGAAGCAATGATCTTCGCTTCTGTACAGCAGATGGGATGGTCTAATACAGACCAACCAATTAAAAGCTTCGGGAGAAAGAATGGTCTTCTCTCTACCCGAATCCTCGAGCCTAATCCCCGATTGATTGCGATGCACGGAAGGGACGATGCAGAAAAGCTTCCAACTATGACTGAAGCCTAGCGCCCGCCGACAGTCTATAACCGTGTTCACGTTCCAGGAAGACTTCCGGTAGTTCAACAAGAAACTACCTCCCGAACTACTGCCGGAACCGGAAGACATCACCCGGGGGTTATGGAGAATTAACCACCCCATCAAATACAGGTATGGTAATTCTATCCTGGGAAAGCTATCACGCCGAATTTCATCGACGAGCAGCCCGTCAATCATGGCCCTCAGGCCAGCTTGTATACGGCACACCATGGCAGGGAGCAAGCCCAGTCTTGCCCCGAACACCAGACGCACTGTAGGCCATAGCGTGTTGCGATGAATGCGGTCTGTAGATGCGACGCCAGGCACTACTACTCGACGCAGCTATATGGAAAGGAAGCCAGCCAGTTGAGCCTCCCTGGACAGAGGCTTGCGACAGCGCCTCAAATAACTATAGGCCTTAGTGCCTTCAGAATACTTTCCTGTCCCTTCGTCGAGGAACCGGTCCGGGGCACCAGCATCCATAATGAGATCGTCAACTACCTGAGCATTAAGCGCACTCAGGGGATTCACAGGCAGATCCTTGCCCTCCAATACCTTCTCCGGCTTAGCAGTCCTGGACCGGTGAAAGAAGAGGTAGGACGTCCATTTGCTGATGTGAGCCAAATCTGAGGGCTCGTCATAAAAAGCGGTGCAAGCAAGGTAGTGGAACATCAGCTCCTGATAGACCTCCACTACTCGAGGGTCTGAACCCCCCAGTTCCCGGTTCATGGGAACATACTCTTCGTATGGAGTATCCCCCATCGGCAGTCTTGAGATCTCTGCCATCTCATGCAGGGCCAATTCCAACTCCCCCAGTGGAGTGGCGAAGGTCCCAGTAAGCGAAATATATCGCTCCATCAGTGCCAGAAACAGGTTAGGGTTAGGAGGTAACCCAACACTGGTAGCACTCACAGTTGCAAACAGACCGATGTTCTCCAACTCGATCTGAAAATGCTTCAGGGCCCAATCAACTAAGCGAGCCCATCGAAGGTTTGAAGGGGTGATCCACCCGCCACACCGAGGGTTCACCTTAGGGTATACTCCCCCACGCCCCATAAAATCATTACAGAAAGTCGGTAATTGGACCGGCTGGATCACCAAACTGTCTTCACTCGGGACACTGCCCGGGTACAGCCTCCTGAACAGCGTCACAGAGCCAGAAGGACGGCTGACAAACGACCCCTGGTCAGCTCCTCTCAGATAAAAGATCTTCCCTGGCTTGCCGTGAAGATCGGGGGTCAGCGTCCACGACATCTTCCTGGGATGCGTAGCATGAAAGAAAGCCGAGATGGGGTAGTCTCTCGACATATTGGGTAGATACAAGACCAAACCCTCGGCAGGGAAAACCCAGAGTTCTCTCTTGGACTTTGTCTGGGACTGCTTGTCAATCGTGCCCCGAAGAGGAAAGCCGACTTCAGATATTGCTCCCCGTCTATGTACGTTAGGGGCTCCCCGTTGATCATGCTCAGCAGCATTCGCTCGCCCTGAGCCGATATCAAAATTGCCCTTCCTTCGGGATACTGGGGCCCGGAGATAGGAAATGTCACGTGTGACAGATCCTCCAAATAGTTGGAGTGTAGCATCCCGGTGGCAGAGCCCATCACTTCAGCCAGCGGAGACTCATGCAAGTTAACTACAAAAAGCACAGAAGAAACACGTCAGTTCCTAACTAGACATTTCGGGACTTGCAGCATCCGTAAAAAGAAAAATCAACAGTCCGTGCTCTACACCGAGACTGTGAAACTTGAGCCTTTACGCTGGAATCCATTTCCTTAAAACGTAAAGATTGGCAGTATACGGTCTGTGCTTTACGCCAGATTGATTAAATTGAGTTATTACGCCAGGATTTTCATCCACAAGCATGAAACTCAAATTTTAATAGTATACACCAAGTTTTCGACGGTCAAAGCTTTTACGCTCGACTGCGGAAAAAATAGAGTTTTTACGCTGACACATTAGGAATGTGGGCGTAAAAAGATGAAACGTCTCCGTGCATCATCTTCCTCAAAGAGGCTATCAGCACAGAAGACGACCTAGCGCGGTCATGTTCAACGTGTGCGAAGGATTTTCAGTCATTCTCCCTTTTTTCCAAGAGCTCTACCTTCCAGGCCGGGTGCACTACTCGTCGGCGGGATGCTCCGCTCAGAATAAAGTTCGCTTTGTCCAACCAGAGACGCTCTTGCTTGGGCCGAAGAACGAGAAGAAGAATCAACCTTCTTTCCCTTAGCGGAGGAAGTTTGTTTCGAAGTCATTACTGGAAACTTTGAAGACTCGAAGAAGAAACAAAGAAGAACTCGAACAGTCGAAAGTTTTCTCTCGCAGAAGACGGATGGAAAGTTTTTTCCCTCAGAAACTTGGGATATATATAGAGTTTGGATGGACTCCTCGGACCCCGAACCAAATCTCCTAATTAATATTCGATTATGATTGGGTCCTACGTCAGCCTATTTATTCAGAGAAGGCGGACAGTCGGCGAATTCGAAAAGTTTTTCGTGCAAAGCAGGTTCGTGGTTTCTACGCTAAGGAGCTTTCTACGCTCGACAGCTACAGATCTACGATTTTACGCTCGCAAGCTATAAGTCTATGGTTTTACGCCCGGATGCCTTTGTGCTCGGTAGCTTTTATGCTCGAGAGGCTACAGACCTACGACTTCACGCTCAGCAGATACCAAATTGATGATCTCACGCTAGGTGGCGCTTAGTTTACGCTCGGAGGCAACGGATCCACGAATTCACGCTCAGAAAAAAAAAATTCAGAAGCAACAAATCTACAGTTCTACGCTAAGGAGCTTTCTACGCTCGACAGCTACGAATCTACGACTTTACGTTCGACAGCTACAAGTCGGGTTTTACGCCCGGATGCCATTGTGCTCGGTAGCTTTTATGCTCGAGAGGCTACAAACCTACGACTTCATGCTCAGGAACTACAAGTCTATGATTTTACGCTCAATGGTGTTTAGTTTATGCTCAGAGGCTGCCAACTTATGATTTTGCGCTCCATGACTTCCCACACATCTGAAAGATATGCAGGCCAGAGTACGCGTACATATGAATGATCCTCAAGGCGGTCAATTACAGGAGTTCACACAGAAGATACTCCTTCTTGACCTCAAGATATCCCAAGTACCCGAAGCATACAGAGTTTAAACATTAAAAAATTACTCTTCTTCATGGGTCGATTCGAAGTTCATCCAGACTCCAGCCTGAATATTTCATCTACCAAGATGGCAAATCAGTTTGACAGCCATTTCTCGCCATGTTCCAAGGGATTTTCGAGAAATCATTCTTGAAGATGATGTCTGAACAAAGAAATTCTGTTATCAGAAGTAACAGTTCAGAATTCTACGCGGTTCCTCACTCCTAAAACAGCAGGACAGTTCGAACACTCGAATGCTAAAGCGGCTTTCTACGCATCCCTAGTTATGCGTAAAAGACAGGACAGGACCTAGCACTCTTTCTAAACAGAGTCGGTATAAAGAAATCAGACGTGTCGAAGCTACACATATTCAGACTTCACAGCAAAGTATGGCAACATGATCATACGAAGAAGAAAGACGATTTTTATTAAGATTAAAGTCATGATTACATATGAGGGAAATCCAGTCTACAAGGGTTTTTTTCATTTTTTTTCATGACTACATATAAGGGAAATCCCGTCTACAAAGGGGTTCCTCATCGTCGGCTGAAGATCGCACCGAGAAGCTGTTATGACAGGTTCTCACATTGGTGAAGGTCTGCCTCTTCTTCCAAGACGGTTCGTCGACATCCACAGTCGATGAACAAGAAGATGATCAGTGGCGGGCGGATACAGAACTGGGCATGGACCCGTACCGCCAACAAAAGAAAAGCAGAGTAAATCTGCTTTCTTACATCCCGCACCACAAAGGTAACGGAAGAAGGTGCCACTTGCAACTGGCATAGAAAAATGCGATTCTTCTTCTCTCCCAAAGAACCGCCATACAAAGTTGCTGATTATTCCGAGCAAAGGAGGCTATGATATCCTTCCATGATCCATCGTTGTAGAGGATATTTGCTCGAAGATGCCGTCTTTTTTGGCTTCTTACATGCTGGAAGAGCATGATCTCCTTCTTCCTCAAGTCGACCCGACGAACTCCGGCCATTATCCCTATATGATGAAGGAAGTATGGGAAGAACAGGAGAACTCCTCAGCCTTTTTATAGGCGAGAGAGAGCACCGATCCCCAATAAATCTGCCATAAAGTCAGCCTCGACCATTTCAAAACTCCATTCAGAAACGTTTCGAGTTACGAGGAGCGGGTCATGCTTCATTCAAAGCATTTCAAATTACGAGGAATTTAAAAGCTTTGAAGGGGGTCTTATAGAAGCATAAAAAATACGTTGGATAGCTCTACGCAGCATATTGATGCAAAGCAGCGTAAATAGAGGACTTCAGAGCCTTCTATGTGCAATCAGAGCTTCTCCGCCAAGCGCAGCGTGAAATGTAGGCTCGAGGACCATCCGCGTAGGGCAGTATGTCCAGGCTGCTTCGGCATAAACAGGGTACGTCATCGCCTTGATGGCGTAAAACTCATCCGCTTTCAATACAGCATTGAAGTGTACGAGGGACGCTTCGTATTCCCTGCAATAAACCTGTCAGATCCTGCAATGAACCTGACGTCTCGACTTCTGATAAAGGGATACTGCTCGACTACCCAGGCGACGACTATAATGATGGTGCGACACTGCAACCCAGGCTGTCATTTACTGCCATTTCTCTTGCGTAAAACCGCTTTTACGTACATAGAGGAATACGCTGCCTAGTTTTACACAGGCAGATGAGAGCTCCTTACGCTCCGCGGAAGACAAACCACCTGCCACGTCAAAAGCTACACTCCGTACGGGACTCGAGACGCGTCTCTGCATTTAATGCACAGGGCGGTGACGGGCCCTCAAGGCACGTCTCTGCAATTAATGCGCCGAATACTGACAGATGCCAGAGGCACGTCTCTGCATTTGATGCACAGAAGGGTGGCAGACCTTCAAAACATGCCTCTGAATTTAATGCGCAAGATGATGGCGGATCTCCATATTTAATGCAGGAGATTTGATTAAATATCACCGAACCGTCGTTTAGTGACATCCCCTTTGCGAGAGCTGCTCCTACGCATACAAGGGAATACGCTGCCTAGTTTTACACAGGCAAAAATGAGCTCCTTACGCTCCGCAGAAGATGAACAGACTGCCACGACAGCGGTTACTCTTCGCATAGGGTTCAAGGTGCGTATCTGCATTTAATGCACAGAATGATGGCAAATCTTAAAGACAAGCATCTACATTTAATGCACAGGGTGGGGGCAGATCTCTGTATTTAATGCAAGAGATCTTATTATCTCCAAGAGCCGTAATTCCGGCTAAAACGTCCATATCATAACTCTGGCACATTACGCAGCGGCTTCTACGCCTATTCCGCTTCGGTGCCTGCTCGGCTTCTACGCCTATTCAGCTTCGGTGCATGCTCGGCTTCTACGCCCATTCGGCCTTCTGTGCCTGATCGGCTTCTACGCCTACTCGGCCTTTATGACCACTCGGCTTTTACTCCAATTCGGCTTCTATGCCGGTTTGATAACTATTTGGCTTCTATGCCATGGTGACAGACATTGGCTTCTATGCCAACCTCTTCTACACGATGGATACCTACCTACGTGGCTTCTACGCCGTGATCTTCGTAGCGATTATACGCGTTTTGTTCCTTAATTGGACCCGCGTCACACGCTCATTCAAAGGATCATCTATACGCAGGCATTGGTTGTTTTAACCGTTGTATAAAAGGGTGCTGTACTTTCCACTACTCGGTTTTTACACCGATTGAGTGGTCACTATCACTAAAACTCTATAAATAGAGACCTCTATCAACAGAGGACAAGGTCAAAGAAATTAGGTCTAAAAACTGATCAAGAGATCCAGTATCAGATCCAACGGTCACAAAGATCGAAGGTCAGACGGTAGAGAGAGAGAGAGAGAGAGAGAGAGAGGAGAATCCGGAGCTCAGGCAAAGAGAAGGGATCGACGACTTTGGCATCGGGCATCCACCCTCTTTAGCAACCCTCGAAGCTGCTACCTGTCTTCCACGGCACTTCTTCAACATCGTGTGGTCCAAGGACTAAAGTGATCGACTGCAAATCAGACACCTATAGCAATATTCACCCAGATTAAATAAATTGTACTTAGACATCCTCGTGTAGGATTAAATTTGTACAATCTTGTTTGTAAACATAAAAGAAGGGCGGGTCTTCGTACAAGACCTCGTTTTCCGCATTCATCAAATCTTTTCTCGTTTATATTATCCAAAACAATGGACCGTAATTTGAGGATCCAGCCCTGGCATATCTTCATAACTCCAGGCAAAGATATCAATGTATTTTCTGACGAACTGTAGTAGGGATTTTTTATCTTCTTCGGACATACTTTTTCTCATGAAGATAGGTTTGGGGGAGGATTCGTCGTCCAGATTGACTTATACAACTTCGTACTCGGTAGAAGGTTTTCGTTGTTTGAAACATATCTCCCAATGTGCATCTATGCGTCGAGCCTACGGTTCGGCTTCAAGGAGTTCTTGTGAATTTTTGTCGTCTTCCTTAGGGTCAGTTGACACTATGTTGGCAGACAATCTTTGCTTGAGTATCTCTCCGATACTGATGTCGGAGTCCCAAGCGAAAGATTACGAAGAGTGGGAGTAAACCTCATCTTCTTTATCTGAACGTTTGGGGGTTGTAGGAGACATTACGTACCCTAAGCCATACTTGGTCTTATGGTAGTAGTCCTCAGACTTGCCTGTAGGAGCAATTAGACGTAGGGGCAGCCGTCGGCCCTTGTCGTAGTTTAAACTCCGGTTATTTTTAAGGTCATAACCTATATTCTTGATGATATGTTTAGCTTGACCGCTGAACCGGTAGAGTGGTATTTTGTCGGTGTCAGGTTCTGGCTCTTGTTCCTCCGGCGTGAAGGACCGAGGGCATTCAACCCTGCCGAAGATGATAGGTTTGTCTCCCTTCCTCCTTGTTGGAACAGTTAAGTAGGAACCTTGACTAGGGAGGATTTGGTTTACTATGTAGGTGGTAGTCACATGTGTTTGCAGGTATAAGCCTAGGCCATGCTCCATAGAGTACAATGTGTTGATATGTGTACGCTCAGAATAGTTCAAAGATAACCCTTTATTGATAAAATAAGATATCTCTTCCGGAGGAATCATATCATCGAGGAAAGGGACGTTGGCCTGAGCGGCCACATATTCTTCCAGTTCGTTATCCTCATAGGCTACCCCCAGCGCGATTATAGGCGTTGGTGGTTTCCTGTGCAGTTTTACCACCAGAGGCTCGGAGGTCACATCTGTGGCCGGGTCTGCGAAGACGAACGACCATAGATTCTGAAGGAGCAAATAGTGCAGGGTCCTTCCTCTGCGATCGATTTGGCCTATGAAGGCGAATGACTAGAGGTTCGGACGGAGCAGATGGTATGGGGTCCTTTATCTATGGTCAATTTGGCCTATGAAGGAGAACGACCAGAGGTTCGAACGTTGTTGAAGGTGCCAGAGATTCTGGTGCCTTCCTATAAAACTTGACGATGAGGGGAGTGGTTGCATCGGGAGTGTAAGCCTTGGTACGGGTTCTCATGGGCTCGTTCGGTGTTGTCGTAACCTTGGCCTCAACGTTGGCCTCATTGCCACCTTTGTCTTGGTGGATTTTCTTGTAGAGGATGGCGTCGGAGTAGCACGTCTCGACTCCCTTAAATGGGTCAATGTCTGTAAACTCTGTTCTGATAATGCCGTGATTGTCGACATACTTTAAGAATTGGTACAAAGTTGATGGCACGATCATATATTGGTGTATCCAGGGGCGTCCGAGCAAGATATTATAGGACACATCTACGTCAATGACATAGCAAGTGACCTCTATTTTCAGGTCATCGATCTGGCACTTCAGGCGAATCTTGCCTAGAGGGTAGCTTCTTCCTGTGTTGAAGCCACTAATGATAGTATTGGTAGTTGTCAGGCGATAAATCGGGATGCCTAAGTTTTGTAGCAGATTTCTTGAGATGATGTTGATTGATGAACCGGAGTCAATGTGCATCCGGTCTACCTTTATAGCACCAATATACCCTGTGTAATACAAGGGACAATCATGCTTGTTATTCTTTAGCAACATATCCTATTGCGAGAATGTGATATTGGGTATTGCCTACATGATACTATTGCAGTGAGGACAAGCAGCCGGATCTTCAGCTGGCGGCTTGACCAGCGCCAGATAGGTGTAAACATTTTGTAATGCCTTGTTCAGGGCAGCTCTATTGTCTCTGAAAAGTCGCAGAAGCTCAAATAATGACAACTTTGTCGGGGTGTTAGCGAGTTGAGCCAAGTCGTCAAAGTTGTAGGGCTTTTTCAATCATTGAGCCATTTTATTATGCAACGGCTTATCGAAGCGTCCCACTTTTTGTTTGGACTTTCTGCTAGTAGGGGTTGAGATTGACCCGGATCAGATGCGACAGGTGTAGTAGTTGGAGGTGCATTAACATTGGGAGCTTCGTAATCTCGCTGGTAAGCAAGGTCTGACCTGGTTGCCCCTACCAAGGCCTCCTCAGCGGTGGAAGAAACCATGAGGAAGGACTTAGTTTTTCGTGTTTTAGGCTTGACGGTGGAAGGCTCTTCTTGTTGCGTCAAGTCAGGGACCAGATCCGGGTGGACCCACATGATCTCGCCCCGAGGGGTAGTAAGAGGTGTCAGCCCAGCAGCTTGGTCGCGAGATGGGGGAAGGTTGACTACCTACATTGTTGACCTTGGAATTGGTGTGACTTCGTCCTGGACTTCCGTCAGTGGAAAGTTGCCAAACTGGAGGGACATCTTGTTAGCGGGAACCTTTACATCGTCAAAATCCATGGAGAGATCCTTGGTATCGATCAGTCATTAGATCTAACGCTTCATGGTATAGCACTCCTGCGTCGGGTGGTGAACGTATCGGTGGAAGTGACAGTACTTTGGGTTGTTCATCTTCTTCGCTTCAAGCTGACGTTTGACACTGGAAGGCAAAGTTTACCACCCTGCATCAGCATGTCGAAGATGGGCTTGACATCACCATCTTCGAAAGAATAGGTCTCCTTTTATTTTGGAGCATCTGCCTATTTTTGCTCAGGTTTCTTAGTCATATTAGCGACCATGGCTTGCTTCCCTTTCTCATCGCGATTGTTGTTACCGATATTGCTGGAGTGGTTGCCCTTTTCCTCAGTAGTAGGGATATGGATTCCCAAGTGCTTGGCGTCCTTGAGCTTCTTTTTAGCGTTGTCGTCGCTTATAATGAACGTCGTCCAGTCTTTGAACTGGCTATCGCGCATCCAGAGGCTGACCGCCGAAAGCATATTTTTTTGGCACATCTCTATTAGTGTGGCCTCGGGATTGCCAGGGCCAGCATTAGCGTCATTTGTCGAAACTGCTCGATGTAATTTTGCGTCAGTTTCCTTTTTTCCTGGGTGACATCCATCAGAGAGGACATCGTCATATTATTTACTGCATCATAGAATCTGTTGAGGAACAAATGCTTGAGGTCATCGAATGATGAGATACAATTATCTTCGAGACTGCAGAACCAGTCGAAAGCTACCCCCTCTAATGCCCCGACGAAGAGTCTGGAAAGGATAGCATCGATGCCGGGTAGGTGTCCCATTGTAATCTTGAAGTAACTCATGAACCGATGAGGGGAAGACTTGCCATCAAATGTGTTTATGTTGATGGACTTGTATCTGGGTAGATACGGTATATCCCTCCATTCTATCAAGTATGGTTGTTGTATCCCTAGACCGCAGAGTGACTCCCAATTTTTTATGGAGTCTAGGCGAGCACGGATTTTTTGGACCTCCTTCATTGCTTCCTTGGCCTCATGTCCTACGGAGGGTGCAGACGGGCCGGGAATGTGAGGATTACTAACCACAGGTGGGGCATTTGTATTTGAATCCTCGTTGGTCCTTGGGTCCAAGTTTACTTATCCATGGATTCTTGCTGGTTGAGAAGCCATATTTGCTTTAATTTTTAGCATTATTTGGGTTAAGACTTGCATTGATGCACCCATCGTCTGCATCATGTTCTCGAGGGTCTCGAGGCGCTGACGGTCGTTGGAGCCTTCATAGTCGTCCCCGGCTATGTATATTATCCTTACGTGGGGAGAGATGGATGGGACAGTGGATGCTACACTTTCCGTCTCAGACCCCTGGCGATAGTAGTCATCAGGGAAAGCTGGCAGCACTGTCTCCTCCTCGGACTCAGAAGGAATACTACCCACAACGTAGGAGGCTACATCAACCTGGCGAGGGAAGCTACCCCCAGGGATCTAGGAGTTCGTTCCTTGAGAATCATTGTCTCCTTGAAATACTGGATTATTGCGTAAGTCGAGGGGAATACTACCCTCAGCTTGGGCCACCCCAGGGGTTCCGAGGAAGAACTACCCGCAGTATATGATATTTTTTTCCTGGAGCGGGTACCCTAGAAAATGCCTTCTATAGGTCCCGTTGTTAGCCCTCCTGGTAGTCGCCTTCGCAATACACTGGAAGAGAACAATGGACTAGATGTACTTGACATATGTCCTCCCTTGGTGGCTGTAAACCCCTGAATTTTCAAAATTATTAAAACTAGGATTTTTCACAATTTTCTGGAATTTTCTGGAAATTTTCTGTAATTAAAATCAAGGTTTTAATTATTAAATGATTTTTAATTGTTAATAAATAATATTAAAATATCATGAAAATAACATTTTTGGGTGTAAAATGAAAAACTGGACTTAAGGTAATTTTTCTGGATTTTTTTGGGCCTCAGACCTATTTTTAAATGCGGGACCCAACAAACGCCCATTCCAACAACAACAAAAGCAGAGGGCCCCGCAGCAAACTCAGCGTCCTCTCCCTCGAGCTCCAGCACCCCAACACCAGGCTCAAGGACAGAACCAACAAGCTGCCGCTTGTAACTTTTGCCAAAAACCAGGTCACACTTGGTAAGTCTGCAGGAAGAGGCTAGGTGCCTGCCTCTACTGCGGCTCAGCAGCGCATCAAATGAGAGACTGTCCTGCTGCTCAAGGACGCCCAGCCGCACCAAAGGCTCCAGTCCAGGCCAGGCCCCCAACAGCACAGCAGAGGGGACCCCCGCTTCCAACTCAACAACAACGCTTAATCAAATGATATCAAGAATACCAGTTCTCCCATGCAGGTCTAGTATCCATAAATAGGGTAATACCCTAGGACAGGGTATGGAATAGGATTGAGGATTTTAGGAAAAGCTCATTCACAGAATAGGATCTTCATTTCAATTCTTGATATCATTTCTGATCAATTTTTCTATCGCTCTTGATTTCCAAGTAATCTATTCTGATCTTCCTATCCCTTAATCTTACAGAATGGTCCAGACAAGGAACACAGTAGGAGGCACATCAGAACCAGTTGAGTAGAATGTGTCCGAAACTCTTGCACTCCCGCCGCCTCCATCTACTCCAGCAGTTACTCTAGATGGGGCACAGCTACTCGGAGTGTTCCAGGGACTCATAGAATCCCAGAAAGAACAGACTGCACTTCTACGAACCAGCCTCTCAGAAGCTCTTCGGTCCCAGGAGTCACCACTAAAGAGGCCAGGAAGTGCCAAAGACTTCAAGAACCTTAAACCCCTGGAATTCTACGGAACTGAGGGCATTCTCTATGCCGATGAGTGGATAGAGAATGTCGAGAGACTCCTGAAGACTGCTCGGGTCCCTGATGATCTCAAAGTGGAGTCTGCAAGCCTACAACTGTTCGACATAGCTCGAACCTGGTTCAGAGATGAACCCCAACTATCTGCTCCTAACCTCACCCGGGAGGACTTCAAGAGGCTATTCAAGAAGAAATTCTACCCCGAAGTGGCTCGGGAAGCTCTCGAAAGCCAATTCGAGAGACTGGAACAAGGTAACCTATCTGTTGATGAGTACACTGCTGAATTTAGCAGGGTGAGCCACTTTGCAGAGTACATGGTTCGTACCCCGGAGGACAGCCCGTAGATTCAAGAAGGGGCTGTCTCCGGATATTCGCCTTGCTGTCACCACTAGCCGAGCTTGCACCTACGAGGAAATCCTGAGCGTGGCACAAGGCGTTGAGAGAGACATGGGGCATAAACTAAAGCGAAAGAGAGATACCGGAAATACAGGACCCAACAAACGCCCATTCCAACAACAACAACAGCAGAGGGCCCCGCAGCAAACTCAGCGTCCTCTCCCTCGAGCTCCAGCACCCCAACACCAGGCTCAAGGACAGAACCAACAAGCTGCCGCTTGTAACTTTTGCCAAAAACCAGGTCACACTTGGCAAGTCTGCAGGAAGAGGCTAGGTGCCTGCCTCTACTGCGGCTCAGCAGCGCATCAAATGAGAGACTGTCCTGCTGCTCAAGGACGCCCAGCCGCACCAAAGGCTCCAGGCCAGGCCAGGCCCCCAGCAGCACAGCAGAGGGGACCCCCGCTTCCAACTCAACAACAACGCTTAATCAAATGATATCAAGAATACCAGTTCTCCCATGCAGGTCTAGTATCCATAAATAGGGTAATACCCTAGGACAGGGTATGGAATAGGATTGAGGATTTTAGGAAAAGCTCATTCACAGAATAGGATCTTCATTTCAATTCTTGATATTATTTCTGATCAAATTTCCTATCGCCCTTGATTTCCAAGTAATCTATTCTGATCTTCCTGTCCCTTAATCTTACAGAATGGTCCAGACAAGGAACACAGTAGGAGGCACATCAGAACCAGCTGAGCAGAATGTGTCCGAAACTCTTGCACTCCCGCCGCCTCCATCTACTCCAGCAGTTACTCTAGATGGGGCACAGCTACTCGGAGTGTTCCAGGGACTCGTAGAATCCCAGAAAGAACAGACTGCACTTCTACGAACCAGCCTCTCAGAAGCTCTTCGGTCCCAGGAGTCACCACTAAAGAGGCCAGGAAGTGCCAAAGACTTCAAGAACCTTAAACCCCTGGAATTCTACGGAACTGAGGGCATTCTCTATGCCGATGAGTGGATAGAGAATGTCGAGAGACTCCTGAAGACTGCTCGGGTCCCTGATGATCTCAAAGTGGAGTCTGCAAGCCTGCAACTGTTCGACATAGCTCGGACCTGGTTCAGAGATGAACCCCAACTATCTGCTCCTAACCTCACCCGGGAGGACTTCAAGAGGCTATTCAAGGAGAAATTCTACCCCGAAGTGGCTCGGGAAGCTCTTGATAGCCAATTCGAGAGACTGGAACAAGGTAACCTATCTGTTGATGAGTACACTGCTGAATTTAGCAGGTTGAGCCACTTTACAGAGTACATAGTTCGTACCCCGGAGGACAGAGCCCGTAGATTCAAGAAGGGGCTGTCTCCGGATATTCGCCTTGCTGTCACCACTAGCCGAGCTCGCACCTACAAGGAAATCCTGAGCGTGGCACAAGGCGTTGAGAGAGACATGGGGCATAAACTAAAGCGAGAGAGAGATACCGGAAATGCGGGACCCAACAAACGCCCATTCCAACAACAACAATAGCAGAGGGCCCCGCAGCAAACTCAGCGTCCTCTCCCTCGAGCTCCAGCACCCCAACACCAGGCTCAAGGACAGAACCAACAAGCTGCCGCTTGTAACTTTTGCCAAAAACCAGGTCACACTTGGCAAGTCTGCAGGAAAAGGCTAGGTGCCTGCCTCTACTGCGGCTCAGCAGCGCATCAAATGAGAGACTGTCCTGCTGCTCAAGGACGCCCAGCCGCACCAAAGGCTCCAGTCCAGGCCAGGCCCCCAGCAGCACAACAGAGGGGACCCCCATGCAGGTCATGACTTTATTAAAGGTTGGAGAACTGGTATTCTTGAAGATATCTCTGACACGTGGCACCATTAGGTTCGGAAGGAGTGGAAAACTCAGCCCGAGATTTATTGGACCTTTTGGCATTCAGGAGAAAATCGGAGAAGTGGCATACCGTCTGGTATTGCCACCCTCTCTAGATGGGGTCCATAACGTCTTCCACGTGTCGCAGCTGAGAAAATACGTGTCAGATCCCAGCCACATTTTGGATCACTCAGAGCTCGAAGTAGGCCCAAATTTGACTTACCAAGAGCAACCCGTGGAGATACTGGATCGATCAGAGAAAGTTCTACGAAACCAGGTTATTTCCCTTGTTCGCGTAGCTTGGAAGCACCACTCTCCCGGCGAATCCACCTGGGAGCGAGAAGACGAGATTAGAGAACGCTACCCTTACCTTTTTGAACCCTGAGGTATATTTTAACTCTCAGCCCTTCTTTTCGTGCCATTGTTATTTTTAAATTTCGAGGACGAAATTTTTATAAGTTGGGTAGATTTTAAACCCCTGAATTTTCAAAATTATTAAAACTAGGATTTTTCAGAATTTTCTGGAATTTTTTAGAAATTTTCTGTAATTAAAATCAAGGTTTTAATTATTAAATGATTTTTAATTATTAATAAATAATATTAAATATTATGGAAATAATATTTTTGGGTGTAAAATGAAAAACTGGACTTAGGATAATTTTTCTGAATTTTTTGGGCCTCAGACCTATTTTTAAATGCCTAAAAACTATTTTAATTAATTAATTAATTAATTAATTAAATAATTTTATTATACTTATTATTATTATTATTATTTTTATTTTTATTTTTTTTTATTTTTATTTTTTTGTTTTGGGCCGGCCCGGCCCAGTGGACCGGCCCAGCAGCCCAGCCCAACCCGTTTCCCTACCGGGTCGGGTCGGGTCTGCCCAGACCCGGACCGCCCGAGACCCGACCCGCCGACCCTTTCCCCTCCCCACGACTGCGGACCGTTTCCTCCGCCCTCCCCTCTGGCCACGTCGCCGGACTCCCCGCTCCGCCCGGCCAGCACCCCCCCCCCCCCCACGTCGTCCCCTCCGCCATTTCCGGCGCCACGTCCCCTCTCCTCCGCCTTCTCCGCGTCAGCCCCGCCATTCCTTCCCCTTTAAAAGCCCTCGACCGCTCCCCTCCGGCCACCACGAACTCCACCGCCACCCTCACCCAGCGCCGTGCCCAGCCCCGCTCCGCCTAGCCCCCGCCGTCCTCCTCTCCTCCTCTCCTCCAGCTCCGCCCCACCTCGCCGCCGGCCACCAACGCTCAGCCTCCTCCTCCCCTCACTCGATCCAGCCCGCTCCGGCAGCCGCCACGCCGTGCCCGTCCTCGCCGGCGCATCCAGTCCCCTCCGGCGCTGCCCCCAGTGCCTCCGGCCGGCCGCCCCATCCGCCTGAGCCCCGCCGGAGATCCCCTGAAACCTTAACCCTAAATCCCCAAATCTCGTGTCGACACGTGTCGGACACGACACGGACACGGTTTTTGCGATTTTTAGAGCCATGTTCAGGTACTCATATCTTTCTCCTCGCTGTCCCATTTTTAATTCCGTAAATTGCGTTGTGAAGCCTGTATGACCCTCTCGGTGTCCGGATAAACCGCTCGGGGCATCGCGTCCTGTGGTGATCGCACACCGCGATCCAAGAACAGGAAAAACATCGACCCGATTCACCCCGGAACTGGGTACGCCCCGCCAAACGGGACGACTTGGTCGCGCGCGATCTTTGCAGATACGTGCGCAGCGTCGATACGGATGTGTGAGATTTTGCGAAAGCTGATTCGGGTGTACGTGCACACCGGAATCAACGCGTATCCGCGGACATCGCCCCGTATCCGACTTTTCTGCAATTCGCCCTAACTTCTTATACACTCGTCGGATCGAGACGAAACTTACGCTATCGGACTCGTAGCAATACGCTGGTCCTGTGGGTCAAGTTTGGTTCAATTCTGAGAACGTTGACGAAATCGCGTGTCGTGGACCCCACAGGCCCCGCTCGACGGGCGATTTTGTGATCGGCTCATCGGAATCCAAATTTGGAAGTTCCGTTGGATTCATATCATCGTTCCTGACCTGTTGACACTAAGTTTGGCAAATTTGAAGACCGTTGACCCGGACACGTTTTTCGGTGCAGCGGGCCCACCGGCGGACCCCGTTTTGACCCTAAACTGCCGTTTTTGTCCTTGTCTCCAAATTGGACCTAAAGACAGGCATTTTTAGCTATTTGACATCTTCTGAGCATGATGGTAATATTTATTTCAGTATTTGGACTCATTTCTGGAAAATTTTCTCGAGATACAAACTATATTTGGATCCAAACAACAGGCAAGTACCTGCACTTCAAGTTTAATATTTATATTGTGATAATTAATTCCCTGCTCTACTAGTACCCTTGATGATTACACGTAGTGTTAGAATACTGGATTTTATGTCTTGAATACTGGAGTTCATGTCTTATTTTTCATGTCGGGTGGGAGAATACTAGAAAGCATATAGTTTACCCTTCCCCCTGCCGTGTTTAATAGCTGTTGGTACGCGACTGTACCCTCAGCCGAATCTCGATTATTCCTGTTTAATAGCCGTTTATGACGGCCGGATTAGCCTTATAAACCCCTACATGCCAACTATGTATTCTAAAACAAACACAAGTGCACACAGATAGCTTCTGGTCTTGTTATAGTTCTTGCTGACTGTTGTAGTTTCATTTCCTGTCTTATTTATTCCTGTTTTCTCATATCCCTGTTTATAGCATTAACTCTTAGTTATTGTTGCTTCTTTTATGCATATTCTCAATATGATACTCAGTCTAATTATCATAAATATTTAGTTTAATCTTGTTGTGCATTGTGTACTTTGCTCCTTTCCTGACTGGATCCGTTGATTTAGGCGATGATGAGGACCTTGCCCCTACATATTATGGCCCCTATGAGGGAACAGATGACACTTATGAGGAACCAGCTCCCACCCAGGAGACCACTGCTGCAGAGTAGTTAGCAGTAGCTATTTTATTTCATGCTCTTTATCTTAGTAATCGGATTTGTCCCCGATTTTATTTCTGGATTCTGTATTAAACATTTGATCTGCTGTCACATTTATTTCATTTGAAATCTTAAGCATCTTTTTCCCATTATTATCTTGCCTATTTTATTTGTGAATGAGCTAGATTAGTTAACTGTGGATTTGACCTAGACAGCATACTACCGCCGACTCTGCGGCGTAGGCTGGACGTACCCACGCACTCGTGCCCGAATTTCTGGGTGCCGCTTTTTCTCAGCTGCGACACGTAGGTACTTCGAGCTGAGAAAATAACGTCTTCCACGTGTCGCAGCTGAGAAAATACGTGTCAGATCCCAGCCATATTTTGGATCACTCAGAGCTCGAAGTAGGCCCAAGTTTGACTTACCAAGAGCAACCCGTGGAGATACTGGATCGATCGGAGAAAGTTCTACGGAACCAGGTTATTTCCCTTATTCGCGGAGCTTGGAAGCACCACTCTCCTGGCGAATCCACCTGGGAGCGAGAAGACGAGATTAGAGAACGCTACCCTTACCTTTTTGAACCATGAGGTATATTTTAACTCTCAGCCCTTCTTTTTGTGCCATTGTTATTTTTAAATTTCGAGGACGAAATTTTTATAAGTTGGGTAGATTGTAAATCCCTGAATTTTCAAAATTATTAAAACTAGGATTTTTCACAATTTTCTGAAATTTTCTAGAAATTTTCTGTAATTAAAATCAAGGTTTTAATTATTAAATGATTTTTAATTGTTAATAAATAATATTAAAGTATCATGAAAATAATATTTTTGGGTGTAAAATGAAAAACTGGACTTAAGGTAATTTTTCTGGATTTTTTTGGGCCTCAGACCTATTTTTAAATGCCTAAAAACTATTTTAATTAATTAATTAATTAATTAAATAATTTTATTATACTTATTATTATTATTATTATTATTATTTTATTTTTATTTTTTTTTTTTTTGTTTTGGGCCGGCCCGGCCCAGTGGACCGGCCCAGCAGCCCAGCCCAACCCGTTTCCCTACCGGGTCGGGTCGGGTCTGCCCAGACCCGGACCGCCCGAGACCCGACCCGCCGACCCTTTCCCCTCCCCACGACTGCTGACCGTTTCCTCCACCCTCCCCTCCGGCCACGTCGCCGGACTCCCCGCTCCGCCCGGCCAGCACCCCCCCACGTCGTCCCCTCCGCCATTTTCGGTGCCACGTCCCCTCTCCTCCGACTTCTCCGCGTCAGCCCCGCCCTTCCTTCCCCTTTAAAAGCAATCGACCGCTCCCCTCCGGCCACCACGAACTCCACCCGCCACCCTCGCCCAGCGCCGTGCCCAGCCCCGCTCCGCCTAGCCCCCGCCGTCCTCCTCTCCTCCTCTCCTCCAGCTCCGCCCCACCTCGCCGCCGGCCACCAACGCTCAGCCTCCTCCTCCCCTCACTCGATGCAGCCCGCTCCGGCAGCCGCCACGCCGTGCCCGTCCTCGCCGGCTCGTCCAGTCCCCTCCGGCGCTGCCCCCAGCGCCTCCGGCTGGCCGTCCCATCCGCCTGAGCTCCGCCGGAGATCCCCTGAAACCCTAACCCTAAATCCCAAAATCTCGTGTCGACACATGTCGGACACGACACGGACACGGTTTTCCCGATTTTCAGAGCCCTGTTCAGGTACTCATATCTTTCTTCTCGCTGCCCCGTTTTCAATTCCGTAAATTCCGTTGTGAAGCCTGTATGACCCTCTCAGTGCCCGGACAAACCGCTCGGGGCATCGCGTCCTGTGGTGATCGCACACCGCGATCCAAAAACAGGAAAAACATCGACCCGATTCACCCCGGAACTGGGTACGCCCCGCCAAACGGGATAACTTGGTCGCGCGCGGTCTTCGCAGATACGTGGGCACCGTCGATACGGACGTGTGAGATTTTGCGGAAGCTGATTCGGGTGTGCGTGCACACCGGAATCAACGCGTATCCGCGGACATCGTCCCGTATCTAACTTTTCTGTAATTTGTCCTAACTTCTTGTACACTCGTCGGATCGAGACGAAACTTACGCCATCGGACTCATAGCAATACGCTGGTCCCGTGGGTCAAGTTTGGTTTGATTCTGAGAACGTTGACAAAATCGCGTGTCGTGGGCCCCACAGGCCCCGCTCGACGGGCGATTTTGTGATCGGCTCATTGGAATCTAAATCTGGAAGTTCCGTTGGGTTTGTATCATAGTTCCTGACCTGTTGACACTAAGTTTGGCAAATTTGGAGATCGTTGATCCGGACACATTTTTCGGTGCAAAGCGGGCCCATCGGCGGACCCCGTTTTGACCCGAAACTGTCGTTTTTGTCCTTGTCTCCAAATTAGACCCAAGGACAGGCGTTTCTAGCTATTTGATATCTTCTGAGCATGATGGTAATATTTATTTTAGTATTTGGACTCATTTCTGGAAAATTTCCCCGAGATACAAACTATAATTGGATCCAAACAACAGGCAAGTACCTGCACTTCAAGTTTAATCTTTATATTATGATAATTAATTCCCTGCTCTACTAGTACCCTTGATGATTACACGTAGTGTTAGAATACTGAATTTTATGTCTTGAATACTGGAGTTTATGTCTTGTTTTTCATGTCGGGTGGGAGAATACTAGAAGGCATGTAGTTTACCCTTCCCCCTGCCGTGTTTAATAGCTGTTGGTACGCGACTGTACCCTCAACCGGATCTCGATTATTCCTGTTTAATAGCCGTTTATGATGGCCGGATTAGCCTTATAAATCCCTACATGCCAACTATGTATTCTAAAACAAACACAAGTGCACACAGATAGCTTCTGGTCTTGTTATAGTTTTTGCTGACTGTTGTAGTTTCATTTCCTGTCTTATTTATTCCTGTTTTCTCATATCCCTGTTTATAGCATTAACTCTTAGTTATTGTTGCTTATTTTATGCATATTCTCAATATGATACTCAGTCTAATTATCATAAATATTTAGTTTAATCTTGTTGTGCATTGTGTACTTTGCTCCTTTCCTGACTGGATCCGTTGATTTAGGCGATGATGAGGACCTTGCCCCTACATATTATGGCCCCTATGAGGGAACAGATGACACTTATGAGGAACCAGCTCCCACCCAGGAGACCACTGCTGCAGAGTAGTTAGCTGTAGCTATTTTATTTCATGCTCTTTATCTTAGTAATCGGGTTTGTCCCCGATTTCATTTCTGGATTCTGTATTAAACATTTGATCTGCTGTCACATTTATTTTATTTGAAATCTTAAGCATCTTTTTCCCATTATTATCTTGCCTATTTTATTTGTGAATGAGCTAGATTAGTTAACTGTGGATTTGACCTAGACAGCGTACTACCGCCGACTCTGCGGCGTAGGCTGGACGTACCCACGCACTCGTGCCCGAATTTCTGGGTACGGTTTTTCTCAGCTGCGATACGTAGGTACTTCGAGCTGAGAAAATAACGTCTTCCACGTGTCGCAGCTGAGAAAATACGTGTCAGATCCCAGCCATATTTTGGATCACTCAGAGCTCGAAGTAGGCCCAAGTTTGACTTACCAAGAGCAACCCGTGGAGATACTGGATCGATCGAAGAAAGTTCTACGGAACCAGGTTATTTTTCTTGTTCGCGTAGCTTGGAAGCACCACTCTCCCGGCGAATCCACCTGGGAGCGAGAAGTCGAGATTAGAGAATGCTACCCTTACCTTTTTTGAACCCTGAGGTATATTTTAACTCTCAGCCCTTCTTTTCGTGCCATTGTTATTTTTAAATTTCGAGGACAAAATTTTTATAAGTTGGGTAGATTGTAAACCCCTGAATTTTCAAAATTATTAAAACTAGGATTTTTCACAATTTTCTGGAATTTTCTGAAAATTTTCTGTAATTAAAATCATGGTTTTAATTATTAAATGATTTTTAATTATTAATAAATAATATTAAAATATCATGGAAATAATATTTTTGGGTGTAAAATAAAAAACTAGACTTAAGGTAATTTTTCTAGATTTTTTTGGGCCTCAGACCAATTTTTAAATGCCTAAAAACTATTTTAATTAATTAATTAATTAATTAAATAATTTTATTATACTTATTATTATTATTATTATTATTTTTTTGTTTTGGGCCGGCCCGGCCCAGTGGACCGGCCCAACAGCCCAGCCCAACCCGTTTCCCTACCGGGTCGGGTCGGTCTGCCCAGACCCGGACCGCCCGAGACCCGACCCGCCGACCATTTCCCCTCCCCACGACTGCTGACCGTTTCCTCCGCCCTCCCCTCCGGCCACGTCGCCGGACTCCCCGCTCCGCCCGGCCAGCACCCCACCACGTCGTCCCCTCCGCCATTTCCGGCGCCACGTCCCCTCTCCTCCGACTTCTCCGCGTCAGCCCCGCCCTTCCTTCCCCTTTAAAAGCCCTCGACCGCTCCCCTCCGGCCACCACAAACTCCACCCTCGCCCAACGCCGTGCCCAGCCCCGCTCCGCCTAGCCCCCGCCGTCCTCCTCTCCTCCTCTCCTCCAGCTCTGCCCTACCTCACCGCCGGCCACCAACGCTCAGCCTCCTCCTCCCCTCACTCGATCCAGCCCGCTCCGGCAGCCGCCACGCCGTGCCCGTCCTCGCCGGCGCGTCCAGTCCCCTCCGGCGCTGCCCCCAGTGCCTCCGGCCGGCCGCCCCATCCGCCTGAGCTCCGCCGGAGATCCCCTGAAACCCTAACCCTAAATCCCCAAATCTCGTGTCGACACGTGTCGGACACGACACGGACACGGTTTTCCCAATTTTCAGAGCCCTGTTCAGGTACTCATATCTTTCTCCTCGCTGCCCTGTTTTCAATTCCGTAAATTGCGTTGTGAAGCCTGTATGACCCTCTCGGTTCCCGGATAAACCGCTCGGGTCATCGCGTCCTGTGGTGATCGTACACCGCGATCCAAGAACAGGAAAAACATCGACCCGATTCACCCCGAAACTGGGTACGTCCCGCCAAACGGGACGACTTGGTCGCGCGCGATCTTCGCAGATACGTGCGCAGCGTCGATACTGACGTGTGGGATTTTGCGGAAGCTGATTCGGGTGTGCGTGCACACCGGAATCAACGCGTATCCGCGAACATCGCCCCGTATCCGACTTTTCTGTAATTTGCCCTAACTTCTTGTACACTCGTCGGATCGAGACAAAACTTGTGCCATCGGACTCGTAGCAATACGCTGGTCCTGTGGGTCAAGTTTGGTTCGATTCTGAGAACGTTGACGAAATTACGTGTCGTGGGCCCCACAGGCCCCGCTCGACGGGCGATTTTGTGATCGGCTCATCGGAATCCAAATCTGGAAGTTCCGTTGGGTTTGTATCATCGTTCCTGACCTGTTGACACTAAGTTTGGCGAATTTGGAGATCGTTGACCAGGACACATTTTTCGGTGCAAAGCGGGCCCACCGGCGGACCCCGTTTTGACCCGAAACTGTCGTTTTTGCCCTTGTCTCCAAATTGGACCCAAGGACAGGCGTTTCTAGCTATTTAACATCTTTTGAGCATGATGGTAATGTTTATTTTAGCATTTGGACTCATTTCTGGAAAATTTTCCCGAGATACAAACTATATTTGGATCCAAACAACAGGCAAGTACTTGCACTTCAAGTTTAATCTTTATATTGTGATAATTAATTCCTTGCTCTACTAGTACCCTTGATGATTACACGTAGTATTAGAATGCTGGATTTTATGTCTTGAATATTGGAGTTTATGTCTTGTTTTTCATGTCGGGTGGGAGAATACTAGAAGGCATGTAGTTTACCCTTCCCCCTGCCGTGTTTAATAGCTGTTGGTACGCGACTGTACCCTCAGCCGAATCTCGATTATTCCTGTTTAATAGCCGTTTATGACGGCCGGATTAGCCTTATAAACCCCTACATGCCAACTATGTATTCTAAAACAAACACAAGTGCACACAGATAGCTTCTGGTCTTGTTATAGTTCTTGCTGACTGTTGTAGTTTCATTTCCTGTCTTATTTATTCCTGTTTTCTCATATCCCTGTTTATAGCATTAACTCTTAGTTATTGTTGCTTCTTTTATGCATATTCTCAATATGATACTCAGTCTAATTATCATAAATATTTAGTTTAATCTTGTTGTGCATTGTGTACTTTGCTCCTTTCCTGACTGGATCCGTTGATTTAGGCGATGATGAGGACCTTGCCCCTACATATTATGGCCCCTATGAGGGAACAGATGACACTTATGAGGAACCAGCTCCCACCCAGGAGACCACTGCTGCAGAGTAGTTAGCAGTAGCTATTTTATTTCATGCTCTTTATCTTAGTAATCGGGTTTGTCCCCGATTTCATTTCTGGATTCTGTATTAAACATTTGATCTGCTGTCACATTTATTTTATTTGAAATCTTAAGCATCTTTTTCCTATTATTATCTTGCCTATTTTATTTGTGAATGAGCTAGATTAGTTAACTGTGGATTTGACCTAGACAGCGTACTACCGCCGACTCTGCGGCGTAGGCTGGACGTACCCACGCACTCGTGCCCGAATTTCCGGGTGCGGGTCATGACAGTGGCGGGAAGCTTTCGAGTTGAGTAGCATGAGACAGAGGACAACTCCTCCTCCTTTGGTACTTACACCTGATCTCCAGGTTGTTGTCAGATGGGTGATATATAGTGCAGTCGCTAGAAGGTCGACTGCCGGCTTGTGGGTGTTGCCACTTTGTTGCAGCAGCAATTGATAATAATCTTGGCACAATGATGCCCTAGAGAGGATATTTTATCGGCCATAGTTGTTTTTCTCATCTTGTGCTTGTGATTGATCATATTATGCAAGTCAAGCAAGGATTGTTCCACCTTTGTACCCTTTTTGTAGGCTCCGAAGGACCGAGTGCACGGGTGCATAGGTGTTGTGCTTGCTCCCTGATCTGGAGTTCGTAAAAGAAATTTTCTCGGATCGACAGCGAAAGACTTTTGAGACTGACGCTGTCAATTTATCGCTGTAGGCTGGACGTACAAGGCAATCTTATATAACTTCCCATCAAGGGCCCGTGTAATGGTTAACGGTGCCTGCTGACGGTCAGCTAACTGGACAGTTGCTTGAGCTTAATAATCTCATACTGCCCTAGGCTTCTTTGATTTAGCACCTGCAGGCGCGTAGTACAAAGAGTCCAAGTTTAGATTTTTACCTTTCTCAGTGAGTCGTATGGGATCTGTGCCGCATGAGATACAGTCAAAATTTGATGTTCTGTTACTGTTAGGGCCGCATGCGGCCGTCTTCCTGCGGATGTGAGCTGGTGTTGCATGGTCAGTCTTATGCGGCTTCTGTCTTGACTACATAGAAGCTATCGCAGTCCTAAAACGTCTGGCATCGTAGTGTTTTTCTCTATCAGAGTTTGGGTGCCGAGCAGTTTCTGCTTCAGACGGGGTTGCCGCATGGACGTGGATGCCCTGGGTGTTTGCTTGATGACCATCATCAGCAATAGAATGAGAGATGGAAAGTGTGTGCTCCGTAGTTGAGCGAGGCACAACGGCCTTTGCTACCTACCTCCTGCGGGTCTTCTTGGGCATGGCAAAGGACTAGTACTTCCTTCCGAGAGTATTTTGTCGAACGCTTGCTGGTCGAAGTGAACTACCAGTATTTTTTGCGTTGAGATAAGCTTGGCCGCATCAGACTGTGTCACCAACTTCTAATCAGAGGAGAAGGTAGTCTCCAGCAGATTCGTCACCTTGTTCGATATTAATAAGTCTTTAAGAAAGAACTTGATTTAATAAATAAACTAAAGAGAGTACAGAGAGGGGTCCTAGATAGACAGTCTAAGTACAAATTTTGTGTTCTAGGGGGTAACGATGGAGGATTAGGAGTGTAACAACTCTCTTTACTCCATGGATGATCCGATAAGGAAGCTCTTCTTTCTTGCTCGAATATAGATTCGCAGATAGCCAACCAGCCTTTTGTTCGGGTATGGTACCCTAATATTTAAATTCATCATGGGTGCGCATATGTTGGGCCGCATGGATGCTGGAGGGTTTCACGTGTCCCTTCGTAACAGGGTGCAGCTATAACCGTGAGTAGGTCGAGCTACCACGTGGGCATTTGTTAGGATTTTCTGTTGCTGAAGATCCAGGTGGTTCTCGTCCTTTGTGAGTGTGACTTGGTCATCTTAACACATAGTCCGCACTTGGTTGGTGAGAATTACTATTATCGTAATAACAAGATTTGGTCTTTCATGAAGTCTGAAAAATATATGGCCAGATATGCATGGGACGCATGGAGTCTAGAACGCATGGATCCAGAGACACATAGACCGTATGGAGTCTGGGATGCGTGGAGCCAGAGACGCATAGACCGCATGGAGTCTGGGATGCCTTGGGCCAACAACGCATGGGACCGCATGGAGTCTGGGATGCATAGGACCAGAGATACACAGGACCACGTGGAGTCTGGGACGCCTAGGGCCAGAGACGCATGGGACCGCATAGAGTCTAAAATGCATGGGGCCAGAGAAGCACGGAATCTCGTGGAGTCTAGGACGCATGGGTCCAAAGACGCACGGGACCTCGTGGAGTCTGGAACGCATAGGACCAGAGACGCACGGGACCGCGTGGAGTTTGGGGCGCATGGTGCCAGAGACACACAGACCGTATGGAGTCGCATAAGACCGGTTGTGTTGTACATGCGACACTGCACATCCTTCGAGAGTAAAGTTCTATGCTGACATGAGAATTTTGACGTTTAGTGTGTTCACGTCTTTTGAGAAAGTCAAAAAATTATTTTTGTCAGGATTATGTGTCAGAGATGATCCTACTAACGGGATGCCACGTTAGGTCCTTCTGCGGCCAAGATGCTTTGGCTTATTAGAGATACATGGATGTCACCTTTGTTTGGGTTGTAGGGTGACTCTGCGTCTTGATTTGAGCCTCCTTTTGGGGGCGCATGATTGTTGGCTTGTTGGGTCACAGGGAGACTCTGTGGCCTGATCTCTTCCGAGTTTTTATTTTTTGGGTGCATAGTCACATGGCTATTGTATGTATGAATGCATTTTGTTAAGCTGGCATTTTTAAGGCTTGGCTCAACCATTTTGGGAAGCTTAACCGCCTTCTTTTAGAATTCTTGGAAACTTAACCGTTGGTTGCATGCAGACTTTTCGGAAGCCAAACCGTCGGATTCGCCCTTTCTAGGTTCATTATTGCAATTATTGCCATCACACGAACCGTCGCTTTCTTTTATAAATACCATTGCCATGGTCCGTCGTGTTCCAGTTCGTGTAACATATCGTCCAAGGGAGATTTTAGTTGGGAACCCTGGCCACCCGCCTTGCTTCCTAGTCATCTCCTTCTTGCTACGTCTCAGTGCTAAGGTATTGCAGGACGAGCTTTCGATTCTCCGTCGGTTGTTATGGCATTTCCGCCTGGACGAAGGGCACGGGAGGATGGTGAGTTGTATGCGGCTGAAAGCTTTCTGTCCTCGTTGGGGTTGACTTTGGAGGCTCTTGCTCGGCCTCTAGAGTCCACTCTAAACTTCGCCTTGCTGCCCGTAACTCTAGAGAAGAGGGAGACGTTGGAATGGAGGGAAGGAGTGCACCGCCAGTTTTATCCTGCGGGCATAAGTTTGCTCCCGGATGTTATAGATTTGCTTCATGAGGCTAGCGGCTCTTTTGACTTATCGCGTCTTCCTCTCTTTATTTTTTTATTTTCTATAGGCCTTAATGGCTACATGTTGTAACCCCCCTTTTTGCAAAATAAACTTTTTATTTTGTTTTGATCAATCTTTCTTTTATGCGGCCCCCGTATTCTGAGGATGATCAGGCCGCATGAGGGCTACCTATGCGGTTGGGTTCTGGTCGCATAGGTCTCGTATGGCTCCTATGCGATTTGCTTTCATATTGTGGGGGCATGAGGTCTTATGCGGCCTGCATAATTTTTATTCTTCTACAATAATTTTTTGCCAAAATCAGGTAACAGGATCCGTGTCTTGCATTCATTTAGTTCGTCGAAAGACTATCTAATAGTCGTTTCGTGCAAGTATGAACCTAAAAGTATTTGGGACAGTTAGGTCACCAAGGCAGTTCCCGAACGAGGGGACTGCATCATGACAAGTTAAACAACACTCGTCTAGTACTGAATTTGATGGCTCAGAGAGTCGATATATTTGTGAACAATCTTGAACTTGAATTTGAATCTGAATCTGACCCGAATATGTATCTGACAAGAGACCTAAGACTAGAGACTTGCATGGTCACGGACAACTTGTGCACGAGATATTTTCTTGGATTCCTCGAGCGATCAGCGGGGCACCGGGATCGTACCGGCCTAGGATAAATTTCTGGTGTATTACGTGCCAACTACGGGTCCAATATACCAAACTATTTTTGGAGCAGGAAAATACAAGGTATTCGGGCCTTTGTAGAGTATACTACCTTGGACTAGCCGTTTACCCTTCTGATAGTCGTTTATAAGTGGACGAAATGGCATGTAATGCCTTATGTTCCTTGTGTTGCACCCCATTCCCGTCCCAGGCGAAGGTGGCGTGTAGCGATTCTTGTACCTCATGCATCTAACCGCTCAGAGACTATAACTTATCCTTTATGGCTATGCCAGTGACCTCTTGTTCATATAGATTAAGTCATCATCGCTTAGAGTAATCTGCGTGCGAGTTATTGTATCGAATCAGTAATTTGAATACATGAACAATCTATTGCAACACATCTGAGTAATCCATGTAACTTGTGCACCCAAATCAGGAACCCACTTATGACAGTTGTGTTTGCTTATGCGAGTCCTTTTGATTTTATTATATATATTTGTGCTTAATTTTATCTTTAGACAGGAAAGGACGAATGGTAATTTGGTAAGTATCATCATGTTTCTTTTATATCGCATGGCGCACTGCCACACGAGTTAGGTTTTGTACATTATGCCATAAAACTGATTCTAAGGCAAGACTAGAAAGACAACTTAATAGATGGTGTACGAAACCTATATAACGTGTTTGGATTTATCGAGCGGGCGAGACGCCTTCCCACCAGTGAATTCATTTACTGATAACCACCAAATTGCTTGTAGGGTGCGGGAGAACCTTATTCGGTACAAAAACTCCTTGTGCGCGCTAAGGCATGGAGTTCGCTCTGGAGACTTGAAGTGATGCATCCGGAGCTGAAGCACATATATAAGATATAATGTTCGAACATCGCATATGTATCATTCCATGTTGTAAGCCACTTGGCACGCTTTTGTTGAGAGAGAGAACTTGAGCAATTTATAATTTCGGCCAAGCGCCGCTTGTAATATTTCTTGATTATCAATAAAAGCTTGTTTTGTTTCATACTTGTTTTATTCAATGCTTCCGCTATGATGACTGTATGAACTTGTTACCAATCGCATGTTCGGTTCTTTTTTTCCTATACTGTCTGTGGGACTCTGTGGCTTAGTTATTTCTTCGTATGTTTAGATTATGGCCTTACGTGGATGCATCATGTGCCCGCGCGACATTACGTCCTGATAGGAACGATCGTCCTACGGGAGTGCTGGCACGATGATTTCCGCCTAGCGGGGACAGTCGATCCTGCGGGAGAGTGGGGCATGACAGTCGGGACTAGAAGATTTGTTCGGGCTTTTATTTTTAACCACCCCCTCAATTTCAAGCAAAGCAATGGGCTTACGGAGAGCCTGGTTTTCAGCCATTGTCACCAAACGCTTGCACACCATCGCTGAAAACTCTGGCCTGATCGACACCATTTAACAAGTCAGAATAAAATGTAATAGCTTCAGAGGCAATACCATTTAAGGAGGAGATCTCTCGCCCGTCACTGCCGCACTTTTATGATGCCATAGAAGAACTTGGTGCAATGATCTTCGTCTTTAAGCCAGTCACACTTAGCTCGTTGTCTCAACTGTATCTCCTCTTATCAAAGAAGAGTATTAATCTCCTCACGCAGTCTTTGTTCCTGAAGGAGGGGATTAATACCCGTAGAGGAGTTTTGGGAATCTCTTTGCACAGAAGCTAACTCCGCCTCCTTCGTGGCAAGCACAGGGTTAGGTGGAGAAGAATTCCAGGCTTTTAGTCTGGATTTTATACCCTTCATCATCTGGCTCAGATAGAACTGGATGGATCTACCACGGAGGAGGGGAGGCACAGAGCAGCAGCCACTGTATAGTCTTTACACAGGGACCAGGCGTTGTTGTAGTGGAAGGGGAGTTTCCAAGCTATCGAGGGAGGGGCAAGATTCACCAGAAGGGAGCAGTGGTTACTTAGACCCTTGGGGAGGCATTCTGAAATCACTTCTGGAAAAGCATCGAGCAAGGCCGCATTACCTAGTGCACGATCAAGCCTACATTAGATCAGATTTCCTGGCGACTGGTTGTTCCACGTCCATTTCAGCCCGGAGGAGCACAAACAGGCAAGGCCCGAGAGGAAGAGGCAGCTTTAAAAATCAGGAAGCAAAGAATCCGAGACCCGACGACCTCTCTTCTTATCCGTCAGGGTGAGAGTAGCATTAAAGTCCCTGATCATAAGGAGAGGAAGGCAGGATCCCTAAGACTTACTAACACTAGTGATGTTCCTCTATAGATGATACCATAATCGTCTATCATTGGAGCCATATATATAGTGCCCCACTCTACTTTGATACTATGTATAAGAGATATCAGTTTGCTGACTCAAAAAGAAAATCTTTTTGAAGAGCTCCTTATTGAACTAGAAGACGACTGATCTAGGTGAGTGGGTAGAACTCCATTATTTGATTCTTGCACACCTTAATAATGAATCTGAGCTTTTTTAAATGTTTGTTTGCTAAATAGATAATATTCGCATTGAGAATGAAAGAACAAGAGCCTGCATGCTTACTAAGAGAACTTATATACTTGCCTAAAAGAGATGGAACCATTGTCATGTTAAGTATAGAAATAAATGTTGCATGCTAGTTACATTGACACCGCTATCGAACGAACTACTGCTATGCTAACAAGAAGAGTAAAAGATTGCTTGAACTTGTCTCTGTATCTTATGCTAAAGAAATAGTAGAACTGCATGCTTAGTCAAAGGGGATAGAGAACTGCTTCCATGCTTGCTTAAATAAAGACTGTTTACATGTTTCCTTTATCGAACAACTAAAGATAAAACTGTTTGAATAACTTGTATTGTGTGCTATTGAACCTATCGATTGATTGAAAGAAAGAAGATTGAACCTATCGAAATGATTGAACCTATCGAATCGATTGAAAAGAAGAGAATTGAGAGCTCTGGCTATATCGTTTGATTGAATGTTTGCTTCTTCATGGACATGTACATCATATAGTCTTTATCTGATAGAATTATATTCATGCACTGGTCTCACAACTTGTGCACAAGGTATCGAGTCTCTCGAGCGGTGTCCTGAGGCACTGGGACCGTTCGTCCTGGGAGAGACTAATCGAACACCCCAAGGCTTGGAATCCTCGCAATTAGTGGGATGTGGCTTGTGTAGTACTGAACCATGAGTGACAGCTGCTATTTTGATCATATTTTAGTGCATAGCAAGCATGTGTCTCAGCAGCTATTAGCTGATCCGTCATTAGTGAGAATGGCTTGTACATCCCAATTGTTAATCCTAGGGATCCACACTCGGGGGCCATCATATAGTTAGGGTGCATGCTAGGCTGGTCTTTTTGTATACCTAACTGTTTGATGCAGAGACGGACATGGAATAGAACCTTATTCATATATGCAAATGTTGCTAACCTGTATGTCTATTACAGGGATAACCATTCGACAAAGGGGTAAGAATCACTAAATAAGTGATATATTAATTTTGCTTATTGTCTTGCATTACACTTAGACCAGCATGCTTGCTTGCATACATTGATCGCCTTATAGTATAAAATAATAGTCCTCTAGATATTGCATTGCTCATAGAGTATTTGAGTATAGCTCACGAGATACGCTGCGCACACCCTGATAGCATAAGAATTGGCACATTGTGCTTGAACTTCTTACCTTGTATGCTTAGTTATTGAACTGAACTCTGATTTCAAATATGTTTCCAAAAGAAGTAATATGACTCTGCTCCTGTACTGCATGTAACAAACCTAGGTAAAACTAGAAAGATCACTAGTAATATAATATTTTATCACATGCTTACTTAGTGTTGGTTTTAGTGAATGTTGCTTATGTTCGTTGATTTATACTCACCGATACTTTCTCCAAAGTGCTGACCCACCAACAGTTTGCTTGTTCGCGGGTGTTGGATCATCCGAGGAAGTGATATTCGTGCCTCATCTCCAGGACCCAAAAATCTGGTGTCGATGTCTTGAGACGTATCTAGATGCTTTAAGATACTTTTGTATAGAGGGACATAATGTATGGAATGATGTCATTGTATTCAGAGAACCTCATGTCTTGAGCTTTGCTTCGTATACTCAAGTGGTTTATTATTTGTAACACTGCTCCTCCGCTACAAACTCGATCAGTTCGATGATAACCAAGATGACTTATGTTGTTGCCTTGTGCAAGAGCATCTCCAGGCTCGCACGGCATTATGTCCTGAGGGGAACGACCGTCCCGCGGGAGCGCTAGATCGGTGATTTGGGCCGGACGGGGACAATCGAGACGGCGGAAGATCGAGGCATGACAAAGTGGTAGCAGAACAACTCGATCCTCTGGCCTTAAACTATTTTTACTGTTGTTCTTAGATGACGATTCATTGTCCATTGATATCGTTGTTTAGTTGAGCGTTCCATACAATAAGTCCATAAATATTCTCAAAGATGCTAGCAAAAGTTTTTTGGATTATTTTATTTCGTCAGAGATATAAATTTTATGATTTCTGATTGCTAGAGTTTTCGATTGAGGATGATGAGGGATGAGGACTATCGCTGCTCTGGATATCGAAAGTTTCTTCTTGAGTTTCGAGGACAAATTTTTTTCTCGATGGATAAGTATGTAGTGCCCCGTTCCGCTTTGGCACTATGTACAAAAGATATCAGTTTGCTGACTAAAAAAGAAAACATTTCTGAAGAGCTCCTTATTGAACCAGAAGACGACTGATCTAGGTGAGTGGAAAGAACTCCATTATCTGATTCTTGCAAGCCTTAATAATGAATCTGAGTTTTTTTAAATGCTTGTTTGCTAAATAGATAATGTTCGTATTGAGAATGATAGAACGAGAACTTGCATGCTTACTAAGAGAACTTATATGCTTGCCTAAAAGAGATGGAACCATTGTCATATTAAGTATAGAAATGAATGTTGCATGCTAGTTACACTAACACCGCTATCGAACGAACTACTGCCATGTTAACAAGAAGAGTAAGAGATTGCTTGAACTTGTCTTTGTATCATATGCTAAAGAAAGAGTAGAACTGCATGGTTAGTCAAAAGAGATAGAGAACTTCTTCCATGCTTGCTTAAATAAAGATTGTTTACATGTTTCCTTTATCGAACTGCTAAAGATAGAACTGTTTTAACATGTGCATCATATAGTCTTTATCTGATAGAATTGTATTCATGCATTGGTCTGTGCACAAGATATCGGGTCTCTCAAGCGGTACCCTTGGGCACTCGGAACCGTTCATCCTGGGAGAGACTAATCGAACACCCCGAGGCTTGGAATCCTCGCGATTAGGGGGGTGTGGCTTTTAGTGTAGTGCTGAACCATGAGTCCCAGCTGCTATTTTGAGCATATTTTAGTGCATAGCAACCATGTGTCTCAGCAGCTATTAGCCGATCCATTATTAGTGAGAAGCGCTTGTATGTCCCAATTACTAATTCCGGGGATCCATAATTAGGGGCCATCATATAGTTAGGGCACATGCTAGGCTAGCATTTTTGCATACCTAACTATTTGATACAGAGACGGATAGAAAATATAATATTATTCATATATGCAAATATTGCTAACTTGTATGTCTGTTACAGGAATAACCGTTCGGCAAAGGGGTAAGAATCACTAAATAAGTGATATGTTAATTTTGCTTATTGTCTTGCATTGCACTTAGACTTGCATGTTTGATTGCATATATTGATCGTCTTATAGTATAAAAGAATAGTCTACTAGATATTGCATTGTCCCTAGAGTCTTTGAGTATAGCCCACGAGACACGATGCGCACACCCTGATAGTATAAGAGTTGGTACATCATGCTTGAACTGCTTGCCTTGTATGCTTAGTTATTGAACTAAATTCCAATTTCAAAGATGTTTACAAAAGAAGTAATATGACTCTGCTCGTGTACCGCAACGAACCTTAAAAAAACTAGAAAGATCATTAGTAATATAATATTTTATCACATGCTTACTTAGTGTTGGTTTTAGTGAATGTTGATTATGTTCGTTGATTTATACTAACCAGTACTTTCTCCAAAGTGCTGACCCACTAACAGTTTGCTTGTTCGCAGGTGCTGGATCGTCCGAGGAAGCGATAGCCGTGCCTCATCTCCAAGACCCAAAAATTTGTTGTCGATGCCTTGAGCCGTATCGAGATGCTTTGAGCTGCTTTTGTATAGAGGGACATAATGTATGGAACGATGTCATTGTATTCAGAGAATCTCATGCCTTGAGCTTTGCTTCGTATACTCAGATGGATTATTGTTTGTAACACTGCTCCTCCGTTGCAAACTCGATCAGTTCGATGATAACCAAGATGACTTATGTTGTTGCTTTGTGCGAGAGTATATCCAGGCTCGCACGACATCACGTCCCGAGAGGAACGACCGTCCTGCAGGAGCACTAGCGCGGTGATTCGCGTTCGACTGGAACGATCGGTGCATGACAATATATAGCTCCCAAAAGGAAGATAAAACCTCTATGGTTCATCTCCATAATCAGCAACTGTTCTGTTTCAAATCTGACAGTACCAGACCAGGACGAGTTGTCCCACATAACCCAAATGCGAGCCATGGGACAAAGCATCAGGTTGCTAGCCGAGCACCACCCGTTAGGAGTACGGGTGACAAGCGTGTTTTCCTTCTTAATTTTTGTTTCAAGCAACACAGATATTGCACTTAGTACCAGTGATTTGGTTCCGAACAGACCTCCACTTAGTCCTATATATACAGATGGAAGGAATTGGGATCTTTGAGATCCCTGCTATTAAGCATTTTCGAATGTTCTTGAAATAGTAACAACTAAAGAAGTAATATGTATGATCCAAAAAAACAAATCTAATGGGTGTTATTTCGGAAACATTCAGAAATGTTTAATAGCGAAGATTTCGATCACTCATAGTGTTTTTATCCTTTATAACTGATGGAATTCTACTAGTCCATAGGTAAGGAATTTGCAGGTCACCAAAATATTGGGAACATGTGGAAGCCAATGCTTATCCCCACATGCACATAGAGCCCAATGCTGCAATGCATCCCCCATAAACTCAAAGATCTGGCCTTGGAGGGAATAGTTACATGCCCTTCCTCAGTATAACCGTTCCCACAAAAACTTTTAAATTCAAATCCCCATTAACAAAACCCATCAACCATATACTCCTTCAAACCATTATTCTCTCTCCTACTCTCCTACTCCCTCCCTCAGGAAAAACCAAGAAAAGAAATGGACGCCTCCGACCGAATCCTCATCAAGCCCCGCTCCGACGAATGCCTCCACGTCGACATCCCCCGCTCCTGCCCCTCCTCCCCCGGCCCGCCACCCCTGGCATCACACGCCTCCTGCGGCGGCAGCGGCGGCGGCCACAAGCGCCGTGCGGTCGCCAAGGGAATGCAGAAGACCCTCTCCAAGACCTCGATGCTCGTCAACTTCCTCCCCACCGGCACCCTCCTCACCTTCGAGATGCTCCTCCCCTCGGTCTCCGGCGACGGCTCCTGCTCCCCGGTCAGCACCACCATGATCAACGTCCTCCTCGCCCTCTGCGCGCTGTCCTGCTTCTTCTTCCACTTCACCGACAGCTTCCGGGGGGCCGACGGGAAGGTCTACTACGGCTTCGTCACCCCGAGGGGGCTGGCGGTGTTCAAGTCCGGGCTCGGCGTTGAGGTGCCGAGGGACGAGAGGTTCCGGATGGGGTTCACTGACCTCATGCACGCAGTGATGTCGGTCATGGTGTTCGCAGCCATCGCGTTCTCCGACAACAGGGTCACCAACTGCCTGTTTCCGGGGCACGTGAAGGAGATGGACGAGGTGATGGAGAGCTTCCCCTTGATGGTTGGAGTGGTCTGCAGTGGGCTGTTCCTCGTCTTCCCTAACACTAGGTTTGGAATTGGTTGCATGGCTGCTTGATTGATGTACTAATTTGGTTCAAATTGTTATTTACTGTCGATTGTAGTTAATCGCATATATTTCTTGAAAAAATTAGAATGAAATTATAATTTAGGCTAAATTTTAACTTAGATACCCCTCAACTGTTACACAGCTTAATATCCTATGGATGTTAACAACAAATTGTAAATAACAAACATACTCCAACACTCTCTCTCTCTCTCTCTCTCTCTCTCTCTGTGCAGCAGCCTCCCCTCACCTCTCTTAGGCAGCCCTCCCCCTACCTCCTTCGGCAGCACACAGCGACGGCGGGGAGGGATGAGGAAGAGGGTGCAGTAGAGGAGCGCGGCATGGCGGAGGGCGCAGTGGCGGACCGGCAGGAGGAGGGTGTGGCACCCCGAGGTGGCACAGGAGTGGGGTAGGTAGAGAGAGAATATCAAGTTAAAAAATTGAAATAGTTAAAGATATCAAGTTAAAGTTTAGCATATAATTTATATCAAAGAGTGTTTCTTTCAAAAATGCTAAAAACAATACATTATCACCAGAACTTGAGAAGATTAGTGAGTAATATGTTTCAGAAAACAGCGAAGAGGTTAAAAGTACATGAGGAACCAAGATCGACAGATTTGGTAAAATTGAACATTAGCCTTTTGTCTTGTAATAATTACAAGCATAAAAACTCTCCACTCAGCACTCTCTGGCTACATCTCCCTTATATATCAACAATATATTTCCTAGATGAAACAATTGTATCCTATAGTCATGCTCGGAAGACGACTAAGAATGGTCAGAAGCTAGGACATCGTCGCTATCAAAACTGAGATTCATAACCCTTCAAACCCAAGCAATTGTTAGAAACTGAACCTTATGACACTGAAATCCTCTTCTTCTCTAAGTTTGGTCTACTAAACTGCATACTCCAAAAAAAACCCCTACTCCCCACAACATCTTGCACGTTTCGTCGCCTGGAGCTTGTCCCACAGACAGAGCATATCTCTGGGTTCTTGGTAATGAGCAACCACATACCCAGCTTCACAACCATCTATGTTAACCCTATCTTCCTTAACATACTTGACATCCAATCCCTTCTTTTTCATGTCATCTATCCATATGCCCATTGCAACATCCTCCAACTTGAACATCTGCACATCAACATAACCATCATGTTACAAAATGAATTTGTATGGTGTCAATAAACTGACCTCATTTCTCTAGCGTACGAGGCATCTAGGTAAGAATTTCATTGTTGGAAAATATTAGATATGTGCCAGCTCCATTGGCAAGCCTAAAAGTTGTTTCCCTTTCTTTTTCCCAAGCAAGGCTATGTATATCACACAAAAAACAACAAAATATGTGTTACCTTCAAACGACCCTTCTTGTGCTGCTTGGAGACTGTTTTTGCGATGTCCCGTGACACCACATATCCAGGACCATGTGCCCAAGGAGGATAAATTTCATCGGGCCATTCCTTCACAAAAGAGAAGGGAAGTATGAATGACATGAGAAAATAAACACTAGTGTACCAAATCCTTCTAGTAATAAGGTATATAAAGCAGGCTTCAAAATGAGGCTATTCCATCAGAAAGGATAATGTTCCTATTTAAGGTCCATACACCCCTAGTATCCTGTCTGCATGTGGCAGTTGTGACCAATAAAGCCTTGTATCTGTCCTTATGGTCTTTTATTTAGCTCATAAACTTTTCAGTTTAACAAACCACCAAAAGTATTTATAATAGTTCCCAAGATGATGGGCCACTCTCCTTCATGAAAGTATGATATTTGTTGAACATTAGTATTGTAACGAATAGATTTCTATATATCTAAAAGCTTCTTCTAACTAATGTTACCTCAAGGGTGGCAGAAGTTTCTATAATCCAACTCAACTAAATTAACTGCTTTAGGAGCGTAAAAGTAAAAACAAAAAAAACTCAGTTCAATTATAACATATATAACATCTCTGCAAACACCGATCTTTACCTGAGCACTTATATACCATTTGCTGTCAGTGTCTCTATGAGGTTGTGCATTTTCATTGATCCTACCATATAATAGCCCACGTGTGACGTTTTCTCTATTTAAAGACGAAAGAATCTCATCTACACGGACAAATGCATCATCATCCGTTTTCATCACATATTTAGCCAACACCACATTTGTCTGTCAAAAATAAGGAGAAAAAATCACAATCATTTAGCATACATGAAGAATCATTTAGACTTCTATTCACAAGCATAAAGACTTACCCCATAGATGCAAATGGCTATAGTCTTCCATGTAATAAGACTATAATAGTCAACAAATGGCATTAGCTGGACATCTCCATAGGTCCGTGCCTCATTCCAAAGCTCTTCATTCACCATCTGGTTTTTATGCTGCCAATAATCCCAAATTTTCACTCACAGAAACCAATATCTCATAATCATGAGAATGGAGCTTTTAGATGTAAAATAATAAAAAACATTTGTTGCCACAAGGTCAGAGAGTGGTCATTGCTAAAATTTACATATATTAGAAAGCCAATTTCACCCTAGCAACCGAGTGGTCCGAATCTCCACCTAAATTTATAAGGCAGAGGCCACTTTCAAGCTAATGCTGAACGAAGAAATTATTCATTTCATTCACTAAAGCAAATCTTATACAGCTTACTCTCTTCCTAGGTATTGAAGGAAGATACAAATTAAGAATATCCTGTAGCTATACAAAGTTCAATTATCAAACGAGCTAACTCTGTTGCAGGACACAGATACAACACGAGATGGTAAGGGAATGGCAACAAGGACATGACACCTATTTTGGTGTGCCCTAGTGTATTTTATAGTGCCCGGGATGTGTCCAATATGTGACTGACACAACACAGGCCAAGTTTTTGGAGTGTCCGTGCTTCCTAGGAGCTAAGTGTTCAAAATAATTTATTGACAAATTGAAATAAGAAAATATCGTTCCCGAATTTGTTTTAAGAAAATGGTTGAAAGGTAGCAATTACGGTACTCTAGGTTCATACCAGACCAACAAAGAAACGAACTGCAACTGTTCCAGACCTCACAGCATCATATTGCATCCAAGTTCTTCGGACAGCCATTCTACGCTTGAAATTATTTGCTGTGGAAAAGACACCGATGAAAAGATCCACAGATTTATGAATGGGAATAGGAGGTGACTTGAGCATTTCCAAATCAAGGACATGCTCCAAGTCCTCGGATGTAGGTAAGCCACTGGCTAGGACAGATATCAGTTTTATATCTCCTGAAATTCTTGCTTCGCTAACAAGCCATGGCTCCAAGCTCTGACAGGGAATGGAAAACATTTAGAGACAGCAGCCACCATATATTTGAAAAAAATGACAATTAAAAGACGGAGAGTGAATACTTCACGGTAAGCAAAGGACGTTATATGCTTCCCATCAACTGTCATTTGGATCCCTTCAGCTCCAACTCGAAGGGTGGCAACAGCAAGATATCCCTGTTTAAAGGGAAAATATTTTCTTGGTTTGGGGGCTTCCTTTGTGACGAGAGTCCGTCCAGAAACATTAGAATATTTACCAGACTTGATGATTCTCCTATCATCTTTACCCACTATGGTACTGCATTGCTCTAGATCATCCACTGTAGGTGAAGAAATATTACAGATGAAATTTTGTTGGCCATATGAAGGAGAGTCGAAGACTGAACTGAAGAAAATTCATACTATACCATGCATTGTCTACACATACCAAAATTGAGAACGTATAATCACACTAGTAGTTTTTTGCAGTACATTAAATATCTTGTAAAGGATAACATATTGCAACACAACAAAAGGAAAGCAGTCTGTAATTTTGACAGAAAATTTAGCAATACTATTAAGACACCTCGTAAGTGTGTTCACTAGAGCACTCATTATTAGAATACGATAACATTGTTTCTACTGAAAAACTACACATTCAACCAAAAGAAGTATGAAACAACCACCTATGAGCAAAGGGTTAGACTGATTTCAAGTATGTCAATACTACATGATTCGGAAACGACGAAACGGAGGTGAGACCGGTTTTAGTGTCCTAAAGTGTTTTAAGTATATTACTTTCTATGTCTGTCAACACGAGATGATGCAGCACGAATATGACACCAATTTTCGACCATGCTTCCTAGCTTATCAGCAAACAATCACACATATCCTTGAACAAATACATCATGCTTCAAGAAACAGCAAATGATAAAGTATTTGGGAAATGTTTTTACTATTCATTTATGAGAAAGCAACCTATATGTCGAACATTGATGTGAGTCTAGACTCTGCATCGAATGATGTTAACGATGTTATCCATAGAAGCAAAATAAGGAAGCTGAAGTGGAGTGCTCTGGGCTGTTACCCAATGGAAAGGAAAAGTTGATAAGACGACTATAAAATAGCCATACTTCACAGCTCAGAAAGTTCGGCAATCAATAAACATCTCCAAAAATGAGAATTGCTTAAATGAGAAAGTTGATAAGTGGAAATATACTTACTATGGAACCTTAAGATTGCATTTGTAGGAAGCTTTTAGAATTGTTTCAGATGGTTTAGACGTGTACAAGAAAGACTAGTGATGGAATTAGAACTGATTGCATGTCTAAGAAGCAAAAGGTAGTTTCAATCGAGAATAAGATGAGAGAAAATTGTTTGAGATGGATTGAACATGTGAAACAGAGATAACTACATGTGTCAGATAGAAGTAACAGAAATTTAGTCAAAGGAACTGCTAGGAAAAGCAGTAGCCATAATGTAAATGGGTTAAGATAGTTAGAGATGATATGGTAGTTGCTAGCATTACTCAGGAGGTGGTCCTTAGTAGAGCTCAATGGAAGAAACTCACTAAAACACTTCGAAGAAAATAGCCATAAGGTTTAGTTTTTGTAGTCATAAAGTTCCCACAGGCAGTATGTTTCTCCAAACTGTTCTCATCTGGATTGCATAGACAAGGACCAGATGACAGATCCGAATATGGAGATGATCACAATACAGATTAGGAATACTCGGAATACGGCACTTTAAGAAAATTTAGGATTCATGTACAGTATGGATACGACTATATATACACATGAAACATATTTGATACATGATAACAATATCTAGATTTATTCATCTGTTGGATGGTAAGTATGTTCCAAAATATCCAGAGATGATTCTATGCATAGAAATATTACTTTCTCATATTTCAAATATGTTCAGCATGAAGCAACCATGCAAAGTCACATTCAACCATGTTTCGGGTCTCTTTGGAGCCTAGACATGGACGAGCCGCATCTCACATGAGGTGTCGAGGAAGTATTCTGTCTGCTACGTGTCAAATATGGATACGGACACGGCTATGGTCCTCTGGAGGAGTATCTGTGCAACATGGTTTCTCAGAGATGATATTTTCGCAATCTATGGAACCAATGGCAACAACATTTAGAACTTATTCATAAAATACTCTCTGTTGACAAGTATTGTTATGTCTAGTTACTACTTTCTTTTGTTTCCTAGCCAATGCCTGTCTCGCATGCTAATTGAAACATACATATTTACAGCACTAGATAAATGTAAATAGCAAACTTGATAACCAACCAACTGCAAGATATCACACTTCTTTGGGAAGGTATAGAAAGGAGGCTCGAGATCCAAGATTTATAGATAAACTAGATCCTTATGGAAAAATATTAGTAGATTATAAGAATGAAGTTGCCCAGGACGTTAGAGACCAATATTGGATACATCTAGGAATGGTGGACACTACAAAACTGGTGTCATCTTCATGCTGGACACGTGTCGACATGTCGGGCATAACACAGACAAAGTATCAGTCTTAACATGGACATGTATCAGTCTTAACTCGGACACTCCAAAAAATACACCAAGACAGATCAAAATCGTCTGTCTGTACCGGCAGTGTCCGCATGGTGTCATGTTGTATTCATATTCTTTGCACCATAGGTATATATCCAAGCTTATTCAAATGTTATACCAGAAATATAAATTAGGTGAACATACCTTTTTTATTTTCTTCAGGATCTGGTGAAGGACAGCGTTCCTCGTCACCCCAATCACCAGGTAAAGTCCATGTATTTTGGACAATCACTGGATCCTCCGTAATTTTATCACCAAGAAGTCGTACATTGTAATGCAATATAACAGGCGAATCAGGTTCCCCTGGAAGGGTTGCACCTGCTAAATCAATTTGAAAATTACCCATGATGCCTTCAGGAGTGCCAATAAGAGTGATTGAAGAATCCTGAACAAGTCCACAAGGAATCTTTAACCTGAAACCACTGTCACTAAATTCTGAAGCATTCATTCTCCTAATAGAATACGGGCATTGTTTCTCTTTCGCTTTATGAGCTGCACTTTCATTTCCAGAGGCAATCCTTTTTTCATCTTCAACTGATATCATAAGGCCCCCCCAGGCACCTCCTGCTTCTCTGATGGCCTCAACTGCATGAGGTAAACCCTCCCCTTGACTAATTAAGTGGTCCAACTGGTTCCATGTTTGCAGTGATCGCAATTCTGCCTCAGAAAGATTATGCGGAGTAAAAAGACTGGACACTAAGGAATCAGTTGAGACTACTTGAGATCCATTGATGGGAGCTTGAACTGGTGGATCCCCAATATTCACTGAACGGAGATGGTTAGAAGCATTGCGGAAAAGAGAATTTTGAAATGCCCTTTCCAGTAAGGGACTCTCCACTGCACCATATCTAAAAACCAGAAATGTGAATAAAGACAGCACAATGAGACCTCCATACCACTTCTTCATCTTTACTATGCAAGCCTCACAGTAATAGAATAAGGAACACGGTCTAGAATCAATCTCAATAATAGTGCCTGTGCTTAAGCCTCCACACTCTGTGCTCGGTGAAAATAGTTCTGTCAAGTCAGAAACAGCAACAGTGTAAGAGAAATCCTACTTCTTTCTGCTAGTGGTGCCAGATGCAGCTCAGCATTTACCACTCCAGTTGCTCTGCTATGTAACTTGAGCAGCAATCTAATGCACCAAGATCACTGTCAAAACCTTTCCAACGATCGTAATCTGGAATACTGCTCAGCAACCTTAGAAGGTTAAAAACTATGCCTACACTCTATTAAATAACATTTGCCAAAACAATAAAATAAACATAAACTGGAAGTGCAACAAAGTAGATATACATTACTTACTCCAAATAATAAGCCAATCACAAATACAGCATGCTGAAGATTGATCATGGTTAAGTACACTCTAGGCAATAAGTCGACAATTAAAGTTCTTCCTAGTAAACCAAGAGATGTAACAGCCAAGCTCAAAACAAATTGCAACATTGACGTTTATTAGCTCTAGAAGGAAAAATCCAGCCTTGTGGACCAGATGTATAATCATATACAGGATGAAGAGGTCCAACCTACATAACTTCAGTTGTTCATGATATGGTCAAGTGTGACTATGTGGGGGTGTCAAGTGCCACAAGGCAACGCTTATGTATTGTTCTAAAAGGCGGCTGTCTAGGCGGCGCCTAGGCGCTAGAGGGCTGTTATCCATCCGATGTCCGCCTAGTCCCTCTGACGCCCGACTATGCATGTTATGGGATTTTATGGACTTTTTATGCAATTTTCATTAGGTTGTTTGAAAAAAATTTATATCTTTTGAACCGCCTACATCTAGGCGGCGGGTACCCGTCCGACTAGCGTCTAGCGCTTTTCACAACCTTGCACTTATGTAGCCAGGGTCTTGGGAACGTCAAGATGTATGCAGCTTACCCGCATACATATGGAGAGGCCGCGATTTGGACACGCATCCTACAGGATGCAAGCAACAAGCCTTACCGACACCTAGAGGCAGGATGCAAGCAACAAGCCTTACCGACACCTAGAGGCCCGTATAACCAAAATGATTAGACAGATTCCAGAACCACTTTTTCGTACCATCAAATCAAGATCATAGGTGGTGACGACTAAACTTTTCCGAACATCAAACTGCCAGATCGACGATTCAACAACGTTGATCCTTCACAGATACATACTCAATCCCCCCACCCCCTCTCTTTTTTCACGCATACAAATCCTAGCTTCAATATCTTAAGCAGATAATTAACAGGGTCTGACCATTTTACTGGCTAGAAAGATTTTTCCACATTCTTTCTTTGTTGAGTACTCATATAATCATCCAACTTTCAATAAATCATACAAATAGTCCAAGTTATAATTTTTGACAAATTCTAGCACCGTCCTACAAACATCAAATAACATGAAAAATGAACTAAATTCCCCAAAGTTCCCCTTTTCTTTTCCCAAAAATACTCAGTGAAGATCTAAAAAAATAATATTTCAACAAGTTAAAAAAAGAGAGTAATATTTCCAGAAATTGCTGAAAATCTAAAGAGAAGAAATCGCCACTATTTGACTACTAAACCCCCAGTCAAAAGTTCGCTTCTAAACTCCCATAAACAATACAATAAAAAGCATTAACGTAAATCATACACTCAAACAAAAAACTAAAATAAAACTCCACCAAACCAATTTCAACTCCCGACTCCAAATAATTGAAACTGCGAAGAGCAAAAAAATAAGTTTGGATCTACTACTTACTATATAAAAAAAATAGTAAATTTTTTTTAAGGTGAGAGAATTGTACCATTATTATTTCGAGAAATTCTTCCGAAAGTAGAGGGAGAGAGAAATGAGAAGCTTCGGTACAATGTGAAGGAGAATGGGGTTGGGGTTGAACTTGGAGTTTACGCCAAAGTCCACGCGCAGCTGAACAGGCCAACACCAAGAAAGAGAAGAAGAGTTATAATAAAGAGCTATTATTTTCCAGTTTCATTTACAATATTTAAAGGAAGTAGGAACCAAAAGAAAAAGTTTTTGAAGATGCAAATCTTAAATTTGCCTTCAAGTCCATCTAATCATAAACAATTGACAGGAAAAAGAATAACAATTCAATAATTGAGTTAATAGCTACAAAGACTATTTTACCCTCGCATAAACATCAAGCACTCTCCATGTGCTGTATAGTATTTTAGTTCAATAACAATATATTTTTTTCTTGATTTGGTTGTTTGAATCATCCATTCTCAGCCCTAGCAATTGTTATTGACTTCTTATATTATGGTTTTTCTTATAAAAGTATTTTATTGGCCTACGTTGCATCTGTCAACAAATTTTTATTTTTATTTTTATTTTGTGTCATTTCTAACTATTTCTAACTTTTTATAGATAAATTCATTCATTATTCTATCCTAAGAAACTCAAATAAGAACTCAAAATAACAAGAAATATGATACGTGGATGTATTTTTATGTTTAGTTTCTTAGAAAAAAAAATCAAGAGATAAGATACATATAATATAACGGCCATTCATTTTCGAGTTTCAAAAAATAAGAACTCACAAGTTCCTCTAGGATTTTTGTTAATGTATAGTCACGAATTCATCTTACCACCCTCATTTCAACTACACTAAGTTTTCAAAGTTATTGTTTCTTAATTATTCTATATCCCTATCCATAAAAGAAAATAAATTTTTAATAAGTACAACCCAGAACCTGTCGTAATATTTCAAAATTTTAATTTTTTAGTGTAACATTTTTAAAAAAAATTGAGACCAAACCTTTAAAATTTCACAATTTTTTTAAATTTTCAATGTAATTTTAAGAACATCTTTTGGAAGTTAGGAGAGGTCATAGTCTACCAAAATGTGGTTTGAGATTGTTACTGTTTTTCTAAACCTGAAACCATAAAATAGCTTCTGGCTGCATGTAATAGACTTGTGTAAATTTATTTATTTTCCAAAATTGGACATTTTTAAAAAAACTTTAAATAAATTGTTATTACCAAATGGTATTTTGGATTATTTACACTGATACTCTCTATATTTTGTATTTATTACGTGAACCTTCCCTATTTTAAAAATAAATACCCTGACATTTTCTATATTTTGTGTTAAATATACGGGTCACTCTTAAGTTTTATAATTTATGTAAAAGGTTTTACACTGATCATCCATGTTTTAAAAAAAATTATAAAGAACAAAGGATGTCGGTATATTTATTTTTAAACTAGAAAAAGTTTGTGTAATAAGAACAAAATATATGGAATATCAGTGTAAATAATCCTAGTGCTTTATAAGAAAATAAAAATAAAAAGGAACGACACCTAGCGCATGAGTGCTCTGGATTCATTATTTTGGCCGGCAGGAATAGCTGTCAAAATAATGTTTGTAAGTTTAAATTAACCATCAATTTGAGAGATTTCTAAGCAAATAATATAATCATGTTTTTCTTGGAGGATTTATGTGAAAATAAAAATAAATTAACGTAATTACAGAAAATAAGTGAAGATATTTTTTTATTATTGATCAGAGTCAGTTGTTAGTCGTTATCTATACCTTATAAAAAAAGAAGTCGTCGTTGCTGATTCTTGTGACAATCTGTTTGTATATTTTTTTTTCATTTCTTTCCTTCTCAAAGGCAAATGTCACTTTCTCTGTTGGGGTATTCACAGATACCACTTTACTGGGATTGAGATAGCTTATCCTCTTAACAAGGATGCTAGTTTGATTGGAAGTTTAGCTCATCCGATGAACACGGAGACTATGATTCCTCTTTGTAAGTTTAGCTCATCCGATGAACACGGAGGCTATGATTCCACTTTGAAGAATACAAAGATAACAAAAATATTTGATTTTAGGAGCTGAATAGAATCACCTTGTTTTTTTGCTTGCTTGAATTTTTTTTTCATCCACCTTACACTTTTAACCATTTGCTTACATAGCTATATATATAGGGCTCAAGATACATCAAGAGCAATGAACATGACTTTTAGTTTTCCTAAATACATTCATGCATGCAATAACAATGAACTTGATTATTTCTAGATTCATTCATGCATAGATTCATCTAGACATGCAACAATGAATTTGGTTTACATTTCCAACAATGCCTCCCGTAAACCAAATTTGCTTTTGACTCCTAAAGCTTCAATATTTCTTCTGAATACTTGTCCTCCTAGAGGTTTTGTAAACACATCTGCAAGTTGATCTTCAGTTCTGCAATATTCAATGTTAATTTCACCTTCATGAACAAGTTCCCTTAGGAAGTGAAATCGCATGCGAATATGTTTTGTCCTTCCATGTAGGACTGGATCCTTTGAGACAGAGATAGCTGATTTGTTGTCACAACAAATTGTTGTTGGTCCTTTTTGCTTGAACTTCATGCTTTCTAAAACACCTTTTAGCCAAATACTTTGACATGCTATAGAAGATGCAGCAATATACTCTGCTTCTGTGGTAAAAAGTGTCACAATTGGTTGCTTCTTTGAACTCCATGAAATTGCTCCGCTGCCAAGGTTGAAGACATAACCAGAAGTGCTTCGAGAATCATCACTGTCAGTAAAATCGACAAGTTTGACAGGAACATTAGCTTGATAGTAAATGCCATAGTCAGTAGTTCCCTTGACATATCGTAATATTCTTTTGGCCGTTTTCCAGTGATTTGAATAAGGCTTCTCCATGAACCGGCTCACCAGACTTACTGCATACACAATGTCTGGTCTTGTGGCAGTCAAATACATCAAATTTCCTACTAAGCTTTGGAACATAGTGGAATTAACAAGCTTGCCTTCACCATCTTTACTTAATTTCATTCCAGGTAAGCATGGAGATGAGACAGGATTTGCATTCTCCATATTAAACTTCTTCAAAATTTCTTTTGCATAGCTTTCTTGTGAAATGAAGATACCTTTCTTGGATTGATGAGCCTCAATACCAAGGAAATGATGTAGTTCTCCCAAGTCAGTCATTTCAAATTCTTTCATCATGGAAAGCTTGAATTCCCTCAGCATTTTCATATTGTTTCCTGTGAAGATAAGATCATCAACATAAAGACTTACTATAATAAAGCTTCCATCTGGTATTTCTTTGGTGTAAAGAGTATGCTCATATGGACATTTATAAAATCCATGCTTCTCAAAGTATAAGTTGATACGACTGTACCAAGCACTTGGAGATTGTTTAAGGCCATATAAAGCTTTCTTCAATTTGTAGACTTTGTCTTCTTCTCCTTTCTTCACAAAGCCAAGAGGTTGCTCAAGATAAATCTCTTCTTCAAGGATGCCATTTAAGAATGTCGACTTCACATCCATTTGGAATATTTTCCAACTGTTTTGAGCTGCAAGAGATACCATTAGTCTAACCGTTTCAATTCTGGAAACAGGTGCAAAAACTTTTGTGTAGTCTTCTCCTTCCTGCTGCTTATATCCTTTTGCTACGAGACTTGCTTTGTACTTGTTGGTTGAGCCATCAGGATTCTTCTTGATTTTGTACACCCATTTTACACCAATGGGAATCTTGTTTGGTGGAAGATCTGTGAGCTCCCACGTATCATTCTTCTCAATAGACTTTATCTCCTCCTTCATTGCTTGCCTCCAAGTTTCTTCCTTATTTGCATCTTCAAATAAAATTGGATCTTCTCCTGCAAAGAAAGCAAAATAGACAGTATCATTTGATTCAACTTGCTCAGTTGAGTCATACAATTCTTGTATACTTCTCATTTTTTCTAGAAGGTCTTTGATGCACATCTTCTCTTGGTAAAGTTGGAGATGCAGTTTCATTTTGAAAGCCAACTTCTTCATCTTTTTGTATGAGAGTATGAGTTGTACTTGTATCACCTTCATAGGTTGAAGCTTCATCAAATCGAACATCTCGACTGATTATTATCTTCTTTGTTGCTGGATTGTATAACTTGTAGGCTTTGCTTCTTTCACTATAGCCAACAAATATACACTTTTCTGCCTTGTCATCAAGCTTGGACCTTATAGCATCAGGAATGTGTGCATAGGCAGTACTTCCAAAGATTCTTAAGTGTTGAACATTTGGCTTCAATCCGTACCATGCTTCATGAGGTGTGATATTCTGTAGACACTTTGTTGGTGATCTGTTTATCAAGTAAATAGCACAAGAAATAGCTTCGGCCCATAGAGCTTTGTCCAGTTTTTTTCTACTGAGCATGCACCTCACCATGTCCATAATAGTGCGGTTCTTTCTTTCACAAACACCATTTTGCTGTGGTGTATATCTGGCAGTTAGTTGATGCTTTATTCCATGATCTCTACAAAATCTTTCAAATTTATTTGGAAGATATTCACCACCACGATCAGTTCTTAATATTTGAATATGAAGCCCGAAATTTTTTCAACTTCAGCTTTGAAATCTTTAAAGGCTTGGAAAGCATCAGATTTTTCACTACTAGAAAAAGCGGGATTAGCGACGTATTTTAGCGACGTCAAAAGAAACGTCGCTAATAATATATAAATTAGCGACTCATTATAAACACGTCGCTAGACGTCGCTAAATGGCGACATTTAGCGACGTTTAGCGACTTTTAATACGATTTTAAAAGATAAGTCGCTATAAGTTCAATTAAGGTCGCTAAACGTCGCTAATATGTCTAATTTAGCGACGTTTAGCGACGTATATAGCGACATTTAAACTCAAAATATTTAGCAACGTGTTTAGCGACGTCCTTTACGTCGCAAATATTTAATTTAGCGACATTATTTATTGGACGTCGCTAAACGTCGCTAAAATTTGGTTAATTAGGGGTCGGTTTCATTTTTCCCCGTCAGTTGAAATTTTGATTCAAAAACAAATTCCCCCCCCAGCTCCGTCGACCGCGACTACTCCGGCAAGGTATACTCTCTCTCTCTCTCTCTCTCTCTCTCTCTCTCACAGGACACATGTGACATTGACACAAACACGACACACACACTGACACTGACACAGACACAGACACGGCACACACACACACTGACACAGACACTGATCTGGACCTAGGGTTAGGGTTAGGGTTAGGGTTAGGTTTTTTGACATGGGGTTAGGGTTAGGGTTAGGGTTAGGTTTTTTGACATGGGGTTAGGGTTAGGGTTAGGGTTAGGTTTTTTGATAATGTTCATGCATGTGCGATCATGTAGAGATCAGATTTTAATTTCTTCTTTCAAGTATAAAATAAATAAATAATATGGATCGATGAATAAGAAAGAAAGAACATAAGTGTATTTATTTGCACTTTTGCAATATATATATATATATATATATATATATATATATATATATATATATATATATATATACATATATACATACATACATACATACATACTAATTGTTTGATTTTGTGGTTACTATTCATTGGTCCAATGGAGGAGGGGACGAAATGATGGCTATTATTGAATCCATGTTCATATGTCATGACTACGTACATTGGGTGAACAAATTAGAACTAATTCCTGAATATTCGTACAACAACTGATCATGTGATCAAATTAATTAGAACGCCAATTATTCGACCAGGAAGTGTATGATCTAAGCAACCGTCCTTAATTGTGCCCCAAGAATTTTGAGCTCTAGCTACTTCCTCGTTCCACTCCCAATATATATAGGGGTTAATTGCCGAAAGCAAAGTACTGCGGAGTTATGTATCTCAGTTCCTCACCCTACTGCCAGTTTCAAGAAGTGCCTAATGGTCTAAATAATATGACTATAACAGTTGAATTAGCTAAACGAAACTTACAAATCAGCTTAAATAAATAAAGGATTAATTTCAACACTTACTGAAATCACTAGCTAGCAGTATGAAGAGCCTCTAATGGAGCAAAGATATCATCGCAGCATGCATCATTAAGGACATGCATCTCAAGAAACTTATTGGCTTCGGCTGGAGCCTACTACACTAAAATCCGGACACTGACACAGAAGTGGGTTAAGGTATAGTAGTAAAGTGGTATTAAGATATTATTTGGGTAATGTTATATATATATATATATATATATATATATATATATATATATATATATATATATATATATATATATATATATATACTGCTTTTCCCATAACGGACACTGACACAGACACAGAAGTTAATTTTGCATGTAATGATTTATATGATACATACTGTCAATTTTGCAGAAGTATCTAGAAATGGATATGAATTACTATCTGCGTTATCGTTCGTGGATGTACAACCGTCATCCTGATGACATGTGCGGTGTGCGGGATAAATTTATTGAGGGTGTACAGCAGTTCCTGCAGTTCGCCAAGGCGTTCCCTCAGTACATGGACGGTACCAAAATTAAGTGTCCATGTGTGAGATGTCGCAACAGGAAATATCATCCAGAAGTGGAAGTTACATATCATTTATACTCGAAGGGCTTTACGCCGAATTACTATCAGTGGACCGCGCACGGAGAACTTGTATCTCTAGCATCGGAGTCGGAGCCCTATGTGGAGCCGTATATGGATGTCCAAGACCACGATGCTTACGACGATGGGTTGGTGAACATGGTTTATGATACGGCGGGGCCTAGTTTCAATCCTGACAATTATGATGCGGCAGGACCTAGTTTCAATCCAGACAATTATGATGCAGCTGAGGAGGCACCGAATGCCGATGCTGCAAAGTTTATGGAGTTGCTTGAGAATGCAAGGACTCCACTATATCCTGGTTGTGAGGACCATTCACCGTTGGAGGTGGTTACAAGATTATTGAGCATCAAGTCCGATTTTAACATGTCGCAAGAATGCTATAATCGACTGCTCGATTTGATTATAGAGATCTTGCCCGAGGGTGCAAAGTTGCCTAAAGACTTCTATCGATCTAAGAGGATGGTGAGATCGCTTTGGATGGGATACGAGAAAATCGATGCATGTTGCAACGGGTGCATGTTGTACTACAAAGACGACAAGGATGAAGATACGTGTAGATTCTGTGGTGCTGATCGCTACAAGGCCACTGTTAGAGGAAAGTCTGTCGGTGCAAGGAAGCCTACCGATTCGATGCACTACTTGCCTTTGACGCCGCGGTTGCAGCGGTTGTTTATGGTTAAGGAGACTGCAGAAAACATGAGTTGGCACAGGCAAAAACAGATCGAAGGAGTATTGGATCATCCATCCGATGGAGAAGCATGGAAGCACTTTGATCGAGAGTATCCACATTTTGCCGAGGAAGCGCGTAATGTCAGATTGGGGCTCTGCTCTGACGGTTTTACCCCATTCGGACTTTTGGGCTCCCAGTATTCGTGTTGGCCTGTGATCGTCACTCCGTACAATCTACCGCCTTGGATGTGCATGAAGACTCCGTATATGTTCCTAACCGTTATTATCCCGGGTCCGAACAATCCGAAGAGGAATATCGATGTGTACTTACAGCCTTTGATAGATGAGTTGAATCAGCTGTGGGAAGTAGGTGCCAACACGTACGATATTTCTAGAAAGCAGAATTTTCAGATGAGGGCAGCACTTATGTGGACCATCAACGACTTTCCGGCCTATGGAATGTTATCGGGATGGAGCACCCATGGTCGTCTCTCATGTCCGTATTGCATGGACCGTTCTCAGGCTTTCCGTTTGAAACACGGAGGCAAACCGTGCTTCTTCGATTGTCATCGACAATTTTTGCCGAAGGATCATCCGTACCGGAGGAATCGGAATGCTTTTCGTGCGGGAGTTGTGGAGAAGGCCAATCCACCTCCAAGGTGGCCCGGATGCACGATATGGGAAGAGGTAAAAGATTTACCAAGTGCTATCGAAGAGCCTGCTAAGGGGTACAAGTGTGACGGATTTGGTCGCACCCATAACTGGACGAAGAGGAGTATATTCTGGGATCTGCCATATTGGAGCACCAATCTGATCAGACATAACCTTGATGTCATGCATATCAAGAAGAATATGTTTGATAACATAATTAATACTGTAATGGATGTAAAGGGGAAGACGAAAGATAATCCGAAGGCCAGGTTGGACTTAGAAGACATATGTAGACGTCCTGCATTGCATCTGATAGAGGAGGGGAATGGAAAGTTAAAGCAACCTAAGTCAGTTTTCTCACTGGATAAAGAGGATAAAGGTAGACTTTGTAGGTGGATTCAGGGTCTAAAGTTTCCAGACGGGTACGTGTCAAACTTGAGAAGATGCGTCGACCTCAAGGAGAACAAACTAGTAGGTATGAAGAGCCACGATTGTCATGTATTCATGGAGAGGTTAATTCCGATTGTATTTCGGGAATTCTTACCGCAGGTCGTTTGAGACCCATTGACAGAGCTGAGCATATTCTTCAGAGATCTTTGTTGTACTAAGTTGCTCGTCGATCGTCTAGAAAAGCAAGAGAGGGACATTGCGGTAACACTATGTAAGCTCGAGAAGGTGTTTCCTCCAGGATTCTTCGACTCTATGGAGCATTTTCCAATTCATCTTTCCTATGAGGCACGTGTTGGTGGTCCTGTCGGTTATCGGTGGATGTACCCCTTCGAGCGTCATCTGAATCACCTAAAGAGAAAGGTAAAAAATAAGGCACGGGTTGAAGGATCTATTTGTGAAGCTTATGTTCTCGAGGATATTACAAACTTTTGCTCGACGTATTTCAAACCGCATGTTGCTACTAATAGGACGAAAGCTCCCAGAAACGACGACGCATATAAGGAATCTAATGATGCAATACTCAAAGTATTCAATGCATCCGGAAAGCCTTCGGGAAAAATGAAGAAGAGATATTTGAATGACGATGAGCTAAGGGCTGCTCAATTGTATATATTACTCAATTGCGACGAGGATAAAGTGGAGAAGCTAGAGGGGTAAGTAATTAATACGTCCACGTTTACATCATCTCAATGTAATAGTATAAGATACTATTATGATACTAATTAGCAGTTGCATCATTGTTTTTCAGCACATATAATGATGAGTTGAGGTCGGTTAGACCCTACATAACAGACGAAGAAGTAGAACAAGAAATAAGATGCTATTTTCCTTCTTGGTTGAGCGCATATGTAAGATACTTGGTAATTACTTTTTATTTCTGCACTTGTAAAACAAATAACTTACCATCGCTACTTTGGTATTTAGGTCGATCGTCTAATATCATCCGAGACTGAATCTATTAGGACTCTAGCCAAGGGACCAATTACTGCCGTAAAAATATGGCCAAGTTTCTGTGTGAATGGGTTCAGGTTCAAGTCAACAAATGCTCCTATCAGAGACAGCTTTCTGGATCTTGATTCCACGAAAAACAGTGGTTTGTGTATCAAATCTACAAACTACAAAGACGTCAATCCGGGCAATGATTTTTTTGGCATCTTACGAGAGATTGTGGAGTTGACATATAATTATGGCCCAGAACCTGCTAATATCGTACTATTCAGGTGTGAATGGTTCGATCCGATTCAAGATCAAGGTTGGAAAATTGACAAGCATGGCCTTGTGGATATAAACTACAAGCGTAGATATCAAGGCTACGAACCATTTGTCCTATCAAGTCAGGCTCAGCTCGTGTACTTCACAACTTATCCTAGACGGGGGACAGCGAGGTCGGATTGGTGGGCAGTATGCAAGACTAAAGCTAGAAATACCTTTGACATTGACGAAATAGCTTATCAGGAGGACGATCTACCTCTTGTAACAAATATTGTAGATGTGGACTCAACGGAAGTTACTCATTACACGAGTAATAATGTAGAAGATGTAGAATTATCCGAAGAGGACGACGAAGTAGATGAAAGTGAAGACGAGGAAGAGGAAGAGCAGGACGAGGAAGGCGAACAAGATGAATTTTCTGAAGATGATTGAAAATATAAAATATTCCATGTAGAATGTAACTATATTTGGACTGTAAAATGCTTTGAGATATGTATCACATTTTGACATTAACGAATATATGTATTATATTTTGACTGTATAATGCTTTGAGATATGTATCACATTTTGACTGTAGAATGTAGTATATATTTGTGTTTCTCTATATTCATCATATGTTGTTATAGATATGACAGGACGACGCGGAGGATTCGGCAGGTCCCGAGGTAGACAGAGTGCCACTCCGGTACTGCCTACTGTTGGTTCCGGATCATCGTCGCCCAGTACTCCAGTATATCGAGCAGCCACATCTCCGACTGCGACGACGTTGCGTGGCATCACTCCTGGGACGAGTAGTTCCAGGCGTGATAGTACTCCCTCGTCCAGCGTTCCTCCTGCTGACGGAACCATGGAGACTGATGAGCATGTAGAGGAGGTCGTGCTGACGTTGTCCCAGCATCAGCAAGATCCTCTATGCGCACCACCGGAGGAGACGAGGACAGAGATTTGGGCCGACGGTACAAAGTAAGTCAATTAGATGGTTTAGTATATATTTGTGTTTCTCTTTATTCATCGTATATTGACTTTTTCAGTAATCTAAATTATTATTTCTGTATAGATATCGTCCATCGTCGGTTCAGAGACGCCTGGGCCAATTTCTGAGGAACAACTACGGTGGCCCTTGGATCAACTACTCTGAGGCTCCGGAGGAGAGGAAGGCGTTCTGGTTTGCGCACTTCCAGGTAAAAGTATATTAAATAAATCCTCTAATTTATGCATATTCGTGATGCTAACTTAATGAATTATTTATTGTAGCAAACGTATTTTTATCCTCCGCACCGGGCCGAGTTGATCGAGCGGCTCTTTTCTACCGTTGCCGCCAAGCTTATCCGAGATGCTCTGGATGACCAGAAGGCTCGTGATCGTGCTGGAAAACCGATCCAAGGTTGGATCACGCCTGAGCAGTGGACTGCGATGAGGGCTAGATTCGACGATCCGAGCTACAAGGAAAGGTCTAAGAAGGCCAAGGCGGCTAGGCAGAATGCTGCCAAGTGGTGTGGTGGCTCGATTCCGATGACGGAACATTTCCGTCGTTTGGTATGTTTTTTCTTTTAAAATATATTATTTTAATATAAGTACCATAAAATGGTACTTGGAAAAAATATTTAAGTTTAGTAATAAAAAATATATTTTTAACAGGTACAGAGGGGTGAGGATGCAAACATGGTGACCGTCTTCTTGACCACCCATCGCAAGGACGGAAATCTCATTGATGAGAGGGCCTCACAGACCTATGTAAGTATTACTTTACTTTGTGTTTATTTTAATATAACTTAGGCAATTATTGAGTTTCCAAACCTTTTCTAGGCCGAGTATCTTAGGCTTCGTGAGCGGGCGGCTGCTAGTGCACCTACACCTAGAGAGGCTGGTGCTTCGTCGCAGCCCGGTCCATCTCCGTCGGCGGACGACCTGTCGGTGACCGCAGCTGGTGGTCTCCAGAGGGGTACGTACTACGGTACGGGCTCCTATGGCGCCCTGGTTGCGACGCAGTCATCTAGGGCCTCCCCGACAGCTGTGCATTCCACACACCCCTCGCAGTCGCAGCCCTCGCAGTCGTCGGCCAGAGTCCAGGAGGCCGTCCAGGAGGCCGTTGACCGTCAGATTGCGTCTCTCCGTGATGACTTGCTGCGAAGTATGGAGGACCAGTCCCGGTCCCAGCCGCAGGCGGACGATCCGATGCTTATCGCACGATTGGATATGCTCGACCGCAGCATGACGGAGCTACGAGAATTGACAAATGATATTAGAGCCTCCAATGATCGCAACATCATGGAGCTGCAGGCGTCACAGCTATCGATGGGCGAGAAGCTGACGAGGATGCATGCGTCACAGCTATCGATGGGCGAGAACCTGACGAGGATGCAGGATTCAATGGGTGATAGTAGTACGAGGCTGTTATCTACCCTGGATTCTTACAACCAGCGACTCGCAGACTTGGAGCGGGCACGGCCGCCATCGACGTCACTGCCTTCTCTATCGACATCGGTGTCGATTCCACGGGACGAGTATGAGGAGTTGTTATCCTTGAAGCGCGCCGCTGGTCAGCCTCCTGCAGATCCGTAGTAGTCTAGTTATTTTTATTATTATTTATGAATTATTGGTACTTCAACAATAGACATGATGTATGATGCTTCTTGTGGTCTTTAATTTTTTAGTTAATTTAATTGGATTATATAGTTATCCACATTTAATTGGATTGATACTTCTTGTGGTTTTTAATTTAATTGGATTATATAGTTAACTAGATTGAATCATGTTGGTGTGTATGATGAAGATGATGTAAAACTGCAGGGAATCACCAATGTTTGATTCTGGAAATTTTTTTATTTTTTTATTTTAAAATTAGCGACGTTATTAGCGACGTGTAGCGACGCTTAGCGACGTTAATTTACGTCGCTAATTACGTCGCTACTCAGCGACGCTGAAAAACGTCGCTAAGTTCGTCGCTAATGACGTCGCTAAAGTCGTCGCTAAACGTCGCCAATTGCTGACATGGCAGTATAGCCAGGTCATTAAAGACGTCGGTGTAACGTCGCAAAAAATGTCGCTAATCAGCGACGTTTAGTGACTTTTATAAACGTCGCTGTTTAGTGACTTGGCGTCGCAACACGTCGCTAAATTTAGCGACACATTAAAGTCGCTAAAAAACGTCGGCATAGCGACGTTTAGCGACATTTTTGGTTTTAGCGACTTGGAGTTTTTCGACTGATTTAAAACGTCGCTAACTACGTCGCTAAACCTAATTAGCGACGATTTATTGTTATTTAGCGACGTTTTTAGACGTCGCTAATTTGACTTTTTCTGGTAGTGTTTCTTTGAGCAAATAAATCCATACTTTTCTTGAGTAATCATCAATGAAGGAGATAAAATATCGATTACCTCCATGAGATGTAACTTGCATTGGTCCACATAAGTCTGAATGAACAAGTTGAAGTGGCTTCTTGGCTCGCCATGTGGATTGCAATGGGAATGAAGATCTATGAAGCTTTCCGATTTGACAATCTTCACAGACATCATCAGAGGAATAGATTTGGGGCAGCCCTTTGGCCATCTTCTTTGTCACTAATTGCTTCAGGCTTCCATAATTCAAATAACCAAACCTGTCATGCCATAGTTTGGAGCTTCCACTATCAACACTACTGAAATATGACAAGTTAGTGGATTGTAGTGTTAGGGAAAACAGATTATTTTCTGCGATAGCAATTTTTGCAACAAGTTGACCGTTCTTTGACAAGAAACAAGCATTGCTTCGAAAATGAATGTCAAACCCTTTTCTTAAGAGATAACTGGCACTTAGGAGATTGCTTTTTAGCCCTGGGATGTAGTATACATCTTTCATCTTCTCGATACCTCCAGATTTTGTTTTGAAAGTTATTTCACCAACTCCTTCTATTTTGTATGCTCTGTCATCACCAATCTTCACTTGGCCACGGTCAGATTTTGTTAAGTTTGTAAATAAATTTTTATTTCCTATCATATGCTTGCTAGCACCACTATCAAGATACCACAAATTATCCAAGTTATCACCATGACAAGCAAGCGACAAAGTATCTTGATGGTTACTTTGTGCTTCATGTACGTAACCCGCTTCTTTTTTCTTGTCATCCTCTTGCTTATACCAGCATTCATTGATTGTGTGACCTGGTTTGTGGCAATGGTAGCATTCAATGTAGCCACGACCTCTTCCTCTTTGATGACCACGACCTCTTCCTCTTTGTGATCCTCTTTGTGGGTATCTGGAGTTGGAATTTTCTTCTTCTTCATTTTGGTTATTGCTTGAATAACCCTTTTCTTTGCCATGAAAATTTGAACTTCGCCCTCGAAAATTCTTGCCTCTTCCGCGTCCACGGTTCTGAGAAGAACCACGGCCTCCCGTAGACATGACATTGGATTTGAGAGCTTGATCAGGCTGGGAAGAGACACTTTGCGGACATCTTTTGTTAATCCGAAATTCATGAGCTTCTAATCTTCCTTGTAAACTTTCCAAAGACAGAGATGCAAGATCTTTAGTTTCTTCAATGACAACTACAACATGATCATATTTGCTTGGTAGACTTCGAAGAATTATTTCAACAACTTTTTGAGTTTCTAAAATTTCTCCATTTGAACTCATTTGATTCATAATAGAGTTCACTTTAGTAAAATATTCTTCAATCTTTTCATTATCTTTCATTTCTAGCTTCTCAAATTCAGCCCTTAGAGCTTGCAAGCGTATTTTTTTTACTTGATCTTGGCCAGAATATGCTATTTCAAGAATTGTCCACGCCTCCTGGGAGCTTTTTGCCTTGGATATTCTCTCATAGACTGTAATTTCAATTGCTTGATAGATTTGGAAGAGCGCCTTCTTGTCTTTTTGTCTCTTTTCCTTCAACACTTTTTTTTGTGCTTCGGATAGTTGACCTTCATTTGTTGGTTGCTCTACTCCTTCAACGGCACTCCATAGATCTTGAGATTCAAGACATAGCTTCATGAGATTGCTCCAATAATCATATTTTTCTCCATTGAAGCGAGGCACAAGAGAGACAAGGTTGTTGTTTGAGGTGGACATTTTTTTTTTTTAGGCTCTGATACCAATTGTTGGGGTATTCACAGATACCACTTTACTGGGATTGAGATAGCTTGTCCTCTTAACAAGGATGCTAGTTTGATTGGAAGTTTAGCTCATCCGATGAACACGGAGGCTATGATTCCTCTTTGTAAGTTTAGCTTATCCGATGAACACGGAGGCTATGATTCCACTTTGAAGAATACAAAGATAACAAAAATATTTGATTTTAGGGGCTGAATAGAATCACCTTGTTTCTTTGCTTGCTTGATTTTTGTCCATCCACCTTACACTTTTAACCATTTGCTTACATAGTTATATATATAGGGCTCAAGATACATCAAGAACAATGAACATGACTCTTAGTTTTCCTAAATACATTCATGCATGCAACAACAATGAACTTGATTATTTCTAGATTCATTCATGCATAGATTCATCTAGACATGCAACAATGAATTTGGTTTACATTTCCAACATTCTCCATTTCTACCTCTTATTAGTATGATTTTACTTCCATAAAATAACGTATTGTTATTTGTTTCTAAGATTAGAGCGGATTAAAATAAGATATGAAACTATAATGGAATTGGATAAAAATTCTGACTATTTGGCTATACCTAGTTTTTTTTAAGGGATATTTAGAGTTTAGACTCTGAATTTTATTCCGACTTGTAGTTTAAATCCCGAAGTCCAATTTTTTTTTTTTTATATCCTCCAAAGTCTGTAAATAAAATTTTTATTGTCAAACATTAAAAAGATAGTATAATAAAAAAAAAATTTAGGATCTAATTTTTTTTTAATTGGACAAGTCAGAATTTAAACTCTAAACTGATAAAAAATTTATGGTCTACTCTAATTAGCCCTTGATTTTTTTTAGTATTCCTGTATATTGCTTTTTTATCCTTGGGACACAAATTAATGCAGAAACTAATTTTAGAATATATAAAACGATATTATGATTGAAAGCATTGTTACTTGAGAACAGTTAAATCCTTATTTATAATTGAACTTGGGTTATATTGAAACATGACGTCCAAGTGCAACAAACAAATCCAATACTCTTATTTTATCTTTAGAGCTGTCAGGTCGTTGTAGTTGGTTATTTCAATTTCAATGTTGATTTTGCTCTTACTGGTATACTAGTATATACGCACATGCGTTGCACGTATTTCGTATTACTTGAAAAAAAATAGTTTATTAAAAGAGCAAACGATAATTTATTAATTTTATTATAGGTGGAAATATAATATGCAGGAGCTTGAAAGTTGGGAGAAATTAAATGACGGGAATATGAAAGGTTTCTCTTATCTCTTGGGCTATGTGCCTACTTTGCATGCATGCTTTATTAACTTTTGCTTAATTCTCCAAACTACCTACTTTGCATGCATGCATATCTTTGTTTTATTAACTATCATTCCCCAAGTTGCCTCCTTTGCATGCATGCATGCATACATACATTTAATACGTATTTAATTACTATTTTTAATTACTTAGATATCCTTATCAACGTTAATACATATTGAAATGTAGTGAAGGGTATTTTTGGAACGAAAAACTTTCACGGTGAAGCCTAATTTTGGCATTATATAGTAGAATAGATTTAAACAAAAGCAACAATGTTGAATTATTATTTTGTTACAGCAAAAGCTAAGAAAAAAATATTTATTGGCAACCTGGCAACTTTTTAATAAAATTCGGATGAGATATCCATAATCCCATCCTTTTTCTCAGAAAAAAAAATTCCTGCAATCAAATTTTTTTTTTTTTTGGTAATTTCACCGAAACATGTTGGAAATTAGACTGGAAATCAAAGCTATTTTTTTTCTGCTCCTGATGAGGTTGTTGTTCCTTCGGTGGAGACTATACCCGATATCGGTATTGATACCGTTTGATTGTAAGGTGAAAAACAAATTAATTTTACAAAATTATTTTACTAAAAAAGGTCTATAGAAATTTAAAAAAAATAGTTGGCGTTGTTTGATTGCAATTATTCTTTTGTGAAAAATTAAATAATTTTTTATGGAAAATTTAATCTGGATGTTTGATGTCATTATTTTTCATAAAAAAATATATTTTTCTATGGGTTGGACAAGTTTCATTTCCCACTATTTTGAAAAAAAACATAAAAAATAATATATTTTTAATAACTCTATGAAAAATATAAGCTATCAAACATTACACATTGGTGGAAATTTTGTGATTGAAATATTTTTCATGAAAAAATGCCCAATCAAACACAACGACAATCCCGTGCTATGAATATAGTGTTTGAACTTTAATACGGAAGAAATTAGGAACATACCTACAATCATAGTTTCAGTTTTAATGAAAGGGACTTCTTTTCTCTACCAAACCTTAGTCTCTTGTGTTGATGGAATTAACAGACTAATATATGAGACAAAATTCATTGGTGAGAATATGGCCCAAGAGATCAATTTATATATATATGTACCCCTATCCATCAAGAGGTACAATCAAAAGACAACTCTTTATTTCAAGATGTGCTATTTGAAACATCACAACTTATGAGAGAGATGGGTGATGTGGCACATGTGACACATTTTTACTTACATTACTCCACTTGGCACATGGACTATTTGAAACATCACAACTCTTTATATTCCTAATTTCTTCCGCATTAAAGTTCTAACATTTGATATTAGAGCCTCATTCAATCATGTTGTTCAGTATACAGAAAGCATGAATATGTTAGATTTGTTTTGGCTTTGCTTTGAAAGCAACCCATGTGATTCAATAAAGGCATCTCTTTTTTAGTCCCACATAGGAAAGGAGAAGTCATTCTCCTTTCCATATATTGCTTTACCCCTCTTAATGGGTAAGTGAGTTTTGTAGGGAATGGACTAGAACCCATCTAACCCGCGAGCGGGTGCACGATTTAATGCGCATTTTCTATGCGTTTATTAGTCACGCACTCAGACTTAGCACGCTTGCGCGCCGCGGAACGGACATGGGTACAAAGGTAATTTCACAACTTATTTTATTTTTATTTTTTATTTTCGTTGGTTTGGTCTAGTGAGTTACTTATCTTCCGCGGAATCGTTCTCACGTAATCCCGTTACGAAAAAGAGTGGGAAATGTTACGTGAGATGTGGTGCCCCGTTCCTCCTATTCGGGGAGTGCGGCTAAGAAATACAAGACGATATCGTTCGATCGGGATAGATTGAAACAAGAACCTATCCTCTTTATGGATTTGCTTCTTCGGAATTGATTCCCATATTCAGTGGACCGTACCCCCGGGATCGACTTAGCGGCAGAGTCAGAAGGGACCTCTCCGCTACATCTTTTGTTGCCTAGTTTTCGCTGTCGCTTGTTGCTTTCGTGCCTTGAGTTGGTTTTCGAATTTGCTTGAGTTTTCTTGAACGGTTTCGATGGATTTCATTGTTTTCGTTCGTTGAACTGCACTTCAATTCCGATATTGGAAAGAGTGGAAGAGGTATTGAACAACTGTTCGTGGCAATGCAGATGAACCAGCAGTAGGCAACACTCGAACGGACTCCTGAAGCACCTCTTTCCTTCTTCCTTCCAACAAACTAAGTGAGTGGCTTACATTCGATTCAGTTGGCCCTTCTTCCAGTCTTCACATCAAAAATCTTGTGTTCTTGCTTGCCCCGATCAGACGATACCAAGTAATAACTAAAAGATATCAAGATAAAAAGGGAATAGACTTGGATTATTATGCTTGTCAAGCAAACTTGTGAACAGTTACCTATTGTATGCTAGTTCGTTCAAAATGTTCTTATGTATGCTTCAATTTTAGTTAGAATGTTCACTTCTTCTATAAATTGAGCTATGTGTAGAACACACTTGTTTATGCCACAACTATTCAGGAAGACTATGCAAAATAAATTATATCATGTTACTTGTCTCAAAAGCTTATTGCCTCAAACTGCATCAATGGATAATACAATATTAATGTCGTTGATCACAGAAAACTTGTGCACAAGGTCAATGGTTCCTGCAGATGGTCGTTGGGGCACTGGCATCGATCCGATCCGGACGGAACTTCACCATAGTCTCAACTATCTGGACGGGATGGCTTGCAGCCACTCATAAATCTTGGGTTGCATGCTATCCTCGTAAACGACTATACTCGTCCATTTTGGCAAAAGCTAGTGATCCCCTAGTATATTTAAACCTGTTGCAAACTAACTTGTGTCTTCATGGCAGGGATGGACATGGTAAGTATTGTGCAGGTAGTTCAGACGGGTAGGTAAATATCACCGAACGATGGCAGGTTATTTCAATGATTTCTATATCTATTGCTGGCTGTAAAATAAACTAAGGCAAGATAGAAAGACCACAAATAGTATGCATGCTTCATCTAAACAACGTGTTGATTGGTATAGTTGGGTTAGCTTGCCTTCACCAGTACGTTTCGATATACTGACCCTCGTTGAAACAGGTTCCCCGCACTAAGGAGAATCGAGCGAGGAACAGAAGTCAATCCCCCAATCCAGTCCAGCTGTAGGCACGCCTTGATTCGTGCCACCTTTTAAAGTATTTTGAAGATAGGAGCTAGAACCCAAGCAAGAATGCAGCTCCGTGGAAAGGCTATCATTCCACCAGGAGGTCTTACATTTTGAAGTTTAGTAGGGATGTAATATACAGGACTGCTATCTCATTTTGTGTCAACACTTTTGTAAGCCCGAGAGGCAACCTTATGACTTAGTTCAAGAGTTTGTAATAGATGTTCATATTATCAATAAAAGAGAACTTTTCCATGCTGCAAATCTGTGATTCAATTTATCTGCGTACTCTGAATATGTACTCGCTATGCGAAAATAAAATACTTAGCCTTGTGCGGTGCGCAACCTAGGCCCGCACGGCGGTCACGCTTGGGAGACGACTATCAATTCCACGGAATCGGGGCATGACATGTTGGTATCAGAGCACAGCTTCAAAGTTCCTTTAATCCTTCGTATGGGAAAAGTTTCTTTAACGATGAATTCCTGTGCGAACTCTTTAACTCGTTAGGCCAAAATGAGATGCGTTCATATAATAAGTCCATAATACATTATGATCCTGATGTAACTTACCTTATTTTAAAGGAATGGCTCAAGCGCAATCCTCAGTGCAAGCAACGGGCGAGACGCAAGCCCAAGAGAGCAGTTTCGGCACTTCAGGAATCTCTCGGAGCCAGTGAGCCATGTCTCGAGTTGATCCTCTTCAGCAAATGATGCGGATGTTGGAAGCCATCCAACAAATGGATGAAGCTCGTTATGAACGGGCTGAGAAACGAGCGGATGAGAGATTACTCAAGTTTCAAGATAATATAGAGGCACGATTCTCAGTCCAACAGAATTAGGTAGATACCCTACAACAGATCGTGCAGACTTTGACCTCCAACCATTCTGCTACAACAGCGGCGACCCCGGTGGAGCAGCCAGTGCTTGAAGTTGAGATGCCTCAAACACCAAGGACGAGGGAAGTGACTGCCTTCAACTTTGGCGACTTCAAGAAAGTCTACAACACAGCATTCAAGGGGACTGAGGATCCGATAGTGGCTCTAGATTGTTTGGCCGAACTTGAGGATCATTTCTCACTGCTAGAAGTACCTGAAGAAAAGTGCGTCGCATGTGCTCAACTGCAGCTTCGCCTCAATACGCACGATTGGTGGGACATGCATCGACGATCTCTTCCAGTTGAGAATGGAGGGGAGGCGATAGCATGGGCCACCTTTCGTGGCGCATTTGAGGAGGAGTTCATACCCCCACCTATGCGTCGACAGAAGGAAAACGAGTTTGTGCAACTACAGTAGGGCAGCATAACAGTTAAACAGTATTCAGCTGAGTTCAACAGGCTCGCCAAGTTTGCCAGCTCGTATCTACCCGATGCAGCGAGTCGTGCCAGATGATTCGAAGGAGGTCTACGTCCTGCCATCCATGCATATGTAGTCGTTCCACAATACCAGACAATGCGTAAAGTTTTGAACCACGCTCTTTCTCTTGAACCGCAGTATCCTCACATTGCTGACAGCGCTGTGCATATCTCCAATCATAAACACCATAGCAATGATAGAGGAAACACCACTGTAAAGCATCCAAATAACTGCAATAAACAACGAGAAGATATGAGCAAGACCTGCTTCTACTGTAGGAAGCCAGGGCATATAATTGATAACTGTCGTAAGAGACTCAAATTATGCCTCATTTGTGGTGATTCAAATCATGCCACGCCGGACTGTCCGAAATACTCTGCTCAACACACTCAACAACAAAATCAGGCACCGACACCTCAGGCCAATCGAGTTGCGCCTCAGCAAGAGCGTCGCCAAGCTCAAGGCCGGGTCTATACCATGACACGAGAAGAAGCTTTGGCCTCAGACACCGTCGTGTCAGGTACTTTGTTTTTCAATAATATACCTGCTCGTCTTCTATTTGATTCTGGTGCAACGCATAGTTTTATTTCCACAAATTTTGTCGTGGAGAACAATATAAAAATAACTCCGTTGTATCTAGAATTAAGTGTTAGTACCCCCTCCGGCACGAAAATACCTGTCCGTTCAGTATGCCAAGGTGGTTACATCTGTATTGGAGGAAGGAAGCTATCACTAGATATTTTAGTTCTAGATGTTCGGAACTACGATATCATTTTGGGAATAGATTAGCTCGGCGCGTGCTCAGAAACTATTGAATGTGCAGAAAAGTGAGTCGTCTTCCGCCTGCCTGGAGAAGCCGAATTCTGCTACACTAGTAGTCCAGCAACTGATGCGACCAGGGCTTGCATGGTGATTTCTGCAACATCTGCTCGACGAATGCTACACTCAGGCTGCAAGGGATTCCTAGCGTTGGTTTAGGACACACGACAGAACTACGCAAACGTCTAGTCTTCTTCCGTTGAGGCGGAGTTCCCCGATGTGTTCCCGAGCAAACTACCCGGCATGCCACTAGACCGAGAGATCGAATTCACTATAGACACCTTCCCATATACACAGCCGATCTCTAAGCCTCCGTACAGAATGGCCCCTGCTGAATTAAAAGATTTAAAGTGCCAACTTCAAGAGTTACTGGATCATGGGTTCATCCGACCGAGCGTGTCTCCTTGGGGCGCGCCTATGCTCTTCGTGAAGAAAAGGACGGGACACTACGCCTCTGTATCGATTATCGGGAGCTGAACAAAGTCACTATCAGAAAACAAGTATGTTCTGCCACGGATAGATAACTTATTTGATCAACTGCAGGGGGAAACGGTGTTTTCAAAAGTTGATCTTCACTCGGGCTACCACCAGCTGAAGATTAAGCCAGAAGACATACCGAAGACTGCCTTCCGAACCTGATACGGACATTATGATTTTTTTGTTATACCGTTTGGACTGATGAATTCACCTGCTGCATTCATGGACTTGATGAATCGAATATTCCGGCCATTCATCGATAAATTCGTGGTGGTTTTTATCGATGACATCTTGGTGTACTCGAAGAACAGGGATGAACACGTAGGACACCTGCGGATGGTGCTTCAAACCCTTCGAGACAACAAGTTGTATTCCAAGCAAAGTAAATGTGAGTTTTGGCTAGAAAACATATCCTTCTTAGGGCATATTATATCTGCACAAGGCATTTCAGTAGACCCAAGGAAGGTAGAAGCCATTATGCAGTGCAAACAACCTGAATCAGCTAGCGATATTAGAAGTTTCCTTGGATTGGCAGGCTACTACCGGAGATTTATACAAGACTTTGCTAAAATTGCTTCACCCCTGACTCAGCTCACTCAGAAGGGAGTAAAGTTTACTTGGACGGACGACTGTGAAGCTTCATTTACGGAGTTAAAGCAACGCCTCGTCTTTGCTCCAATGCTTACTCTTCTAGACGGACCTGATGATTTCAAAATATACAGTGATGCATCAGGTAAGTGATTGGGATGTGTATTAATGCAACGAGATAAATTGATAGCCTTCGCATTGAGACAACTAAAGCCTCACGAGAAGAACTATCCAACATATGACTTAGAACTGGCGGCGGTAGTCTTCGTGCTGAAACTGTGGCGCCACTACCTTTATGGTGTACCGTATGAGATCTACACTGACCACAAGAGTTTGAAATATCTGTATACACAAAAGGATTTGAATTTTCGCCAATGGCGCTGGCTTGAACATCTTAGTGACTTTGACTTAATGATCAGATACACGCCTGGCAAAGGAAACGTCGTAGCTGATGCACTGGGTCGAGTGTTCGTTGGGAGTTTGGCTATTGATGATAGGTTGCGTCGAGATCTTGAATCCTTAGGCATTACACTACTAATCAGATACAAAAAGGGGGCACAAGTGGCACATCTGCGCCTCGAGCCTGACTTGTTATAAAAAGTCAATTCCGCTCAGAAGGATGACCTGTTCCTACAAAAGATGCATGCTCTTATCTCAGCAGAAAAGGCATCCGACTTTGCGGTAGGCATGAATGGAATGATCCGAGTGAAGGAAAGACTGTGCGTTCCAGACGAGGTGGCCCTCAGAAAAGAGATACTCACTGAGGCCCATTATGCTAGTTATACTTCTCATCCGGGTAGTACCAAGATGTATCAGGATCTCCGTATGACGTTCTAGTGGCACGACATAAAATGAGATGTGGCATTGTTCGTGTCACATTGTATGACTTGTCAGAGAGTAAAGGCCGAGCACCAGAAACCGGGCGGAGAGCTGTAAAACCTCGCTATTCCGGAGTAAAAATGGGAACATATAACAATAGATTTCATTATTGGCTTGCCAAGGATGCAACGGGAAAATGATGCTGTTTGGGTTATTATCGATCGCCTCGCCAAGTCTGAATCAAGTCTACTTGGAGCACCGATCGCTTGGCTCAAGTCTACCTCAACGAAATTGTTCGGCTCCACGGCATGCCCGTATCCATAGTCTCCGATAGAGATGGTCGATTCATATCGCATTTTTGGGAAAGCCTGCAGTCAGCAATGGGGACGAAGTTGAAGTTCAGCTCCGCCTACCATCCACAGACCGATGGCCAAACAGAATGTGTCAGCTAGATCCTCGAAGACATGCTATGACTCTACGCCTTGGACTTGAAGACTAGTTGGGACCAGCATCTGCCGTTAGCTGAATTTGCTTACAACAAAAGTTTCCAATCCAGCATTCAGATGGTGCCGTATGAGGCATTGCATGGGCGAAAGTATAGATCTCCTCTGTTGGGACAAAGTTGGTAAATGGAAGATCCTTGGACCTGAGCTCATAGAACAGACTGTCCAAAAGATTCGCTTGATTCGGGAAAGACTAAAGATAGCTCAAAGCTGCCAAAAGAGCTACGCTGATACACATCGACGTCCACTTGAGTTTCTAGAAGGCGACCGGGTATTTCTCAAAGTCTCGCCCATGCGAGGAGTCACTAGATTCGAAGTAAAGGGGAAGCTAAGTCCAAGATTTGTCGGTCCGTTCGAAATATTAAAGCGAGTTGCCTCAGTTGTATACCAGATTGCCCTACCGCCATCACTATCTGAAGTACACAATATTTTCCATATTTTCCAACTTAGGAAGTATGAGTATGACCCGAGCCACGTGGTAGATCTGGATCAGCTGAACCTTCAAGCCGACTTGACGTATGTAGAACAACCTGTGCAAATTTTGGATAGAAAAAAAAAGCTGCTCCGAAGTCGCTCGGTTCCTCTCGTGCGCGTGCTTTGGCGAAATCATTCTGTCGAAGAATACACTTGGGAGCTTGAATCTGAGATGAGGGAAAGGTTCCCCTCCTTATTTCCTAGTAGGAGGTTTTATTCCTAAGTTTTGAGACGAAACTTCCAATTAGTTGGGTAGGATATGGTGCCATGTTCCCCCTATTCAGGGAGCACGACTAAGAAATACAAGACAGTATCGTTCGATTGGGATAAATTAAAACAAGAACCCATCCTCTTTATGGATTTGCTTCTTCGGAATCGATTCCCATATTCAGTGGACCTTGCCCCCAGGATCGACTTAGCGGCAGAGTCAAGAGGGACCTCTCCGCTGCATCTTTTTTTGTCTAGTTTTCGCTGTCGCTTGTTGCTTTCGTGCCTTGAGTTGGTTTTCGAATTTGCTTGAGTTTTTTTGAACAGTTTCGATGGATTTCATTATTTTTGTTCGTTGAACTGTACTTCAATTTCGATATTGGAAAGAGTGGAAGCGATATTGAACAGTTGTTCGTGGCAATGCAGGTGAACCAACAGTAGACAACGCTCGAACGGACTCCTGAAGCACCTCTTTCCTTCTTCCTTCCAACAAACTAAGTGAGTGGCTTATATTCGATTCAGTTGGCCCTTCTTCCAGTCTTCAAATCAAAAATCTTGTGTTCTTTTTTGCCCCGATCAGACGATACCAAGTAATAACTAAAAGATATCAAGATAAAAAGGGAATAGACTTGGATTATTATGCTTGTCAAACAAACTTGTGAACGGTTACCTATTGCATGCTAGTTCGTTCAAAATGTTATTATGTATGCTTCAAATTTAGTTAGAATGTTCACTTCTTCTATAAATTGAGATATGTGTAGAACACACTTGTTTATGCCACAACTATTCATGGAGATTATGCAAAATAAATCATATCATGTTACTTGTCTCAAATACTTATTGCCTCAAACTGCATCAATGGATAATACAATATAAATGTCGTTGATCACGGACAACTTGTATACAAGATCAATGGTTCCTGCGGACGGTCGCTGGGGCATTGGCACCGATCCGATCTAGACAGAACTTTACCATACTCTCAACTATCTGTATGGGATGGCTTGCAGCCACTCATAAATCTTGGGTTGCATGCTATCCTCATCAACGACTTACTCGTCCATTTTGGCAAAAGCCAGTGATCCCCTCATATATTTAAACATGTTGCAAACTAACTTGTGTCTTCGTGGCAGGGATGGACATGGTAAGTATTGTGCAGGTAGTTCAGACGGGCAGGTAAATGTCACCGAACGGTGGCAGGTTATTTCATTGATTTCTATATCTATTGTTGGATGTAAAATAAACTAAGGCAAGATAGAAAGACCACAAATAATATGCATGCTTCATCTAAACTATATGTTGATTGGTATAGTTGGGTTAGCTTGCCATCACCAGTACGTTTTGATGTACTGACCCTCGTTGAAACATGTTCCCCGCACTAAGAAGAATCGAGCGAGGAACAGAAGTCAATCCCCCAATCCAGTCCAGCTATAGGCACGCCTTGATTCGTGCCACCTTTTGAAGTATTTTGAAGACAGGAGCTAGAACCCAAGCAAGAATGCAGCTCCGTGGAAAGGCTATCATTCCACCAGGAGGTCTTACATTTTGAAGTTTAGTAGGGATATAATGTACAGGACTGCTATCTTATTTTGTGTCAACACTTTTGTAAGCTCGAGAGGCAACCTTATGACTCAGTTCAAGAGTTTGTAATAGATGTTCATATTATCAATAAAAGAGAACTTTTCCATGCTGCAAATTTGTGTTTCAATTTATCTGCGTACTCTGAATATGTGCTAGCTATACGAAAATAAAATACTTAGCCTTGTGCGGTGTGCAACCTAGGCCCGCACGGCGGTCACGCCCGGGGGACGACTATTGATTCTACAAAATCAGGGCATGATATGAGAGATATATCCAGGACACGATCCTGAGATCTGAGAATAGTAATCTATTTTATTTGTTTTTCTCTCGCTCGCTCTCTGTTCGGAACAAAAAAAATCGTACAGAGACAAAAAAGAAAAAAAACCCACCAGAACCTAAGTTCCTCCAAAAACTCCTCCGTCTAATCTCTCTTCTTCGGACAAGGCTGTGATCGTTCGTGGGATTCGCCACCGGGTGGACGGTGTAGTGGATCGAACGGATTCGTTGTATCTCGGGGATAGATTGCCAGGAACCCGCTGCACTGTTCGTGGGGGCAAAATTCTATTCTAAGGACAGCGTGTAACGTGCTTCGAATTCTCTACATATTTTCTGTCTTTAATTTTACATTTTCCAATTTGCATTCTTTAGAAATTTTTCCAACAATCTTAGAATAAAATTTCTCGTAGCTTCTGTCTACTTTCTGTTTTCTGTTTGTGAAAATTTCTATCTGCATGATGAACACCACCGTAAAAGAATTGTCCGCCAACATTCATAACTCCTCCAAATTAGAGAAGTTTGATCGCCTGAACTTTAAGAGATGGCAGCGTAGGATGACATACTGGCTGACTTGCTTGAAACTGTTTAAGGTTCTCAAAGAACCAAAAATCCTACCCGACTTACTCGAACCTGCCAGGACCTATGAATTAGAATCCTACAATGAGACTGATTTTATCTGTCATGGTAAAATTCTCAATAGTCTTTCTGACACGCTCTATGATAAAAAATACTCCAATAAAGGAGCAGGTTCTGAGATTTACATTGTAGACATACTTTTAGAGTTTAAAATAGTAGATGATAAGTCTGTTGTTGAACAGACTAATGACCTTTAAACTATCATACACGTGATATCTCAGAAAGATATGCCATTTGCTGATAAGTTTCTAATTGCTGCCTTCATTAATAAACTTTTTCCATCTTGGAAAGAATTTGGTTTAAAACTAAAACATAATAAAGAATCCCATATCCTTAGACGACCTGTTCGTATGCTTCCGCATTGAGGAATAAGGTAAAGGAACCTCTAAGTACTGAATTTGAGGCAAAGTTATAAATTGCTGAAACCAAGGGAAAGCCTAAGGGCCAACCCCATCAACAAAGGAACAACCCCTAGAACAGGAACCTTGCAGAGAAACAGTTTCTTAAGCCAAAATCTATGATTGGAAAAGACAATAGACCTAAGCAGGAATGTTACAACTGTGGTAAGCCTGGTCACTTTGCTAGGCAATTCCGCCACAGAAAGAAGGGTCAGGGATTTCAGAATCCTGATCGTCGAACTCCTGCAGAAACTCATGTTGTTCCACGGGCTCATGTTATCATAGCCGGGACCAAATCTGTCGTTACCGATGATTAGAGGTTTGTAACCGTATATTCTGGTTTTGAGTCCTCGTATCAGCCTACTGACTGGTGGGTTGATACAGGGGCAAATTTCCATGTATGCTGTCATGCCCCAGTCCCAAAGTATACGGGACGTGGCCACGTGGCATTGGCCAGCTGACACGTCTTCGAGGATATCCCAATTTAATGGATCCTAGCGAAGCGTGCTACGCTGTCCTAAAACTAACAAGCCTAATACTATCATACAATAGGCAGTGTCTAATCTCATCCACAATACAACAAGAAATACTGAAATAAATACTGAAAAATAAGTGCAGAGTTTGAAATGTCATAGTACAAACCAGATATGTCCGATGGAAACAAATCCACTACAAATGATGAATAAGAGTACTGGAGACAAAATAAAGAGAGTACGACTAGAGCATCAGCTATCTAGATAAGGAGGCTCCAGTCCTAGGCGGAAGGTCTACCAGGTAATCAAGAAAACTCTGACGGTAGCACCTCTAGCTCCTCCTCGTAAGCGCACCTCGTCTCCAATCTAGGTCCGTACACAGTAAGATAATATGCCTCATCCAAATCTGGAAGGGAACCAGGTCCTCAGAGGGACATAACAAGATACAAAAATACATGCCATATATAATACTGAATAAAATAAAGGGGTGTGCTAACCATCTAAGTGAATGCAATGTGAGGACAACCTGGGTACGTATGGGTAGGTTTAGGCATAACGTCCACACTCCGAAGAGCATAGTATCTGTCGATGTAACGTCCATCATTCCGAAGAATGAGGTATCTGTAAATGTATATACGTCCGTATCGCTCCGAAGAACGTGGTATCTGAATAAAGGAAGTCATCGGATCCGTGGCTTCTCTGGATACTACGGAGTCCAATGTGTGTACCCCATATGCCTATCAGTTGTCGTCTCCGTCCAATGCGGATATACAAGTCGAATACACGACGTAAATATCCCGTAACTATATGCCAAGTCTCATCTAACTAGATCACCCTAAATTACGTACTAAACCGTGATGCATGTCGTACGCACCGATAGCTAGTCGGGTACACGGACCCGCATTCCAACATGAATTTGCTATCGTGATGCGTGTACAAGTGTCACGGTCTAGGAAGATATTAGAATATCCTCGCAATAGTAGGTAAGTCTGCTAGCAACTAGGTCAAGTACACTACTCATCGATGCATTCGTCGACTGCACCCGAGTCAATCTCGGACGCACACAGTTATATATATATTGCAACAAGATATCATACAATAGTTATTGATTTAAATTAAATAGTAATCAAGCAAGGTATACTTGCCTGAGTCCTCTAGCTACGAATGCAAATATCCTGCTCCCGAAGTCTCTCCTGTACGGTCCAGCGATCCTATATATAATATTATAATACCATCATCAGTCACTACAATAGTACGATTATGACACACTATGTTGCAGTAACGAACTGACGCAGGGTCACGACTGTCCATCTAGTTGGATCACGTGTGCACGTAGCTAAACGTACACGTGTCATCCTCGAGTTCCATGTACACCAAACACAGTTCCTAACATATGAGAATACGCTAAATAATATTTAATACAAGAATACGTATTTTACCTTTATTGTTTAATTGACTAGGATAACATAGTACACAGATACATATATAACATATATACATATATATGTACATAAATACATAATAATCATAATTTCATAATAAAATACGTATGTACATTTATATATATTTAAATAAACATATACATATTTACATAATAATATACAAAAATGCCTTTACATATACATACATATTTAAATAACAACATATGTATATAAATACATATATAAATATGTATACACATAAAGTATACGTTTTAAACATACATTTGTATATATATACATAAACACAATATAGTACGTATATATATACATAGTACATTATATAGCATATACACATAACCAATTAAAATAGTATATACATTAATAATAAAATACTTATACATATATATATATATATATATATATATATATATATATATATATATATATATATATATATATATATATATATATATATTTATATAATAACAATATGTGTACATAAATATATACATAATACATTATATACCCAAAGTGTAATACGTATATATACATATATTTTTAATAAGCATATATATGTATATATATACATAGTAGTATAATACATATACATATATATATAATAACAAAATGGTATATGTATTTATACATAATACAACATATATTTAAATACGTATACATATAATATATAGCATATATTATATGTATAAGTATAACTACTATACATAAATATACACATGAATATGTATATACACAGAATATATATATATATATATATATATATATATATATATATATATATATATATATATATATATATATATATATTTATTATATGTATAAATCTAATGTATATACACAGAATAAATATACCTATTATATGTATACACAAATATATAAATACCACTAACTATACGTACGCAAACATTGATATACATACTCGTATAATGCACTAGGTGACTGTACCTCAGTCGTCCAGGGGGTGGGGGTGGCCGCCGTGTGCGTCGTCGCCGGCGAGGGGGGGGGAGCTCCGCCACGGAGGAAAACTCGACAACAGCAGTAGCTACAGCAGTCACAGCATGCAAGAGCTACTCCGGTCAGCTGGGGCGGTAGCCAGGGGCGAGCTCCGGCAGGGGACTGTGGTGGAAAGGCTGGGGGTGGCGTCGGTGAGGGTGGTGGCTACGGTGGGGCAGTGGTGGCTACGGTGGGGGAGGTCGGGGGTCGACTCGGGTAGGGGTGGAGATATTGTTGCTGGTGGTGTTGGGGGTAAGGGTGGCTGTTGGCGGCGGAGCAGCTACGGGTGGTGGCTGCAGGGGGTGATGGTGAGGAGGGAGGTCGGAGGGGGAGTGAGTTCTGGGGTGGCCGGAGGCGGTGGTGGATGGAGGGAGCTAAGGGGATGGGTCGGGTGAGGCTGAGTGGTGAGGGTGGTGTTGGTGTTTAGTATTTTGCTAGGATTTTTCTTTGTGTAGTTGGTTTTTGGTGTGGGTTTTGGAGAGAGGATGTAGGTAGTATTTGTAGGAGAGAGAGAGGGTGGGGCTCCTTGGGATTAGGGCCGGTTGGGGTAGTTCCCTAGGTTTGAGTGAAGCCTCCACATGATGAACATGTGGCTAGGATTCAAGGGGTTTAAAATGTAAGGTTGAGATGTTGCTACATAAAGTTGTGTAGAGTACAACAAAATGGAGGAAAACTCATAGTGGACCGGTCAAGGGAGGGGGGTTTCATTCTTCATGTGGTTGGACCAATGAGAGGGGGACACCTCATTGCTTAATTGCATAAAAGTCCCTGAACAATTGGGAAATTGCACAATAACTGGAATTTGGGATTGGATGTGGCAAAATACCATGTTTGGTGTTATATAGTGGGCTAGAATGGTGTATGGTATTTAGTATGAGTCTTGAGGGTGTGAGTGTGGGTTTGGCTTGGAGTTGGATCTAGTTTGAGTGAGGTTGGGTCATTACATTAATTTAATTAAAATTAATGCACATGGTGTTCTTTAATTAATTGGAAATATATGGGGTTAAAATTGGGTGGAACACAAGCATCATGGACGTAGTAGACTTAGAATATAATAATATCATAATTTGGGTTGGACAAGACGAGTTGGTGTTGTGTCCTAATTTTGATTGGAACGGACAAAGAATGCAAGGTTAAAATTAATTAAATTTCAGCACGGACGTTTGTAACGATTTTTGTGCGACTAAAATAAAGCACAAGATAGAGTATTTGTGAGTTACACAAGGGTCAGAATAATAGGCTGGTATGTCTAGGAAAAGTGTATGGAATTTGTTTGAGGGTAATAGCTAGTGTAGTGCTCTAAATATCTAAACAATGAAATATTGTACAATAATTAAAACTCTGTGTATAAATTCTAATTTTCACCAAATTAACCCTAATCTCTCTATCTAAGCTAAGTAAACTCAAATTTGGTCGAGGGAGTTTACATATGCCCTAATATTGATTCTTTTTTTCTCCTACCGACAGGTTGAGGAAGGCGAATCAGTAGCTATGGGAAACTCGAGTGCTGCCAGAGTGCATGGAAAGGGAAGAGTGAACCTCAAGTTATCTTCGGACAAGATTCTCCCTTTGCATAATGTCCAGCACATACCGAACGTCAACAAGAACTTAATTTCTGGTTATTTGCTAAATAAACATGGTTACAAACTTGTATTTGAGTCTGATCAAGTTGTAATCTCCCTGAACGATAACTATATTGGAAAAGGCTATGTATGTAGGGGTCTGTTTAAACTTTCTGTGGACATGCCTTGCAGTACTTTAAATTCCTGTTTAAATAATATTGCCTCTACTTCTACTTCTTATTCGAATGCTCTCTCTTATAATACTGATAGTTGTGATGTTTGGCATGGTCGTTAACTCTTTAAAAAATGTCTAATTTGTAATTGATTCCTAAGATTGACATGAGCAGGAATGAAAAATGTGAGATATATACACAAGCCAAACAGTCCAGGAAATCCTTTCATTCTGTTGAAAAGTGTTCTCAGCTATTGGAGCTTATTCACAACGATATTTGTGAATTGAATGATATTCTTACTCGTAGTAGTAAATGATATTTTATTACTTTTATAGATGATTATTCAAAATACTGTCATGTTTACTTGCTTAGAATTAAAAATGAAGCTTTCAGTAAGTTTGTATCTTTTAAAACTAAGTTGAAAACCAGCTTAAAAAATTTAAATTCTTAGGTCTGATCGTGGGGGTGAATACACATCTGCTGAGTTTGACTCTTTTTGTGAATTGCATAATATTATACATGAGGTAACTGCTCCTTATGCTCCTCAAAAGAATGTGGTAGCAAAAAGAAAAAATAGAATATTTCTTGATATGAACCTCAAGATTTTGGCGAGACGATATTCCACCACCACCGTAGTTTACTTCACCAATGCCCGTTTTTTCCACAAGGACGGGCTATGGACGGACAACAGATATTTCAAATATTCTATGCAATATTGCAAGCCCAACAGTAGGTTCATCAAGATGCTCAGCGTCACGAGACAGAGAACTTGAGGAACAGCCTTGTAACCGCACTGGAGCAGTCGAACCCACCAGTTAGGCGACCATCGACGGGATCTATCACTGATTTTTGCCAGCTGAAGTCCCATATATTTTCTGGCAAGGAGGATCCCACTGAAGTTCATGAGTGGCTCACAAACACTCAACACCAGTTGGAAGCAGCCGAGCTTCCAAGGAAGCGATGGATGACTGCCGTCAAGATGCAGCTGGCAGGCAATGCACATCATTGGTGGCTATCTGAGGAGAGACAGCTCGGACTGGACCGAGTCACATGGGAGGAGTTCTCTAGACTCTTCCAGAAGATGTACATTCAAGCTATTGCCAGAGCAAAACTTAGATTAAGTTTAACCGCCTCATTCAAGGTAATATGATGGTAGAAGAGTATAATACAGAGTTCATCCGTCTGGGTTGCTTCGCCCCTACTCTAATTCCAACAGAAAAGGAGAAGGTGGAGAAGTTCTTCGACAGACTTAGGTTTGAGCTCCAAAGATTGATCGGATCTGTTGTATCTACTTCATACACGGATGTCCTTGCTGCAGCACGACGTATGAAGCACGTCACCAGGAGAGAGTCCAGCTTGAAACAGCCGTTCACATCAGCACCAGCCAGAGCACCACAAGGGGAGTCTACAAAGTGACCCCAGAGGAATCCACCACAGAGAGCAGTACCAAGAGCCACATCCCTTCCTACTTGTCACTACTGTGGCAAGGTAGGCCATATTGAGAGGGAGTGCAGATGCAAGTTGGGACTATGCTTGATTTGCTGATCCAACCAACATCCAGCCAAGGACTGTCCTGAGCGTCGAGAGGGAGCACCAATGGTAGATCGACCAGCTTTACCAGCATGTAGGCTAGCTTATCCAACATTAGGAGCACCACAGACGAGAGTTGGAGGAGTCAGACCACCAGCTCTAGGAGGGTATCAGCCGAGGCCACCTTTGGCACCACAAGCAACACTATTCCAGCAAGCTCGACAGCATAGAGGACCAGCTCAGGGAAGAGGACAGGCATTTGCATTGGCTATTGAAGAGGAAGCTACTGTATGATAGGTCATAGAAGATACTATATTAGTAGCTTCATTACTTGTTGTAGCTTTATTTGATTCTGGAGCATCGTATTCATTCATAGCTGCTAGCTTCGTAGCCACATATAGAGTAGCTATCGTACCCCTTCCAAAGACTAAAGGAATTCTTACGGGAGGTAGAATTATCCCAGTTAGTGACATTTGTAGATCTTGTTTGGTAGTAGTCTATGGGAGAGAGATGCATGCTCAATTCTTAATCTTTTACATGCCAGATCATGATGTTGTACTTGGTATGGACTGGTTGAGTCAGTACCATGCGATCCTAGATTTTCGGCTTGGACGGGTTATATTTAGACCACCTGGACATCCAGAGTTTGAGTTTCTTCGGGGAGATATAGAGCAAGGTGTTCAGCCTATACTTAGGGTACTCTCTGCAGAAGGAGAGTCCGAGTACCTAAAGGTTGTATCTGAGTTTGTGGATGTACTTCCCGATGATCTTCTAGGCTTACCACCTGATCGAGAAATAGAATTCACAATAGACTTGACTCCATGAGCGGAGCCTATCACTTCATCAGTGTACCGGCTAGCACCTAAGGAGTTGGTGGAATTGAAGGAGCAAGTTGATAATCTTCTGGATAAGGGTTTTATTCGACCCAGTGTTTCACCATGGGGAGCACCCATACTATTTGTGTCGAAGAAGGATGGGACGGTCCGCCTATATATTGACTATAGGGTACTGAACGCTGTAACCATTAAGAACCGTTATCCTTTGTCACGCATTGACGATCTATTCGATCAGTTGAGTGGTGCTAGTGTATTCTCAAAGATCGACCTTAGATCTAGTTATCTCCAGATTAGAATACGAAAAGAGGATATACCGAAGACAGCTTTCAGGATCAAGTATGGACACTATGAGTTCTTATTTATGCTGTTTGGTTTAACCAACGCGCCAGCTATGTTCATGAGTTTGATGAACAAAGTTTTTTATCAGTACTTGGACAAGTTCGTGGTTATGTTTATTGATAACATTTTGATATATTCCAAGAGCCACGAAGAGCACGAGGAGCATCTCAGAATCGTGCTGGAGACGCTGAGACAGGAGAAGCTGTACGCCAAACTCAGTAAATATGAATTTTGTATAGATAGGGTGCCTTTACTGGGACATATCATTTTAGGAGAAAGACTTTCAGTTGATCTGGAGAAGGGTGCTGCAATATAAACTTGTCCTACACCTACATCAGTTACGAAAGTGAGAAATTTTCTCGGACATTCTGGATACTACCAGAGGTTCGTGGAGAATTTATCAAGGATTGCAGAGCCTATGACTCGGTTGACGCATAAGGACCAGGAGTTTGCATAGACGAAAGATTGTCCGAAAGCCTTTGAGGAGTTAAAGAGGCGATTCACGACATCACCGGTCTTGACTCTTCCTTCAGGATCGGGAGGCTTCGTTGTTTATAGTGATGCGTCAGGCAGTGGACTAGGATGTGTTTTGATGCAACATGGTAAAGTTATCGCTTATGCATCAAGACAGCTGAAGGTTAATGAAAAGAACTATCCAACTCACGATCTTGAGATAGCTGTAGTAATATTTGCATTAAAGATATGGAGGCACTATCTTTATGGAGAGAAGGTAAAAATCTTTACCGATCACAAGAGTCTGAAGTATGTCTATACTCAGAAAGAGATCAACATAAGGCAGATACGTTGGCTAGAGTTGATGGTCGATTTTGATATAGATTTGCAACACCATACAGGCAAGGCGAATGTTGTAACAGACGCACTCAGCAGGAAGCCCACAGCTTATTTCTTAACGATGTAGCCCCAACTATTAGAGGATCTACAGGAGCTCAAGATAGAGGTTATTCTGCTAAGGCAGAGTAGATTGTTGGCGAATCTTGAAATTAAGTCATCACTAGTGGAGAGGATTAAGGCAACATTGCCTACAGATGCTAGGTTTCGGAGACTTAAAGAGAAGACGAAAGCTGGCATGCAGACGAGACTTAGAATACATGAGGATGGGACGTTAAGGTGTAAAAATTGCCTATATGTTCCAAATGGGGAGTTGAGACATGAGTTGATGTCTGAAGCACAGAGCTCCATGTACTCTATTCATCCGGGAGGTACGAAGATGTACCGAGATTTGAGGCAGTACTATTGGTGGCATGGGATGAAGAAAGAGATTACACGATTTGTGGCAAAATATTTGGTCTGTCAGCAAATTAAGGCCGAGCATCAGAGAACTGCTGGTATGTTACAGCAGCTTCCCATACTCGAATGGAAGTGGGAACATATTACTATGGATATCGTTATATGATTTCCAAGAAGCCCCAGTGGAAAGAATACAGTCTGGGTTATTGTGGATCGACTCACTAAATTGACACATTTCTTGCCGTTCAGAGTTGGACAGTCCATGGAGTTTCTAGCCGACATGTATATACGATAAATCATAAGATTACATGGAGTATAGGTTAGTATTGTGTCAGATCGTGACTCAAGATTCATATCCCATTTTTGGCGAAGCATGCAGGAGAGTCTTGCCACCCGACTCAAGTTCAACACTGCTTACCATCCACAAACAGACGGTCAGTCGGAGCTCACGATTCAGATCCGGGAGGATATGCTGAGGTCGTGTATGTTAGACTTTGGAGGGTCTTAGGAAGACCATTTACACTTGGAGGAAATTTTTTACAATAACAGCTACCAGGCGAGCATCCAGATGGCACCTTTCGAGGCATTGTACGATAGGAAGTGCAGGTCACCGATATGTTGGAGTGACATTGGCAAGCGTCAGATACTCGGTCCGGAGTTAGTGATAGAGACAGTTGAGAATGTAAAGCAAATTCAGAGTTATCTTTGTACAGCTCAGGACAGACAAAAGTATTGGGCTGACACACACCGTCGACCTTTGGAGTTCAAGGAAGGAGAACATGTATTCTTGAAGATCTCACCAACTCGAGGTACTATTCGATATGGGAGCAGAGGCAAGCTGAGACCGAGGTACATTGGGCCATTTGATATTTTGGAACGAATTGGTGAGGTGGTGTATCGTCTTGCATTACCTCCATCTCTAGAGGGACTGTGTGATTTGTCACGCCCCAGACCCGCCCGGGCCGCCGCTTCGCCCTGCCCCGCCCCGTGTGGTCGGAATTAACGAACCGGGCATGAATCACCGTGCCTCCGTGCACCGGACGCGAATCACCGTGCCCGTCCCGCGGGTACGAGGAAGGAAGGGAGCTAAGCGAATGGCCCGTTCAAGCTTTCGGGGGACGTGATGCCGCACGGGCCTGGGGTTGCGCCCGTGCAAGGCCAATCGTTTAAGTTGATAGTTGGCTATCATCGCATCAATCGAGTAAGCAGTGGAAAGGGACTTGTTGCAATAAAATGCATTTAGCCAACTGAGTGTTCGGGACAATCGAGGCAACTTGGGTTTCCTTTAGCAAAGGCACACGTTCGTTCCATACATTATGCCCCCTTATACGATAGCATTCTCGGGGCAACAATCGAAACCAGGATTCCGGGTCTTAGGGACTGTGGCACGTCTATCGCTCCATCGGACGATCCAGTACCTGCAAGCAAGTAAACTGTTGGTGGGTCAGCACTTTATACAAGTACTGGTGAGATAAAACAACTGAACAGAAACATGCATTCACTCAAACCAACACTAAGTAATCATGTTATAAAACATTACATTACTAGTGATCTTTCTAGTTTTACCTAGGTTCGTTTCATGCAGTTCGCTAGCAGAGTCATATTACATTGTTTGGAAACATGTTTGGAAATAGAATTTCATATTGAATATGCAAGCAAGCAAACCGTTCATGTTCTAGGGTGTGTGCAGCGTGTCTCGTGCGACTCCAGGGTCAGATGTAAAGCTAGACACACAATACACAATCTTAGGGGCAATCACTATCCAAGCCAACACAATGACTTAGCTATATGCAGGGCGGTCCCCGAGTATCTCAGGATCGGCAGCTGGTTGTACAGCATACCAATGACTCTTTATCTGATGCTAGAGGCAGCTGTGGCTCATGGTTGCTTTCTACTATCTCTGTAGCAGCCATGACACATGCGGCTCAGCTTTCCACCAATAGCCATTGTCCGACCGCATGCGAATGCATGGAACACTATCAAATAAACTCTAGTATGCAGACGAGATGAACAATCAGAATACAATCGTTGTTGCGGGGCAATCCGACTTATCACTTGAACACGTTCAGGCACAGTATGGTTCTCTCGAAGCGTAGACGATAGTGAACATGTTCATGCACTCTAAGCAAGCGATTCAGGATTCTCATTTAGCAGACATTGATTCAAAGACAAGCTAGGTGAGTTCGTTCATTAACATGCAAGGAATGTTCTATCATTCTCTTATGAAAATATTGTAAGAAAAAACTCAGGTTATTATTAAGGCGTGCAAGAATCAGAGAACGAAGTTCTTCCCACTCACCATGATACATAACGCCGACGTGGAGCGGGGCATTGCATACTTACCAACCAACAAAAAGTTTCGTTCTCGAAACTTCAAGGATAAACTTCTCGATATTCCGAGCAGCGATAGTGCCGTCCCTCGCCGTACTCAATCGAAACAATCAAGCAATTCAAGTTCAGAAAACATTTGCACTTTGAGAATATCTATGGACTTATTGTATGGAACGCTCTATTGCAATACCATATCGACTCAGAGTCATAGCAACAGTTTTGGGCCAGAAAATCGATTCCGCTCTGATACCATTCTGTCACGCCCCGGATCCGCCCGGGCCGTCGCTCCGCCCTGCCCTGCCCCGCCCCGTGTGGTCAGAATTAACGAACCGGACACGAATCACCGTGCCTCGGTGCGCAGGACGCTAATCACCGCGCCCGTCCCGCGGGTGCGAGGGAGAAAGGGAGCTAAGCGAATGGCCCGTTCGAGCTTTCGGGGGACGTGATGTCGCACGGGCCTGGGGTTGCGCCCGTGCAAGGCCAATCATTTAAGTTGATAGTTGGCTATCATCGCATCAATCGAGTAAGCAGTGGAAAGGGACTTGTTGCAATGAAATGCATTTAGCCAACTGAGTGTTCGGGACAATCGAGGTAACTTGGGTTTCCTTTAGCAAAGGCACATGTTCGTTCCATACATTATGCCCCCTTATACGATAGCATTCTCGGGGCAACAATCGAAACCAGGATTCCGGGTCTTAGGGACTATGGCACGCCTATCGCTCCCTCGGACAATCCAGTACCTGCAAGCAAGTAAACTGTTGGTGGGTCAGCACTTTATACAAGTACTGGTGAGATAAAACAACTGAACAGAAACATGCATTCACTCAAATCAACACTAAGTAATCATGTTATAAAACATTACATTACTAGTGATCTTTCTAGTTTTACCTAGGTTCGTTTCATGCAGTTCGCTAGCAGAGTCATATTACATTGTTTGGAAACATGTTTGGAAACAGAGTTTCATATTGAATATGCAAGCAAGCAAACCGTTCATGTTCTAGGGTGTGTGCAGAGTGTCTCGTGTGACTCCAGGGTCAGATGCAAAGCTAGACACACAATACACAATCTTAGGGGCAATCACTATCCAAGCCAACACAATGACTTAGCTATATGTCGGGCGGTCCCCGAGTATCTCAGGATCGGCAGCTGGTTGTACAGCATACCAATGACTCTTTATCTGATGCTAGAGGCAGCTGTGGCTCATGGTTGCTTTCTACTATCTCTGTAGCAGCCGTGACACATGCAGCTCAGCTTTTCACCAATAGCCATTGTCCGACCGCATGCGAATGCATGGAACACTATCAAATAAACTCTAGTATGCAGACGAGATGAACCATCAGAATACAATCGTTGTTGTGGGGCAATCCGACTTATCACTTGAACACGTTCAGGCACAGTATGGTTCTCTCGAAGCATAGACGATAGTGAATATGTTCATACACTCTAAGCAAGCAATTCAGGATTCTCATTTAGCAGACATTGATTCAAAGACAAGCTAGGTGAGTTCGTTCATTAACATGCAAGGCAGGTTCTATCGTTCTCTTATGAAAACATTGTAAGCAAAAACTCAGATTATTATTAAGGCGTGTAAGAATCAGAGAACGAAGTTCTGCCCACTCACCTTGATACATAACGCCGACGCGGAGTGGGGCGTTACATACTTACCAACCAACAAAAAGTTTCGTCCTCGAAACTTCAAGGATAAACTTCTCGATATTCCGAGCAGCGATAGTGCCGTCCCTCGCCGTACTCAATCGAAACAATCAAGCAATTCAAGTTCAGAAAACATTTGCACTTTGAGAATATCTATGGACTTATTGTATGGAACGCTCTATTGCAATACCATATCGACTCAGAGTCATAGCAACAGTTTTGGGCCAGAGAATTGATTCCACTCTGATACCATTCTGTCATGCCCCGGACCCGCCCGGGCCGCGGCTCCGCCCTGCCCCGCCCCGTGTGGTCGGAATTAACGAACCGGGCATGAATCACCGTGCCTCGGCACGCCGGACGCGAATCACCGCGCCTGTCCCGCGGGTGCGAGGGAGGAAGGGAGCTAAGCGAATGGCCCATTCGAGCTTTCGGGGGACATGATGTCGCACGGGCCTGGGGTTGCGCCCGTGCAAGGCCAATCATTTAAGTTGATAGTTGGCTATCATCACATCAATCGAGTAAGCAGTGGAAAGGGACTTGTTGCAATGAAATGCATTTAGCCAACTGAGTGTTCGGGACAATCGAGGCAACTTGGGTTTCCTTTAGCAAAGGCACACGTTCGTTCCATACATTATGCCCCCTTATACGATAGCATTCTCGGGGCAACAATCGAAACCAGGATTCCGGGTCTTAGGGACTGTGGCACGCCTATCGCTCCCTCGGACAATCCAGTACCTGCAAGCAAGTAAACTGTTGGTGGGTCAGCACTTTATACAAGTACTGGTGAGATAAAACAACTGAACAGAAACATGCATTCACTCAAACCAACACTAAGTAATCATGTTATAAAATATTATATTACTAGTGATCTTTCTAGTTTTACCTAGGTTCGTTTCATGCAGTTCGCTAGCAGAGTCATATTACATTGTTTGGAAACATGTTTGGAAATAGAGTTTCATATTGAATATGCAAGCAAGCAAACCGTTCATGTTCCAGGGTGTGCACAGCGTGTCTCGTGCGACTCCAGGGTCAGATGCAAAGCTAGACACACAATGCACAATCTTAGGGGCAGTCACTATCCAAGCCAACACAATGACTTAGCTATATGCAGGGCGGTCCCCGAGTATCTCAGGATCGGCAGCTGGTTGTACAGCATACCAATGACTCTTTATCTGATGCTAGAGGCAGCTGTGGCTCATGGTTGCTTTCTACTATCTCTGTAGCAGCCGTGACACATGCAGCTCAGCTTTCCACCAATAGACATTGTCCGACCACATGCGAATGCATGAAACACTATCAAATAAACTCTAGTATGCAGACGAGACGAACCATCAGAATACAATCGTTGTTGCGGGGCAATCCAACTTATCACTTGAACACGTTCAGGCACAGTATGGTTCTCTCGAAGCATAGACGATAGTGAACATGTTCATGCACTCTAAGCAAGCGATTCAAGATTCTCGTTTAGCAGACATTGATTCAAAGACAAGCTAGGTGAGTTCATTCATTAACATGCAAGACAGGTTCTATCATTCTCTTATGAAAACATTGCAAGCAAAAACTCAGGTTATTATTAAGGCGTGCAAGAATCAAAGAACAAAGTTCTGCCCACTCACCTTGATACATAACGTCGACGCGGAGCGGGGCGTTACATGATGTATTTCATGTCTCACAGCTGAGGAGGTACGTGACTGACCCAAGTCACGTAGTTGATCATTCTGAGATTACAATGGGACCTAGTTTGAGATATGAAGAGCAGCCAGTTGGGATACTTGACATCAGTGAGAAAATATTATGGGGTCAGACGATTAGATTGGTCTGGGTAGCTTGGAAACATCACTCCCCCGGCGAATCTACTTGGGAACGAGAGGATATCATACGCCAACGTTATCCTCACTTATTTGAAGATGCGGGTATGACCTAAGAACTACTTATAGGTTACCATAATTATTTTTTTCTTAGTAGTTAATTCTTAAATTGTGAGGACGTAATCCTTGTTAAGGTGGATAGATTATAAACATCCAGATTTTTAGAATTTTAAATATGAATTTTAGGGATTTTTTGTATTTTTTTAATTAATTATAATAAATGTTCTTCAGTGATTAATATTTTTGTGAATTAAATTAAATATTAAAATATTGTAAATATTATATTTTTGAGTGTATAATTAATAATAAGATGTTGTGTAATTTTTTTGGAATTTATTGGGCTCAAAAACTATTTTTAAATAGCTAAAAAAATATTGTTTTCAAATAAACCAAACTGAACCAAAGCAAACCAAACTTCAACCAAACCAAACCAAACTGAACCCAACCGAACCAACCAAACCCTAATGGATTGGATCTAAACCCGACCCGTACCCGACCCATACCTGACCCGCTAACCCTTATATACAGTAATTAAAGTTTTTAAACTTTTCGACCGTTTCAGTAGTCGCCGACGAAGGCCAACCCCTCCGATTCGCCTCCCCTACCCTCCGGCGGCCCATCCGTTTACCTCCCCAACCGCCGTCGCACCTCACCCTATAAAAACCTCTAGTGTCGAACCCCCACCACCATCACAACTACCGCCTTCACCCTCTCTGACTCCGGCGACGAAGAACCCCGACGACTTTGACGGCGGCTCCGACAGGAACCTTCAATTCACCTCCGCCGCCACCGACGATGATGAACTCGGCCTCGACGAAGATGAACCCGCCGCCGATGATCGAGCACCACCACCCGCCACCGTCCACGTGCAGCACATCGTCCACACCGACCCCCTCTGTTTATAGTGAGTTTTCTTCTTCTACGTTGTATCGATTCTCGAACGACCTATTGTGTTGTGTTCGCAGTATGACCCTCTCGAATCCTGTACAATTAGTTTGTGGTATCGTGTCCTGTGTCGATCGTAAATCGCGACGCAAAACAGAAAATAAAAACCAAATTTGTAGTTCATGAAACTTTCCTGAAGCCCCATGTTTATGGATGTTTTTCTCCCAGCTTAGTTAATATTTTTAAATTTTACTTGAACAATAATTTAAAAAACATAACCAAGATTTAATCCCATTAATTAGTTTATTTTAATTTATTATATGCTGAGTTTTATTCGCGGTTGAAGTTGACCAAAAACTTATTTTTCAAAACCCAAAATTTCAAAAAAACTGGGTGAGTCCCGCTAAATGAGACGACTTTATCATGTGCAAATTACATCAAAAGGCGCGTATCGTCAATGCGGACGTGTGAAATTTTACGGAAGTTGATTTGGATGTGCGTGCACACCGGAATCAACGCGTATCCGCCGAAAAATCTCGTATCGACCTGTTATGACACTCGTCATAATTTTGTGTATGCTTGTCATTTTATAGCGAAACTTGTGCCATCAGATTTGTAGCATTACGCTAGTCCTGTGATCCAAGTTTGGTTCGATTCTAAGAACGTTGACGAAACCCTGTTTCGTAGGCCCCACGGCCCCACTTTAAAGGCGATTTCGTGACCGGCTTATTGGAATCCAGTTCTGGACGTTTCGTTGGATACGTATCATCGTTCTGGACTTCTAGACACTAAGTTTGACAAAATTAGAGAACTTTGTCTCTGGCATATTTTTTGGTGCGAAGTAGGCCATATGTGGACCTTACTTTGACCAAAAACTGTCAATTTTGCCCTGTGTCCAAATTGGACTTATGAATTATTAATCCTAGCTATTTCATGTATACTGAGAGTGATGGTAATATTTATTTCAGCATCCGGAGGCGTACCTGGAGATTTTGCTGTTACCGGAGCAACTGAAGGAGTTCAAAACCCAAACAAGTATACCTTGCCAAACTTGCAGTAGTTTCTTTAATATTATTTGCTTGAGTTATTTCTGTGATTTATTTGCTTAACCTAGGACCGTGAGACGTTGCTTAGCGTCCAAACATGATTCGAGTGTCGACGCCGTAAGCGGAGTCGTGTAACGTCACTTAGAGAGTTGATATCACGATCCTATATATTCTCGTGGTTGCTTAACCAAGTGCACCATACCATAGGACACTTGACACTATTCATGTAATATAATCTTTTCTGAGTTATTTATGGTAATTTTGTATATGCTTACATGATTCGCGACATAAGACTTGCATATACATAGATATCATTATGACTCGCTATACTAGCTAGAGGTCATGATCTTGCGTGTTATGGACATGAGACACCGTGAAAATGAGACGTCGTGGACATGAGACGTGTGATTACATTTGGTGGGGAGAGACACAGTGTAAACTCCCTCACCCAAAAATAGGTATTTTGTGTGTATTTTGTATTCCTTGTATTTGTTTTAGGTTAATTTTCAAATCAATTAAAATTAAATAATTTTATTAGGACACTTCACTGTGGTTTGGACATTAATAATATAGGATGGCCCCAAAATCTATATTGCCCTTCATATGAAGTAGCCTACACAGGAGACACTACCTGTAGGATCTTTTTGTGTCACCAAAATTTGATCCCTTGGTGTTAGTATGACATTAGTGTAACGACCATAGATTAATTGTTAAATATTTAGATAATATATATATATAATTTATTTGTGGTTATTTTTTAATCCCAACTTCCTACAATTAGCATCCCATAATTCTCCATGCCAATTTAGGCAAAAAAAAAAATTGTAAGATGTGCATATTATTTACTATTACCTATTTTGTTGGATAACCATTAGTTATTTACTTAGTTAATTAGATAATATAGTTATTTAATTTATATAACTAGATAAATATCTAATTATTAATTACAAAAATATTTTATAAATTATTTTGGGTGTAGTATTTTATTAAAACTTTATAAAGTAATTTTCTAGAATTTATTTTGTGTGCAAATATTATTTTTGGATTTTTAACCTCATCTATATAAGTAAATAAATATATAGATAATAATAATAGTAATAATAATCATAATAATAAATAATAATAATAATAATAATAATAATAATAATAATAATAATAATAATAATAATTAAAAAGAAAAAGAAAAAGAAAAAGAAATAAAAAAAATAAAAATAAAATAAAATAACTTAAACATAAACTTAATCCTATTCCTAAACCGACCCCCACACCAAAGAACCCCCGAACCCAAGCTCCCCTCTCCTCCCTGTCTCTCTCTCTCTTTCTCTCTCTCTCTCTCTCTCTCTCTATATATATATATATATATATATATATATATATATATATATATATATTACTCAAAACCCTAACCCTAACCCTAACCCTAGCCCCGACCTCAGCACCGACGCCCCCCCGACGCCAGCGACCACCCCCGCGCCGACAGCCGCCGCCCCGCGCCGCCGCAGCCGTCGTCGCATCTTTAAAGTACAATATCTTCTTCATCTGTGATTCTTTTTACGATCGGTTTATCTATGTATGTTCATAACCTAACCCTCTAGAATTTTCATACAAGTAGGACGAGTTTTCGTGTCCCGGATTGGTCAAAAAATCGACCGGAAAATGGCCGAAAAACTGACCAAAAATAGTCCAAAATTTTAACCCAAACCCCCATGTTCACGCCCAAACTGCCACCAACCTGTTTAATATTTTTAAAATCTAATTGAAAGATTTTCTTCTTAATATAACCAAGATTTTTTTAATTAATTCGTTCTATGTGTTAAATTATTCGCCCTCCCAAATGACCAAAAACTTGATTTTTTTAAAACTTAAAATTTGTGATACGGAGTGCGTCCCACCAAACGGGAACACCTCGTCACATACCAATTATACCGAAAGGCGCATATGATATATCCTGATGTGTGGGCTTTCGCGGAAGTTGCTTCAAAAGTGTGTGCACGGAGGAATCAACCTGTATCCGTAAAAAATCCTCGTATCGCGACTTTTGCAAAATACTACCCCATTTTGTGTACGCTCGTCAGAATGCGATAAAACTTACACCATTGGATTCATGGTATCACGCTGGTCCTGTGACCCAAGTTTCATGTAATTATGAGAAAGTTGACCAAGCCACCTATTTGCGGGCCCCACTGTTTGACTTTAAGGGCGAATTTGTGATCGGCTCACCGGAATCCAAAATTGGACATACCGTTGAGTTCGTATCGATATTTAGAATTTATTTGACCTATAATTTATCTCATTTAGAGATATTTACCTCTGGCACACTTTTCGGTGCTATTTGGCCCACATATGGACCCGCTTGACTCAAAATTACTGTTTTGCCCTTATATCCAAATTGGATGAAAGGGTAGGCTTTTCTAAATATCTCACTTATTCTGGGAATGTTGGTGATATTTATTTCAGCATTCGAAGACGTTCATTCGGACGCCATACTTTCTGATCCTTTATACTTGATGTCTGGATGCTTACACTATGCAGCTTTTTTGCCAGGCAAGTATACCTTGCCATTGTACTATGATTTACATTCCATATGGTGCATATATTTTATTTCTATTATTTAGTTCATATATTTTAACTGCTATATAAACTGCGCGTTTAAGAATAACTTGGGTGCAACGACGGCGACGGCGTATTTTGTCTTTATTATATATTATGCATGTTGACCTAGTTTTACGAGACCACCAAATGATCATGAGGCATTCTTATGTTTTATTAGCTGTGACATAGTTGTTAAATAACTGTGAGTCTCATGTAGGACACGAACTTGCGTATTCGGCTGATCACCGGTACGTATGGGACGTACGACGGATAGGGATAACTACTGATAGAATTTGTATAATTAGAAGCCTTGGCAGTTATTAGAGGTCTCATTGTGTCATGGATATGACATGCATAGAGCATGGGATGGGGAGGACAACAAGTAAGGCGTTTGGGCTCCTTTGCACTTTCCTTGTGTAACCCGCACACTCCGCCGAAGATGCATGGTCAGATCACCCCTATATATTATCTACAGGCGTCCTCTGACGTTCAAAAAATGCCATACTTTTTAGGCCCCTGATTCTCCGAGAGAATCATGCCAATCCCATTTTAGCCATATAGCCCACGTGTTGGAAAGTTGTTCTCAAAGTGCATTCACATAGGTGGTTAGACGACCCTTTGGATATTTATTTTCAGTATTTTATTGGCATGCTTCTATGTATCTTGTTGTCTCCCTCTGAGGACCTGGTTCCTTTCCAAGTGTAGACGATCATGACTATTTACAGGAGCACGGATCAGAACTTACTACTTCGATCTCTTTCGAGGAGGTCTTCTCTTTGAGCCTCTTTGTTCATCAGATGTACTTATTATGTTTACTTTTATATTCTAATTTGGTAGTGGATTTGTCTCTACCCAACTACTTGTTCTTATCAAGCATCTTATACTTGATTCAGTTATATAGTTGATTGGTTATTCATTTCTATTTGATTCTGTGGATGAGATTTAGTTATGCCCTGTGACTTGTGACAAATATATACCACTTATGAATTATTGTTCATAATACAGCGTACGTATGTGTTATGGTTTCCATATATTGGAGTCTCCATATACATACGGCTGGCATGCTTACGTATTCCTAGTCCTATGTATTTTGGGACTGGGGCCTGACATATTTTAGTGGTGGCCCATGCAGGTCGAGAGTATATTGTCTTGGTTACATTACTGTACCGAGCGGGCCTGCACCTAGGATTAGAGTTTTAGGTCTCATCCACAATTGACTATGAGTCACCTTCCTTCCAATCCGTTCTATCTAAATAATTGCATCCTTCTTGATTCATGTACTTCCCTAATAGTTCCTTGAGTATAGCCTTCTGCTAGAATATAGGAATCCTTATTGTTAGAAGATAATTAGGGTAACATTCCTACTAAGAATACAACTAGAATATTGACACATCACTAAGTTTAGAATACCTAATGAACCCTAGCATCCCTTACCTGTAGATTAATTGACCACTATCCCTTGATATATTTATAAAAAACTTGAGAGTAGTATAGACAATACTAGGGTTAGTTAGAAATTTGACCGTATTGTTTGACCCAAGTATTGAGGAACCAATAGAAATCCAAGGTTGAATATTATGACTAAACCTAACTTTCATAGTGAGATAGTATTAGAGAACTGTAAATTTAGATTCTTGTCTTGATATTAGTAGAACAGTACCTTAGGAAACCAAGAGGAATGAATAGAACATTTTTCTGGATCATACCTCGAACACAGAGATTAGCATACCACCTTCCCCTTAGGAAACCATGATATTATCAAGAGTCACTCATTTTAATTTTGTATCTTGTTCCTCCGAAACCTTAACATTCACTATTTGTGCGACGAATAAAATTTTTCTTTATCTTTCAATTCGTGCCACCTAACCCTTCTGATTGTAGGCCAAGTGATTTTTTTATCTTAGGATATCTAGTTTGCTAGGATTATAGTTGTTAATCTTGAATTTTGAAATTATGTGCTTAGTAGTTAGAACTTGATAGTTTGAGTTGTTCATTTAGATTGTGATATTATGATTATCCTTTAGTTTCAAATTAAGTAATATGTTCCACATATCTCAATACAAGTTATATTCTCTTTCACTTGAGAGCCAGTAACTTTTTCATTCTTAATATTAACACTTTTGTTCTATAAGCCCTATGATTAAGACTTAAGATGACGATTACCTATGGAGTTTTTTTTAATGCAATATGATACCCTAATAAGTACCAAGATCTTTCCTCTATACCCTAACAAGAGTTTCTACTTTATCCCTATAAGGCAGTTATACTATTAGTTAAATTCATATAAGTTGGGTAGTATGCCTCATAACCTAGTATCACATTTTGATCCATTGATAAAGTGTAATTGAATGACACCAACTATATGCTAGCATAAGAAGATAGTGTTTATCCAGACTGTAGAACTTTGAGGCCCATACCCCATTTGGTCGACTAGAGACTTAGACAAGGAGTTAGTATGGCAACTGTAGAGGCATAACACCGGACGAGTCTTATCTTCTTTGTAGACTTGAATTATTTTATACCTTCTTTCATCATAATCCAGCATACTTATATTTTCGGAACTACCTCGACCTATGCTGCTATTATAGCCTAGTTTTACAAGCTTACTCTTTTATCGAGCTTGATCATGATATATGTATTATTGGGTGTACACACTAATACATTGTCTAAAATCAGAATCAATGTATTATGATCTAGTTAACCTTAGTGCGCTTGGTTTGCTCTTCGCATGACTACTATACGTGGATTGAGATATATAGTTGACTAGTAGACGAATATACTTGCCCTCTAGACATGTCAGAGCATATCATATCAGGTACATAACTGTTCTAATATGAACATGCAAATAAGAACTTACCAAAATAGGATTTTTAATCCACAACTGCCTTGACAACTCCCTTTTGAATTCTTTAATCGCCTTGAACCCCGTACTTGTATTCTACCACCTCCTCCTTGAATTATTTATTATTGTTCTCCGTCTTCCCCTATTTCAGAAAGACAAAATCTCGTGCTTGGTATAAGTTTAATACACAGAGAGTACTAGATATACCCCATAGGCCAATCACATTACTTGGTGACTATCTTTCGTAATTAAGGGCACACCACATATGAGATATTTTGTGTGTTAAATTTTTTGAGGATTGAATAACATGATTAAATAATTTGAGGAAGTTTTTTCTTAAATGTATAGCCTTATGTGATAGATGAGTAAATTCTAAGTTGGGTAGAAGTCGCATTGTCAACTTGAGGTAAATTTTTTTTAGATTATGATCAAGTAAGATTAGATTGAGAGATTTAAGTCATTTTAATTTTAATTTTTTTAAAAGAATGATTAAGACGATGAAGATTTAATGAATTTTGATATTTTGATATTGCAGACCAAATATTTATACTTTGAGCACATGATTTAAATTTTGAATATTGAAGGTTGAATCATCGATTTAAATTTTAAGGATAAATATAGAATTTTAGACTTGAACAATGGGTGAATTAGATTTAAAATTTTATAATTTGATGATTTGAATTAAAAGTTAAAATTTGATTGTTGGATCACATATTTGAAATGTTGATAGAAATTAAATTTAAAATTTGAAGAGTACAAAATTTATAAGTTGAAAATAGGAATAAGATTTGACAGAATTATTTATTATTTAAAATCTAGAGGAGATTATGATAATTAAAAATCGTGATATAAAATTTGACATGGGTTATTTAAATCTTGAATATGTTGTATGGATTTGACTTAAATTTGGATGTTGATGATTTGAAAATCGAGAAGAGATTACAATAGGTTAAATTTTGATTTAAACAATAGTTATTTTAAATTTGAAGTGACTGCGAAGAATTTGAATAGGTTTTGTTATTTAAATTTTTGAAAGAGATTATGATTGACTTGCCTTATATACGAATGTGAAGGATATAGCAAATCATGCCTTATTTTTAATTTCGAGGACGAAATTCTTTTAAGTTGGGTAGATTGTAAGCCCCCTCACCCAAAAATAGGTATTTTGTGTATATTTTGTATCCCTTGTATTTATTTTAGGTTATTTTTCAAATCAATTAAAATTAAATAATTTTATTAGGATACTTCACCGTGGTTTGGACATTAATAATATAGGATGGCCCTAAAATATATATTGCCCTTCATAGGAAGTAGCCTACACAGGAGACACTACCTGTAGGATCTTTTCGTGGCACAAAAATTCGATCCCTTGGTGTTAGTATGACATTAGTGTAACGACCATAGATTAATTGTTAAATATTTAGATAATTTATATATATAATTTATTTGTGGTTATTTTCTAATCCCAACTTCCTACAATTAGCATCTCATAATTTTCTATGCCAAATTAGGCAAATTTTTTTTTTATAAGATGTGCATATTATTTACTATTACCTATTTTGTTGGATAACCATTTAGTTATTAACTTAGTTAATTAGATAATACAGTTATTTGATTTATATAACTAGATAAATATATAATTATTAATTACAAAAATATTTCATAAATTATTTTGGGTGTAGTATTTTATTAAAACTTTACAAAATAATTTTCTAGAATTTATTTTGTATGCAAATATTATTTTTTGATTTTTAACCTCATCTATATAAGTAAATAAAAAAATAAAAAAAAATATAATAATAATAATAATAATAATAATAATAATAATAATAATAATAATAATAATAATAATAATAATAATTAAAAAGAAAAAGAAAAAAGAAAAAAGAAAAAAGAAAAAGAAAAAGAAAAAGAAAATAAAAATAAAATAACTTAAACCTAAACTTAATCCTATTCCTAAACCTACCCCCACACTATATAACACCCGTAACCCAGGCTCCCCTCTCCTCCCTCTCTCTCTCTCTCTCTCTCTCTCTCTCTATATATATATATATATATATATATAACTCAAAATCCTGACCCTAACCCTAACCCTAATCCTAGCCCCGACCTCAGCGCCGACACCCCTCCGACACCGGCGACCACCCCCGCGCCGACCGCCGCCGCCGTCGTCTGCCCCGCGCGCGCGGATGTGTGTAGTTCCGTCGCCCCATCTTTAAGGTACAATATCTTCTTCATCTGTGATTCTTTTTGTGAGCAGTTTGTCCGTGTACGTTCACAACCTAACACTCTAGAATTTTTATTCAAGTATGACGAGTTTTCGTGTCCCGGATTGGTCGAAAAATGGCCGAAAAACTGACCAAAAATATTTCAAAATTTTAACCCAAACCTCCATGTTCACGCCCAATCTGCCACCAACCTGATTAATATTTTTAAAATCTAATTGAAAGATTTTCTTATCAATATAACCAAGAATTTTTCTATTTTTTTGTTTTTATCAATTCGTTCTATGTGTTAAATTATTCGCCCTCCAATACGACCAAAAACTTAATTTTTCAAAACTAAATTTTTTGTTACGGAGTGCGCCTTGCCAAACGGGACCGTCTCGTTGCGTACAAATTGCACCAAAAGGCGTGTATGGTATGTCCTGACGTGTGGGCTTTCGCGGAAGTTGATTCAGACGTATGCGCGTCGGAATCAACCGTATCCGTAAAAAGTCTCTGTATTACAACTTTTGCAAAATACCACCCTATTTTGTGTACGCTAGTCAGAATACGACGAAACTTATGCCATTGGATTCGTGGTATCACGCTGGTCCTATGATCCAAGTTTCACGTGATTCTGAGACAGTTGACCAAGCCGCCTATTTGCGGGCTCTATGGTTTGACTTTAAGGGCGAATTTGTGATCTGCTTACCAGAATCCAAAATTGGACATACTATTGAGTTCGTATCGACTTTTTAGAATTTTTTTGACCTATAATTTGTCCCATTTAGAGACCTTTACCTCTGGCACGCTTTTCGGTGCTGTGGCCCACATGTGGACCCGCTTTGATCCAAAATTATTGTTTTGTCCTTGTGTCTAAATTGGACGAAAGGGTAGGCTTTTTTGACTATCTCGCTTATTCTGGAAATGTTGGTGATATTTATTTCAGCATCCGAAGACGTTCATTCGGACGCCATAGTTTATGTTCCTCTGTACTTGACATCTGGACGCTTACACTTTGCAGCTTTTTTGCCAGGCAAGTATACCTTGTCATTGTACTATGATCTACATTTCATATGGTGCATGTATTTTATTTCTGTTATTTAGTTCATATATTTTAACTGCTATATAAACTGCGCATCCAAGAATAACTTGGGTACAATGACGGTGACGTCGTATTTTGTCTTTATTATATATTATGCATGTCGAGCTAGTTTTACGAGACCACCACATGATCATGAAGCATTCTTATGTTTCATTGGCCGTAACACAGTTGTTACACGAGTGTGAGTCTCATGTAGGACACGAAATTGCATATTCGGCTGATCACCGGTACGTATGGGACGTGCGACGGATAGGGATAACTACTGATAGAATTTGTATAATTAGAAGCCTTAGCAGTTATTAGAGGTCTCATCATGTCATGGATATGACATGCATAGAGCATGGGTGGGGAGGACAACAAGTAAGGCGTTTGGGCTCCTTTGCACTTTTCTTGTGTAACCCTCACGCTCTGTCGGAGATGCATGGTCAGATGACCCCTATATATTATCTACAGGCGGCCTCTGACGTTCAAAAGACGTTATGCTTTTTAGGCCCCTGATTCTCTGAGAGAATCATGCCAATCCCATTTTAGCCAGATAGCCCACGTGTTGAAATATTGTTCTCAAAGTGCATTCATATAGGTGGTTAGACGACCCTTTGGATGTTTATTTTCAGTATTTTATTGGCATGCTTCTATGTAGTTGATTGGTTATTCATTTCTACTTATTCTTATCAAGTATCTTATACTTGATTCTGTTATATAGTTGATTGGTTATTCATTTCTATTTGATTATGTGGATGAGATTTAGTTATGCTCTGTGACTTGTGACAAATGTATACCACTTGTGAATTATTGATCATAATACATCGTACGCATGTGTTATGGTTTTCATATATTGAAGTCTCTATATACATACGACTATCATACTTACGTATTTCTAGTCCTACGTATTTTGGGACTGGGGCGTGACACACAGGCTAAAGACTGATTATATATATATATATATATATATATATATATATATATATATATATATATATATATATATATATATTTATTACGGTGCTTTAGCCTCTATATCAGAGCTTGGTCCATTACGTGATATTACTGCCACCGGCTCCTCGACACAGAGCTTGTAGTGATTTCAGCCTGAGTATTAGTGATGCTCTAATTTGCATATCACATAGCTGGTTACATAGCTTATCCTGTTGATATATTTTTATACACTGTATTTTATTTGACTTTAGTTATTCTTGTACCTTACTATGTCCCCTGAGGACCTGGATCCGGATTATGTCCCCAGGTTTAGCAGAGAAGATTTATCTTGTGGTATATGGGACATGAGCTGACACTGGAGTAGTACTGGCACAAGAGGACGAGATTGTGCCAGAGGATTTCTCCTGAGTATTTTGTTATATACTCAGTCATTTCTGTTTCTAGATATTATATTTCCTGACTCTTGAATTACTGTATTAAACTTATTATCGGGTTGTTTCCCGAGATACTTTTTATTGAGACTTGTTGTTGGTTTATATTTCTCTTTTGATTAGTCTGACATTTTGAATTGTGTTTACCTTTTGTGGATGAGATTATAATTAGACTATCACATGTATCGTAGACCATTGTATTTGTTTTACAGCTTAAGTACACTCTAACGGGTCCATTAAATTGGGTTTGCCCATTGGAGTTGTGCTGCTGGCCATTGCCACGTGACTAGTCCCTCGATATTTTGGGACTAGGACGTGACACCACATATTTCAAAAAAATGTGTGGCGGAGAGTGCTTGGTACAATAATACTTGCAATAATCCTTGTTGCAATATCCCCTCCATATATATATATATATATATATATATATATATATATATATATATATATATATATATATATATATATATATATAACATAAGAATACATGGATTATTTTGGTTATCTAGTGAAGTAATAAGATTTTATGAGAGTTTGTGGGTCATAATCTTCCCATATTTGTTTTATCACACAAAAATATGGCATAATTTTTTTTCTAAAAAATTTTTTATGGAAATTTTGAACCCGCAACCTCCTTTAACAATTTATTAATTCACAATCTAACAAAAAATCTTCATGTATTTTGATCATATATATATATATATATATATATATATATATATATATATATATATATATATATATATATATATATATATATATATATATATTAAAAATATATGAAAATATTTTTAAAAAAATGTAAGAGAAATGTCCTACCTATGGGCATTTTTCAATAAAATTAAAGCCTAGAAAATTACTTTCTTAAACTAATATTTTTTTATTGCAAACGTTATTTCAAATGTATTTTTTAAACTTAGTGCACCTGTTAGTAGACCTATTCTCAAGGGGTGACCAATTCTTAAGGGGAACACTTGGCTATCCATGTTTGTAGGAAATGTGCTTATGCTTTGTTATGCTTATAAAAGCAAATGAATAAATGTAGAAATGAAAAAGCAAGAGCTAATAAAATCCTTTCTCCCTTTGTGTGCTGGTTCATCTTCCTGTCACATTCTTTTACGTAGTTTGCACAGAGACTCTCAAGTGGTATCAGATCCATATCGTCTGATGCGGATGGGAATCCACTCACACCTCCAACAGTGTCGGCGTCGAGTCCAGCGAGCGGCTCGAGCGTGGCAGGCACCCTGGTGATCCCGAAGGTGTTTCAGGAGTCCGGCGGGACGCAATATTCGTAACTCACGCATGCAAACTACGATAAATGGGCCCTGGTGATGCAGTGTATGCTGGAGGCAAGAGGTCTCTAGGCGACGGTGCACACCGGGACGATGGAGCGGGAGCTGGATAGGAAAGCGATGGAGGCTCTCCTACGTTCTATCCCGCCAGCGATGATCTCATCACTGGCGATCAAGGCGACGGTGTGAGAGGCATGATAGTCTTTGAAGACGGTGCACGTCGGCAGCAATCGCGTCAAGAGAGCGAAGGCGCAGTCGCTGCACAAAGAGTACGAACAACTGGCATTCCGGGACGGTGAGGGCGTGGACTCCTTTGCCATGCGTCTCACTACTCTGTCGAGCGCTCTCGCTGCACTCGGGGATACGATCTCTGAGGATAAGCTCGTCTGCAAGATGCTGGCGGCGGTTCCCAAGAAGTACAGCCAGATCGCCCTGGCTATCGAGACCCTTTTGGATCTCGATCTGCTCACCATTGAGGATCTAACGGGGAGGCTTAAAGCAGCGGAGATCAGGGACGAGATCGAGAGTGGCAACACCTCGGACGGTAAGTTACTGCTTACAGAGGAGGAGTGGGCTGCTCGCAAGAAACAGTAGAGAGGCGGCTCGTCCAGCAGGGGCACCAGAAACGGCGGCCAGAAGAAGAAGTGGCTCGTCCCGGAGAGGGACTCGGGAGCACGCGATCCCAAGCCGAGCGGCGAAAGGAGCGGCTCCGATGCAACTCGCGACGAAAAGTGCCGTTATTACGAAAAACTGGGCCACTGGGCTCGTGAATGCCGCAAGAAGAAGAAGGACGATGCCCTTTTGGCGTAGGTGGAGGCGGACGAACCGGCGCTTCTGATGGCGCAGATGTGCACAATCGCCGAGACGCTCGACACCCACGCCGAGATGACCGAGCAGGTGATGCTCAACGAGGAGTGCACCATGGTAAAGCTTGGGGAGCGGGAGGACACCGACAATGTGACCTGGTACTGCGACACGGAAGCGTCTAACCACATGACGGGCGAGCGGGCAGTCTTCTCCGAGCTCGACACCGGCGTGCGGGGCAGCGTCAAATTTGGCGACGGCTCCGTCGTTGACATCCAAGGCCGGGGCACGGTGGTGTTCATGGGCCAAGGAAGAGAACATCGAGCCCTCACCAACGTCTACTACATTCTCCGATTGCGTAGCAACATCGTCAGCATCGGGCAATTGGACGAGACCGACTACTCCACGCTAATCGAGGATGGAATGCTTCGAATCTGCGACAAACAGTGCCGCCTCCTTGCTAAGGTATCACGTACCTCAAATCGTCTATATATCCTTCCATTGCGGATCGCACAGCCGGTATGCCTCGTGGCACAGCGCTAGGACATGGCGTGGCGCTGGCATGCGCGCTACGGCCATCTATACTTCGACGCCCTTCGTCGCCTAAGCAGGGAAAAAATGGTGGACGGTCTTCTGCACATTGATCATGTCGATCAGTTATGCGACAGCTGTCTGGCCGGGAAGAAGCGACGCACTTTATTTCCCCGGCACGCCAACTATCGCGCCACCGACCCTCTCGACTTGGTGCACGCAGACTTGTGTGGTCCCATCTTACCGGCGACACCTGGCGGGAAGCGCTACTTCCTTCTCCTCGTCGACGACTACAGCAGGTTCATGTGGATCAAGCTGCTGAGATCCAAGGACGAGGCAAGCGAGGCGATCAAACATATTCAGGTTACGACGGAGGTCGAGTCAAAGTGCAAGCTTCGTGTACTATGCACAGACCGTGGCAGCGAGTTCACGTCGAACGATTTCAACGACTACTGCGAGCGCCATGGCATCAAGCGCCACCTTACCGTACCTTACTCGCCTCAGCAAAACGGTATCGTCGAGCGCCGGAACCAGACTGTGGTAGCTATGGCCCGAAGCTTGCTCAAGGCGAAGAGCATACCGACGGCATTCTGGGACGAGGCGGCGACCACGGCGGTGTACCTGCTAAACATGGCGCCAACAGCTGCAGTGAAGGGAAAGACGCCATATGTGGCATGATAAGCGCCCCGATGTAAGTTTCTTACGTACTTTCGGTTGCATTGCTCATGTGAAGATGGTGCAGCCAAATTTGAAGAAACTTGACGATCGGAGCAAGCAAATGGTGTTTGTTGGCTACGAGGCGGGGTCCAAGGCTTACAGGGCCCACGATCCAGTCGGTTGTCGCTTGTATGTCACCCGTGACATCATCTTTGATGAGGCGGTGCAGTGGGACTGGACGCACACCGACATCGACACCAGCCTCGTCGGGATCAGCGAGGCATTCACTGTTGAATTTCCCCACGAGCTCATTCCCGACACGTTTATTTCGGCCGGGAACGGAAGTCCATCGCCAGAGGCTGTGGGCGCAGCCACGCCCGCATCGACGCAGACGCTGCCTCCACCCCAGCAGGCGGAAGCCGGTCACGCGTCCCCACCACCGGCCGTGACGCCCGCTCGCACAACCGCGACATCAGCCGCGACGAAGCCAGCGGTTTCGACGCCTGAGACGACGGGTACGGCTCCGATCCGATTCGTCTCATCGCCGTCAGGAGCGACGCCCGATCCGCCAAACGAACCGCCGCGCCGATACTGCTATCTGCAAGACATCTATGAAGTTGAGTCGGTGCACCACCACTACTAGAATAAGCGGGATTAGCGACGTATTTTAGCGACTCCTAGTAAAAACGTCGCTAAATTAGCGACTCGATAAAAATCGTCGCTAGGCGTCGCTAAATGGCGACATTTAGCGACGTTTAGCGACTTTTATTAAGATTTTAAAAGAATAGTCGCTATAAGTTCAATTATGGTCGCTAAACGTCGCTAATATATCTGTTTTAGCGACGTTTAGCATCGTAATTAGCGACGTATCTATCTAAAATATTTAGCGATGTATTTAGCGACGTCTTTGGCGTCGCTATTTTTTATTTTAGCGACATTTTTATTTGATGTCGCTAAACGTCGCTAAATTTTGGTTAATTAGGGCTCAGTTTTCTTTTCTCCATCAGTCAAAAATTTCGAAATCGTTTCGATTTCCTCCGTCCCCCCCCTCCGGCGACCGGGCTCCACGGCTGCGCCCCCCCTCTCCGGCGACCGGGTCTCCACGGCATCCCCCTCCTCCTCCTCGAGCTCTAGGTAATCTCTCTCTCTCTCTCTCTCTCTCTCTCATGTGACACTGACACAAGACACACTTGACAGACACGACACACGCACACAGACACACACGACACACACGACACACACACAGACGCAGACACACACACGACACACACACAGACGCAGACACACACACGACACACACACACGACACACACACAGACACAGACACACACACACACGACACACACACAGACGCAGACACACACACGACACACACACACACGACACACACACACAAACGCAGATTAGGGTTAGGGTTAGGTTTAGGGTTGGGGTTAGGGTTAGGTTTAGGGTTAGGGTTAGGGTTAGGGTTAGGTTTAGGGTTAGGGTTAGGGTTAGGGTTATGGTTAGTACATTCCATTATGTGATTTCATGTCTTCCATATATATAGATAATTTGATATGATTTGCAATATAGTATACAGAGTACCAGAAAATCTCCCTTGACTAGTTTCCAAATCGAGTTACTTCTACATATTCAACAAATAACAAAAGATTATCCGAAAACTCTCATTGGCTACGTATCCTTTTTTAATTCAATTCCATTGCTAACATCTATTAGTTCACATCTAAACCATCTAACCTCTTCTTCTTAGCCTCGGTTGAACCTACCACTTCCTGTGAATGCAGTCATGCATTTCTTATTTTAATTTTATCATATTATACTATTATTGTTCATTCATCCAAATTTCATGTTTCAGTTTCTGCATACATGTTTTAGATTATCAAACCTCATGGACTGATAAAGCTTTGGAGAAATGTTCACCGTGCTCTAAAGTCAGTAGACAATATATACTTTGAAACAGCGTAGCCATTAATCAGAATAATGATGAACATGAGAAGTGATCAAATATTGTCGAATATGGTTGCTTTCCAAATGGGACCAAAGAAAATTAGCAACAACTGAATTTCATTAGAATATAGATCAAATCTAATCAAAAGAGCAAGTCCATCTTTCATTGATGCTAGACATAGTCACATATATAGTAAAAATTCACAAGACATGCACGCGAAGAATAATGTACAAGCAACTGAGAGAGAATTGAATACCTGATTAGTTAGCTTACATTAATAGCAAGGACATCTAACTCTTCCGTTCCGGTCCAATAGCTAATTCTTTGCTAATTCTTTGTTTTCATCTATCTTACCAATGGCACCCAAGAGAGCGACACCTCCTACTGTTAAGGAGGAAGTGATGCCTCCTACTGTTAAGGAGGAAGTGATGCCTCCTACTGTTAAGGAGGAAGAGATACCACCTGCGGGGAGTTCCAGTCACCCAGCACCTATCGCGGCTGTATCTCAGACGGGGAGTTCCAGTCACCCAGCACCCATAGCGGAGCTTGATAACATAAACGTTGTTTATGCGCAGTATTTGAGGGACTGGTATCTGCCCCGTTTTGGAAATCCTCGAGATTGATACTATAATGTTTCATATACTTATATATTATGCATTTTGTGTTACTGTGATACTCTGATACTTATATATTATGTATTTTGTGATGCTGTTTATGCCCATTTTGTGTGACTGTGATACTGTGATACTTTTATGACTGTGATACTTTTATTGTCTGTCTATAATATTTGTGTGTATTAATTGTATGACTGTGATACTCTGATACTTCATATTAAATATTGTTAATCCGGTGTTGAGTGTTCCACCGAAGGGGTCGGCGAACCCATAAAATTCAACGAAGGGTTGCTCCGGGTCTATTTTTAATTAGAAATTTATAAATTGCAGGAATAATAGTTTGGAACAATTTAGTTTTTTATTATTTTTTTTTGTAAATTTAGCGACGTATTTAGCGACGTTTAGCGACGTCTAGCGACGTTTTTACAAGTCGCTAAACAAGTCGCTAATTAGCGACGTGTCAATAGCCGTCGCTAAAGACGTCGCTAAACGTCGCTAAATATGTCGCTGTACGTCGCAAATTGCTGACATGGCAGTACTGCCAGGTCATTAAAGACGTCGCTGTTAGGTCGCTATATAAGTCGCTAATGAGCGACGTTTAGCGACTTTAATAAACGTCGCTAGTTAGTGACGTCGCGTCGCTAAACGTCGCTACATTTAGCGACTCAATAAAGTCGCTAAAAAACGTCGGCATAGCGACGTTTAGCGACGTTTTTTTGTTCAGCGACTTGGTATCTTCCGACTGCATTAAAACGTCGCTAATTACGTCGCTAAACGTGTTTAGCGACATTTTTTTGTCATTTGGCGATATTTTTGGGCGTCGCTAATTTGACTTTTTTGGTAGTGCACCACGACTCTGAGGACCTCCTCCTCGTAATGGATGACGAACCCTCTGTTTTTCAGAAGCGGAGCAACATGAGTGCTGGCGCCGAGCGATAATGGATGAACTCACATCCATTGAGGAGAACGACACCTGGCGGATCGTGGACCTGCCTGCTGGTCACCGCCCCATTGGACTCAAATAGGTCTACAAGGCAAAGAAGGATGAGCATGGCATCGTCATCAAGCACAAGGCCCGGCTCTTCGCGAATTCGAAGGGGTATGTGCAGAGGCACGGGATCGACTACGATGAGGTTTTCGCGCCAGTAGCCAGACTTGAGTCTGTCAGGTTGCTATTGGCGTTTGCCGGTCATGCAGGTTGGGTTGTCCATCATATGGATGTGAAAACAATATTCTTGAACGGGGAGCTCGACGAAGATGTCTACGTCACGCAGCCACCCGGTTTTGCAGTCGCCGGTGAGGAGCAGAAAGTTTTTTGCCTACACAAGACACTCTACAGCCTGAAGCAAGCGCCGAGGGCCTGGAACGCGAAGCTGGACAAGTGCATGTCCACACTCAGATTCAGCCGGAGTCCCTCGGAGCACGCCATCTACGTGCGTGGCCATGGCGAGGCAAGGCTGCTCGTGGGTGTCTACGTCGACGACCTCATCATCACGAGAAACAATGCGGGCGAGATCGACAAGTTCAAGCGCGAGATGCACATCTCATTTAAGATGAGCGATCTCGGCTTGCTTTCTTTCTACCTTGGCATCAATGTATAGCAGAATGCAGACGGTATCACAGTGAACCAGTCTGCGTACGCAGCCAAGATACTGGATAAGAGTGGCATGGGCGACTGCAACCCTTGCCATGTACCTATGGAGCCACGTTTGAAGCTCAGCAAGGATAGTGCTGCACCGCCGGCAGATGCCACGGAGTACCGGAGCATAGTAGGAATCTTGCGGTACCTCGTGCACACCCGGCCGGACTTGTCATTCGCAGTCGGGTATGTGAGCCGCTTCATGGAGAAGCCAACGACTGAGCACCTAGCGGCGGTCAAATACATACTCCGGTACATTGCTGGTACGCGGGGTTACGGCTGCCGCTACGAACGAGGAACATAGGAGCCCCGGCTGGTCGGCTACTGTGACAGCGACATGGCCGGGGATGTTGACGACCGCAAGAGCACGACAGGCGTACTATTCTTCCTCGACAACAGCGCTATCTTTTGGCAATCACAGAAGCAGAAGGTGGTGACACTGTCATCCTGCGAAGCCGAGTATGTCGCAGCAACCACTGCCGCCTGCCAAGGCATCTGGCTCGCACAGCTACTGGCGGACATGAAGGCGACGATATCAGATGTGTAAAGCTTCGCATCGACAACAAATCAACAATCTCCCTCAGCAAAAATCCGGTGTTTCATGATCGCAGCAAACACATCCAGACGAGGTACCACTTCATTCGTGACTGCATCAAGGACGGGACAGCTGAGGTAGAGTATGTCCGAACAGATGAGCAGCTCGCCGACATACTGACCAAGGACCTGGGCCGGGTCAGGTTCCAGGAGCTTCGCTCCAAGGTCGGGATGATCGTCATCAAGTAATCGCAAAAGTTTAGGGAGCGATTATTGTTTAAACTTAGTGCACCTGTTAGTAGACCTATTCTCAAGGGGTGACCAATTCTTAAGGGGAACACTTGGCTATCCATGTTTGTAGGAAATGTGGTTATGCTTTGTTATGCTTATAAAAGCAAATGAATAAATGTAGAAACGAAAAAACAAGAGCTAATAAAATTCTCTCTCCCTTTGTGTGCTGGTTCATCTTCCTGTCACATTCTTTTACGTAGTTTGTACAGAGACTCTCAAAATGATGTATTTTGTTATTTTCATTCAAAAGTCCCTTCCGAAGGGCATTTTAATGTTCTTATCTGAATTTGACAAACTTTTTTCTGTCAGTTCAATCTTATCAAAGTTTGATATTTTCAATGAAGTTTTCTGTTTTCTATGACTTAAGGAATTTAGTTGTTGCATGGTAGACAAAAAATAAACAAGTAATTTCATGTAATGTACCCAAGAAAATGAACATACTTTCTATTCATAACGAAGCTTTTGTAAATTTTACTATTGTATATAGAGCAAGGATCTGTTGTCACCTCGCGTCGACACGATACCTATCAGAGTAGTAGCCGGAACAACTTCTAGAGGCGTAGAGCTGTTTTCATTCAGAATTCGCAGGACACCACCTTCTTACATATACATAATATGAGTTAGTAAATCAGAAACATAGTATAATTAGGGAACCTAATCTTATATTAACTAGTGATTTATATGATATATTCAAAATATGAACTAATATAATTCAGAAACATAGTAGAATTAGGAAACCAAATCTTCTATTAACTAGTGATTTATATGATAATAAATTGATAATACGATATTCAAAATATGAACTAATAAATCAGAAACATAGTAGAATTAGGAAACCTCATCTTACGTTAATTAACCAGTGATTTATATGGTAGCAAATTAATAATACAAATTGAAAATAGAAGATCCAAAGTCCTAAGCAGGAAATGGTTAGAGGAGGAGACTTCATAATATAACTGTTGAGAAAGAAAAAAAAAAAGAAAAAATCCCACTCACACACAAAGAAGAAAGAGGACACAGAGATTTACATTTTGTTGCTAGTGCTTCATTATTATTTTCATTCCGAAAAGTTTAAATACAGAAAACTAAACAAACTTGATCCACAAATGGTGCAACTAAACTCCTATTCTAATGCCACTAAAGAATAGGACAAACCTAACAAAATTAATCCAACAATCAACCCCCTAATTTTGTTGTTCCAATTCATAGCAGCGCGGGGTGTTCATCTTCGCTTACCTCTACGAGTAGAGTTTTCTTCTCCTTTTCGGGACATTCTGAAGAAAAATGATCATAATTATTGCAATTATAACATCTTACCCTTGTTTTATCAAATCTTCCAATCCTGCGGCTTTGACCACGAGCAGCACCAGAGGAGCCCTCGGCTTCACACTTCTTCTCACGTACCTTCCACTCGGCTCGGGTGAGAAGAAGATGCTCCTCGCTGTTGTCGTCATCGTATCCATGGAGTCGCTCCTCATGAACTTTGAGGCGCCCAATCACCTCCTCGACCGTCATTGTTTTAAGGTCGCCGAATTGCTCTATTGTGGATGCGATCTGCAAGAACTTCTTTGGGACTGCCCGGAAAAACTTCTTAACGACATGGGCCTCCTCAACCTTGTCGCCCAATGCACGAATTTTGTTAATGATGGTTGTTATCTTGACAGCGAAGTCATCGACCGAATCCGTCTCCTTCATGCGCAACCCCTCGAACTCAGTTTTGAGGGTTTGTACCTTGGCCTCCTTCACACGATCGACGCCTAACTGCATCGTCTTCAACGCCTCCCACGCATCTTTGGACGTTTGCTTTTCGGCCAGTAGGAAGAGCGTTTCCTCGGGGATGCCCGCGTATATGGCCGCCAATGCCATTTGATCCTTGCGCACGTCGATGTTGGTGTCCTCGATAGCTTCCCACACTCCTTGAGCCCTCATATAGACCTTCATCTTGATTGCCCAGGCTGCATAATTGCTCGTCGTGAGCATCGGATAATGCAGCGAGACGGCGGAATTCCCCTTCGCCACCATACTTATCGGTACCTCGTCGCCGGTGACACTACTTCCCGGAGAGCGCGACATGTATTTGGGCATGAACGGATCAAGTGCTCGACCAACTTGGCTCTGATACCAATTGTTGAGAAAGAAAAAAAGGAAAAAATGCCACTCACACACAAAGAAGAAAGAGGACACAGAGTCTTACATTTTGTTGCTAGTGCTTCATTATTATTTTCATTCCGGAAAGTTTAAATACAGAAAACTAAACAAACTTGATCCACAAATGGTGCAACTAAACTCTTATTCTAATGTCACTAAAGAATAGGACAAACCTAACAAAATTAATCCAACAATAACAAGTGTTAAGTCCGACTTGAGAAGCTGCATCGTGGGGTTTATGCGATGGAAGAGCGGAGTCGGTAATGGGAAGAAGCAGAGCGGGAATTGGTTGAATTTTTATGGGGATCATAGTGATAAAGCTCAGACATGTGAGGAAGTTCGTAAAGAAAATGGTGGTGTGTTGAAGACCAATAGAGGGAACATTCTGCTGTGGATTTCTTTTGGAGAAGTGACAAGTTTCGTCCATCCTCAGCCATCGATCTTTAATTTCATCGAGTCCCGGGAAGCTCTTGAGACATGTATGATCGTCTTTATCCATTCCTGAGAAGTTCCATTTGTCACGGGTGCTTTCCTCGTATATATACATAGTTCTGAACTTGGAAGGATAATTTTCTGCTTCTTGAGAACGTGATTAAGTATGCTAGCTAATGAATTATTATATAACAGAAAAAATTTGTATTTATACTTTTCTAGGCAGGCTTTTGCTCATCTTGATGCATTTCTAACTAGAGGTAGTTAATAGAGGGAGAACTGGAATAACGCACAAGAAATGAGATGAAATGACTAGTTTTTAGCATCCATATATATGCTTGATCCCGAGAACGTTAATTTATCTATAATTGGTTCATAATCTCTTATCGAGAGAGGTAGATATGGAATATCTGTCAATTGCAGTATCTTATACTAGGTTGTCAACTCGCAATATGTATTGTGTATTAATTTACTTGCGTATTATATCATGTAACACGTATATATAGCATCGTGTATCTGTGATACAATAACTCTAGAGTTTATGTCTATACTTCTAAATCCATATAGGAATTTAATTTAATATTATTTTCTCGTAATATCTTTTTTCTCATCTTTATAGATGTATCTAGTTCTAAAATCCAAAATTTTAAGTATACATTAGATGACTCAACTAATAAATCGATACTAACTATCAGCCTATACATATCGTATCAGATTCATCGATACGTAAAGAATGGTAGTATACCGTATCGTATGGTATCATTTATCGTATGATACTAACAATGTAGATCTTATGTTATTAGGTAGGTCCACTATTTTTCAGGATATCCACAAACATGCTTGCCATTTGTTTCGTTCTTTTCCATAAGAAGATATAGTTTTTATTCTTAAAATGATTCATACTTGCCTTTCACTATGTTGGGATAATCTAAATATTGAATGCTCAACCTATACATTCATGCGTAAACTATAAAATTGTTTCTTGAGATACAACTTATTAGACAAAATACTTTGTCATATATAAATTCTTGAGCTAAACCATAAATCGGTCGCATAGGTCTTCGATATATCATTGTCATTTGGAAAAAGATCTATCATGCTATGTTCCCTCTGATCCATGTCATCCCATGCTTCTCCCGTCATATCGACATGCTTTCTATCCTTACCGGCGACGACCTTTAACACTCCTCTTCTGTGAGGATAGTGTTGACCCTTATTTTTGACAAAAATAAAATTTATAGTTGAATTGCTCCACCTCGAATATAGTGCTATCCTTGTTTCTTGTCATTTCGAAAATCCGAAATAGAGAAAAAAATATTGTACCTCGACAAGTCAAACAATTTTAAGTATCCAGATCTAGGAAGAAATGGAGTGAACCAATGTTGTCACCTAGCGTTGACCTAGATTCAAGAATTTAAAATTTTGATTATTGCCTTAGCTCTTATACCAATTGTTGTCCCCATGGAAGCGACAAACAAAAACCTTACGGTGACAAAAACAAAAAGGCACAAATAACCAAACAATACAACTAAGAACACAATAAGCAGACATGCAAATATTTAACGTGGTTTGGTTAATCTCGACTTACTCCATGAGAGCAATGAGAAAGAAATAAATTTATTGAATCATCAAAAGATAAAACTTTACAAGAATTACACACAAACCATAAAACCCTCTCCTTATGAGATCTCCAATGAGCTCTCCTTCAACCCTCCCCTCCCCCCTCTCTCTCTCTCTCTCTCTCTCTATATATATATATATATATATATATATATATATAATGGCCACTCAAGAACTTTCTCTTGTGTGTCTCCTTAAAACTTCAAGCCAACCAGCTATAGGTATAGGTCTAAAGGAGATCCATAAATATGATCCACAAGCTTTCCAAAGTCCGGAACAATCCTGTAAGTTGAAAGTAAGTACTTTATATCTGAACCATTCCTCTTACAAGACCAAGCCCGAGCTAACGACATACTAGAGACATGTCGGCGTTATAACGCAAGCATGCTTATAGCACCTAGTTGTGCCCCTAAACTCGTTGGAATTAAATGAACTATACCGGTATGCAACAGTGTGCCGCTCGTATGCTGTCCTGATGTTCTTAGCTATTTTTAGTCCCATATGCGTTGCTTAGACTCCCAGGCTTCTCCTATACTCCTATAATTGCATTGTGTTTGTAACATTTTTTAGTTGAACACAAGTCATATACAAGATGTTGCAACTCTTAATGCATTAATTGAAAATCTTCTATTTGGTTGTAATTTTATTACATTGAATAAGAAAGATTTTTAAAAATAATGTAACTGATCGTATTTGTTGTCGTAAGTGACGTTGTGGACATTACAATCGCAACAAATATTGTCGTTGTTTGAAGGAAATAATGCATTTACATTTGTTGTATCAAATCTACCGTATAAATCCTAAGTTGCTTTGTAGTACTGTGGCTCAAGCAACAAAAAGATCAGTGACGTGCCAACCCGGAAAGGAAAGGAAAGAAAAGAAACGAAAAGCAGCAGCAGAATCGTGTGTTTGCACAACTAGCTTAGCAGAGAGAGCATACTGCGCGCCAAAGCAACATATTACTTACAAGTTTTGTACAACATATAATTAACAACCATCACAGAACTCAAAACGTAGTCCCTAACTAATGAAACCTTACCCGGAATTGATCCGTAATGATCTGCCAGATCTATCATCAACATCTATGCATGTAATGAATATATAAAGATATTACTTCGCATATTCGCATGACAATACACTTGGATCTGCCCCTGACCATAACTGTCCCACGTGTCAACGGCCTGTCCCGCACGATTACGTTTATATAGAAGTGGTAATCATATGTTACAAGTGCAATTCTCATCATAGTATAAGATGGGGGACAAAATCAAGAATTCAAACATGATTTATTAGATCGAAATCGAAATGTTACCAAGTGCAACTACTAGATGACTTCACGTTTTAATTAGAGAATCAATGGTGCTGATGGGCTAGCCGACCCCGCCCCTAGCTAGAAAGTAGGGAACTCGATCCTCTTTGAGCACTTGCTCCTTGGATACACTGGGCACTCGATAAACTTGGTCCCAGAAGTATCCACGCACAAGTAAACCTGGTAGAGCTGGCTGTTGCGCGATTCGTCCACGTTGCACTCGATCCCCGGAGCGAAGCCGACGGCTTTCCCGATTGCGGCCTTGATCTGGTTGATGTTGTAGAAGCCGCCGTCGGGCTCGATTCCGGCCTCGGTCAGGGCCTGCAGGAGGTTGGCCTGCTTCTTGAGCGCGAGAGCGGCTTCGAAGTAGCCGTGCTGGTCGAGGATCGACTCGGCGCAGGTCCCGTGCTTCTCCCACTCGTGGGTCCAGAATGTGGTTCCGTCGTTGGAGGGGCAGGAGAGGGTCGGCCAGTTCTCTCGCATGCTCTCCATTAGGTCATCAACCTGCATGCCCAGAATCAAACGTATTTGGCAAGTAGTACATGCTAGTTTGCTGGAATCCGGAGCTAGCTCTATTACTAATGTTATAATCGACTAATGATGATTCAATAAAATATATATATATATATTTCTTTTTATTCTAATTTTCTGAATGATACTATACCAGATCATATCTATTTTGATATATAAGATGCCGTATGATTTATGGTGCAAGTAACAGAATATAATAAGAAAACTGTCTATTTTCGATTTGTAAATGCTAATGTAAATTATCTTTATTAATTATAAAACTAGTCAGTTTCACGTAAAAAAAAAAAAAACTTCAATATTGTTAGAAATTAGATAAAAATTTAAAATATTTAAAATATGTTTTGAATATATTTTTGTTATGATTTGTTATAATATGTTTTTAGAATTTTTGATATGTATTTAGTTAAATAACACTATATACTTTGTTTAGATATAATTTGAATTTCGAATATATTTTAAGATTTATTATATGTTAACATAGTTTGAAGGATTTAGAATTATTGTTTTTATTTTTAGGTACATACACGGTTAGAAATACTTTTAATTTTTATTATTATTTAGTAGATGATACACATATGACTTGGATGAGTTATATTTTAGCTGTGTTTAAGCCGCATTATAATAATAGAGATAATAAATTTGAAACCATATTAATCCCTTTCAAAATATAGGCTATATAGCCAAGAGAGCAGCTCTTGTCTCAAGCAAAGTTAAAAAGAACCTAAAGCCAAAAAAAGAAAAGAGAAAAAAGTAAAACCTTTCTTTAAACCTTCTTCATGGACATCTGATTCATAGACTCCTTCCTTAATTAAGATTGTCTGATTAAATACATAACTCCAAGGAACCGGAATTTGACTCGGATTCAATTCCGGCATATACAGCTATATTATATGCTTAATATATAATTGCTTCAATTAATGACAGATAATTACTATGTAATTAAATTAATTAATTATATATTAATATAGCTTTGCCGGAATTGAATCGCTACTTGAACCGAAACTTCTTCCGCTCATCCCCTTGGTCAGCTGTGTGATCCAATGGAACCTTCAGCCCATATACTTTCATAACCCCTCAAACTCTATTATATCATATAATTGTATTGTACTAATCCCTTAGTTAAGGCATCAAATCAGTGTTGTCAAAACTAGATCGGACCGACGGTTGAACCGGGTCGGATCGGATCTGAGCAAAAAATTAGTTTTGTCTGATCCTAACCAGAGTTTTTAAAGAACCGACAATTTTTTTCCTAAATTGGGGTTCAACCGGCGAACCGGTTCACAATTGAACCGGCCATTTTGGTTAAAAAAAAACTCAAAAATGTTTATCATGTGAGATTTGGACAATTTTGTACTTAGTTTGGTTTTGAGAGACCTTATTGTTGTAAAACCAAACCAAACCAAACCATAAATACTAAAACCGAACCGAACCGAACCGAACCGAACTGAACCAAACCAAACCAAACTAAACCGTAGTAAATGCGGTTATCTTACACGATTTGGTTCTCGTAATGGGCCTATTTGAACTCCGTTTGAACCCCGGTCCGCTCTCTACCAAAGATTTTCGGTTCAATCATCGGTCCGGTTTTTTAGAAAATAATATCACCCACAACATTTTTTTTTATTTTTTTTAATGTTGTAGCCTAATTATCAACAAGTACTCATGAAAAATTAACAAGGAGAAGAATACCCTGTCAGGATCATAAGAGCTGTCAGGATCACAGTTGGATGGCCATGAACCATCCTTATAGTTGGGCCACAGTCCGTGGATGCCGAAGTCCGCCGCTGGCTTCCCGGTGGACGGATAGCAGCAGCTCCTCCTGGTGTCACAGTAGGATCCCGGCCACTGCAAATTATACATTACAACAACACAAATTTCAGTTTCTAGCGTTATGTTACTTACAATCGAACTAAAAGTATCTTACCTGCTGAACAAAGTAGAAGAAGTCAAAATCTTTGGCACTCGCCAAGAAAGAAGGAAGCAGTAGTACGCTCATCAGAAACAAGGGAGACAGAGAAATCTTCATTGCTTTTGAGAATTTTCAAGAGCTACAAAGTTTTTCTTGTAAGCTGTGTATGGCTATAGATTGCTTATATATATACACACACAGTCTTCCACCCAACTATAGGTTGCCATATTTCAAAGTTACGATTGGGGATGGGCTATACGTAAGCATACGAGTTGGCATATTCCCTACACATTAATATCCAGAGGGAGAGGAGTAGAAGAAATGATATATTCTTGGATACCAAAATAATTGACGAGTAAGAAAAAATAAAATAAAAGCAAGCACAGTTCCTTGCACCACGCAACCACGTTTTGAGCATGACCATGGGATGAGCTGTTCGTTCACTTAAATTTACATATTCCAGAAAACAAATATTTACTTATAGGCGTACAATAATAACTAGATTCATGTAATAAATAGGGTTAATTAATGAAGATGAACTAGGTTGGATAATTAGAGTTTAGGTCAAAAATGCAGATGAGGTTAGATGATCTGCTCAGCATCGTTATTTGTTTTAGTGTTAGTCTTTGGAAGGAAGGTTCCACCACATGGAGTGGGCAAATAATAAATTCATATGTTTATGTCAATCATACATGAACATGGCGCAAGAGAAATTTCTACTTTTATTTTCGCGTAAGCTATCTCCCTCTCCCTCAACATTATTTCATTAATTCGATAACCTAAGATTCCCTTGAGAACTTAATTTGAGTCTTTAGTGAAATATTAAAATTTTGCTTTCTCCCCGTATGGAAGATAAGGACGTTTAGGTGTCGGGATCATGCGATTTAATTCGACGTCGCTCTTTTCTTTGCGACCTACCATAGTTGAAACCAAGAACGAAACCATAAATTCGAGTTTAGTTAAACTGGAGTGGACTAGAATGGTCTAAATGTGAGCTAACTATATACATACTAGTAATTTCTACGTTCGTAAAAAAAATATTTTAAAAAATATATATAATTTATTATAAAAAATATTATTCCTAAAAATTGAACTCATGAAATCAGAAAAAATGCCTGCTACCTTAACCAATTAAGTTAAAATTATTTAACTATAAATATATCATATTAGGCAGTTTAATGTTTTGTTATTTTTTTTAAAATAATTAGTAGAGTATTTATGTAGAAATATAATATCTTATTAATTTTTTTAATTCATTAAAATGATGATATACATACAGCTTAGACGGTTCATTTTTGAGCCATTTCTAACAGTACCAGAAAAAGTCAAATTAGCGACATAAAGAAACGTTGCTAATTGATCAATAAACGTCGCTAATTTATTTTAGCGACATAATTAGCGACGTTTTACCGAAGTCGCCTTTAAGCTAGTCGCTGACAGGAAAAACATCGCCGAACGTCGCTATACCGACGTTTTCTAGCGACGTTTAGCGACGTGTACATTTGTCACTGTATATCACAAATTAGCGACATATGTAGCGACTTTTTAGCGACGTTACAACCACGTCTTTAATGACCTAGCAATACTGCCATATCAGCAAGTTGCGACGTACAGCGACGTCTCTAGCGACGTTATTAGCGACGTTATTAGTGACGTGCAGTAACGTCGCAACTTAGCGATGTTATTTAGCGACGTGAAAGAACGTCACTAAACGTCGCTAATGATACAGTGAAAACATAAAAAAATTCAATACTGAATTGTTTCCAAACTATTATTCCTGCAGTTTATTAATTCACAATCTGTATAAATAGACCCGGAGCAACCCTCCATTGAATTTTTTGGGTTTGCCGACCCGCTTGGATTTAACACTCAACACCGGTAAATTAACATATATTTAATATGAATAATATAATAAAATTTAAAGAAAATAAAACATTCAGCAAATATCGTCGTAAAGAATACATCAAAGATATATCCATAAAACTGAGTCTTATCCTAAATAATACAAAGAATACAAATATCCAGCAAATATATATCCATGCAAATATCCATACTACTGCTGATCAGCAGGAGGATGACCACCGGCGCGCATGAAGGATAAGAACAGATCATATTGCTCCCGTGAAATCGACACCGATGTCGATGGAGAAGGTAGTGACGTCGGTGGAGTCTGTGTCGATGTAGGCGCACCAGGAGGACGTATCCGCTCGAACTCTGTGAGTCGCTGGTTATAAGAATCCATGGTAGATAACAGTCTCGTACCGCTATGAACCATTGAATCTTGCATCATCGTCAGCCTCTTGCCCATGGATAGCTGTGATGCCTGGAGCTCCGTCACGCTGCGCTCTGTCAAGGCTCTAAGATCATTTGTCAAATCCCAGAGCTCCGTGATACTGCGGTCGAGCATATCAAATCATGCGATGAGCGTCGGATCGTCCGCCTGTGGCTGGGATCGGGGCTGCTCCTCCATCCTTTGCAGTAACTCGTCTCGAAGAGATACAATCTGACGGTCAACGGCCTCCTGAACTCTGGCCGACGATTGCAAGGGCTGTGGGGAATGCACGCTTGTCGGGGAGGCCCTAGATGACTGCGTCACAACCAGGGTGCCATAGGATCCCGTACCGTAGTACGTACCCCTCTGGAGACCACCAGCGGCGGTCACCCACAGCTTGTCTGCCGACGGAGCTGGAGCGGGTTGCGAGGAAGTACCAGCCTCTCTAGTTGTAGGTGCACTAGCAGTCGCCCGCTCACGCAGCCTAAGATACTCGGCCTAGAAAAGTTTGGATACTCGATAATTGCCTAAGTTATATTAAAATTAACACAAAGTAAAGTAATACTTACATAGGTCTGCGAGGCCCTCTCATCAATGAGATTTCTCGTTCTATTGGTAGCGACATGAGGTTTGAAATACGTTAAAAAAAAAGTTTGTAATCTCCTCGAGAACATAAGCTTCACAAATAGAGCCCTCAACCCATGCCTTATTTTTCACCTTTCTCTTTAGGTGATTCAGATGCCGCTCGAAGGGGGTACATCCACCGATAACCGACTGTTCCACCAACACGTGCCTCATAGGAAAGATGAATTAACAAATGCTCCATATAGTCGAAGAATCCAGGAGAAAATACCTTCTCGAGCTTACATAGTATTACCGTAATGTCCTTCTCTTGCTTTTTTAAACGATCGACAAGCAACTTAGTAGAACAAATATCTCTGAAGAATATGCTGAGATCTGTCAATGGATCCCAAACGACCTGCAGTAAGAATTCCTGAAATACAATCGGAATTAATCTCTCCATGAATACGTGACAATCGTGGCTCTTCATATCCGCCAGTTTGTTCTCCTTGAGGTCGACGCATCTTCTCAAGTTTGACACGTACCCGTCTGAAAACTTTAGACCCTGAATCCACCTACAAAGTCTTCCTTTATCCTCTTTCTCCAGTGAGAAAACTGACTTAGGTTGCTTTAACTTTTTATTCCCCTCCTCTATCAAATGTAACGCAGGATATCTACATATTTCTTCTAAGTCCAACCCGGCCTTCAGATTATTCTTTTATCTTCCCCTTTACCTCCATTACAGTATTAATTATGTTATCAAACATATTCTTCTCGATATGCATAACATCAAGGTTATGCCTGATCAGATTGGTGCTCTAATATGGCAGATCCCAGAATATACTCCTCTTCGTCTAGTTATGGATGCGACCAAATCCGTCACACTTATACCCCTTAGCAGGCTCTTCGATAGCACTTGGTAAATCTTTTACCTCTTTTTATATCGTGTATTCGGGACACCTTGGCGGTGGATTGGCATTCTCCACAATGCCCGCACGAAAAGCATTCATGTTCCTCCGGTACGGATGATCCTTCGGCAGAAATTATCGATGACAATCGAAGAAGCACGATTTGCCTCCATGTTTCAAACGGAAAGTCTTAGTACGGTCCATGCAATATAGACATGAGAGACGACTATGAGTGCTCCATTCCGATAATATTCCATAGGCCAAAAAATTGTTGATGGTCCACATAAGTGTTGTCCTCATCTAAAAATTCTGTTTTCTAGAAACATCGTATGTGTTGGCACCTACTTCCCACAGTTGATTCAACTCATCTATCAAAGGCTGTAAATATATATCGATGTTCCTCTTCGAATTGTTTGGACCTGGGATAATAACGGTTAGGAACATATACGGAGTCTTCATGCACATCCATAGCGGTAGATTGTACGGAGTGACGATCACCGGCCAACATGAATACTGGGAGCCAGAAAGTCCAAATGGGGTAAAACCGTCAGAGGAGAGCCCCAATATGACATTTTGCGAATTCTAAGCAAAATATGGATACTCTCGATCAAAGTGCTTCCATGCTTCTCCATCGGATGGATGATCCAATACACCTTCGATCTGTTTTTGCCTGTGCCAACTCATGTTTTCTTCATTCTCCTTAACCATAGACAACCTCTGCAACCGCGGCGTCAAAGGCAAGTAGTGCATCAAATCGGTAGGCTTTCTTGCACCGACAGAATTTCCTCTACCAGTGGCCTTGTAGTGGTCAGCACCACAGAATCTGTACGCATCTTCATCCTTGTCGTCTTTGTAGTACAACATGCACCCGTTGCGACATGCATCAATTTTTTTGTATCCCATCCAGAGCGATCCCACCATCCTCTTAGATCGGTAGAAGTCTTTAGGCAACTTTGCACCATCGGACAAGATCTCTATAATCAAATCCATCAGTCGGTTATAGCATTCGTACGACATGTTAAAATTGGACTTGATGCTCAACAATCTTGTAACTACCTCCAACGATGAATGATCCTCACAATCAGGATATAATGGAGTCATTGCATTCTCCAGCAACTCCATAAACTTTGCAGCATCGGTATTCGGTGCCTCCTCAGCTGCATCATGATTGTCCGGATTGAAACTAGGCTCCGCCGTATCAAAAACCATGTTCACCCACCCGTCGTCGTAAGCAGCGTGGTCGTGGACATCCATATACGGCTCCACATAAGGCTCCGACTCCGATGCTAAAGACACAAGTTCTCCGTGTGCGGTCCACTGATAGTAATTCAGCGTGAAACCCTTCGAGTACAAATGATATGTGACTTCCACTTCTGGATGATATTTCAAGTTGCGATATCTCACACATGGATACTTAATTTTGGTACCATCCATATACTGAGGGAACGCATTGGCAAACTGCAGGAACTACTGTACACCCTCAAAGAATTCATCCCGCCGCACATGTCATCAGGATGACGGTTGTACATCCACGAACGATGACGCAGATAGTAATTCATATCCATTTCTAGATACTTCTGCAACAAAAATGAATATACAATTACCTTCAAGTATATACTCATCGTTAAATACAGTACATGTACTGATACTCCTAGTCCTAGCATATATACGCATAGTTAAATACAGTACATGCACTGATACTCACTGCTACCTTCAAGTATGGTTATGTTTGAGTGATTGAGTGAGCTCAAGTCACTAGGGAGAGCAGTTCACAGTTTTTAGTGTGCATCATTTGGCATTGATCAACTAAAGGGAGAGCAGTGTGCAGCTCTGTGCTAGCACAACAAGGGGGAGCACAACTGAGCAGTGTGTAGCTCTGTGCTACCACTTAGAACTGATGTGTGCAGCTCTGTGCGCTGCAGATACACAAGGTTGCATCTAAACTTAGACAGCTAACTAGAAGAGAGATAGGGTTAGTGTCTGTGTCTAAAACTATGGAGTGCACTAATAGAGCGCACCCTTAAATATGATAAATAAAGTAAAGGACAAGTCAAAACAGTAATGTCTATCTTTCCTGACTTTCGAGTTTTCCCAGCTGCAGATTCGGTCAATAGTAATTTATTGCTTCCATATTTTTGGACGAAACCATTGAACACTTGGTACCCAAGTATCAGAAAATACCAACACACTCAAAACCTAATTAATACTAACACTCCTCCCTGATATCTACTAATTTCAATCCCTACTAGCCTTGCCAACTGCAGTCCTACCTTGCTAAGCTAGAGCTCTAATAAATGCAGCTAGCACTGCACATCAACCCTTGACTGTAGCACATCTGAACCAACCCCTTGTATCCTAGCTCCGATGCTGTTGTAACCCCATATCCAAACTGCAACTGAACTCAGTGCTTAATGCACTGTACTAACCTTACCCCCTCCTCAAACCTGCAAACATTTGCATCTCCTTCTTACTGTATTCAGTCCACCAAAATACCCTACTACCTGCATACCAGTTTTTCTAATGTGGATATAACCCAGTTGCATCCCCACCACACTAACCCCAAATAGTGCTTGATACCACAGTCTCAGTTGTATGTCTGATACTGCACAGTTCCTCTAGGTATCAGTCACTCACTGGACTTATACACCCCCAGACATATCTGATACTCCTTTCCTGAAGTAGTTGAAGAACCCGAGCACTAACTGAGCAGTCCCTCACATTCACACTTCTTCTGCAGTCGTGTCGTGTCTACTGATTTCAGTCCCTACTCAAAACCTAATCCGCGTGCGTGTGTGTGTGTTCGAGTTAGGGTTAGGGTTAGTGTGTCCGTGTCAGTATTAGGGTCATGTCGTGTCGTGTCTGTGTGTGTGTTCGAGTTAGGGTTAGGGTCCGTGTATCCGTGTCAGTATTAGAGTCATGTCGTGTCGTGTTGTGTCGTGTTAGAGAGAGAGAGAGAGAGACAGAGAAATAAGACAGAGAGAGGAGCTAGCTCACCGAGTGAGGAGGAGGGAAGCAGGCTGCGAGGAGAATGCTGGAGGGAGGAGGAGCCGTCGGAGGGAGGAGGACGCCGGAGAGAGGAGGGAAGCCGGAGGAAGGAGGGAAGCCGGAGGAAGGAGGATCTAACGGCAGAGGGGGGAGGACGTGGCCGGAGGGGGGTCGCCCGGGGTCGCCCGGAGGGAGGAGGGGACGCCGGAGGGAGGAGGAGAGCCGGAGGAAGGGGGAGCTGACGGAGGGTTTTTTTTTTGAAAATTTGGGAGAGATCTAAGGAAATGGGGGGAAGAGAAATTCGTCGACCTAAAATAAAATAAATTAGTGACGTTTAGCGATACAAAATTATTACGTCGCTAAAAAATTATTTAGCGACGTTATGACGTCGCTAAATACGTCGCTAAACGTCGCTAAATCATATAACTCAGCGACATTTAGCGACCTTAAATAGACTTTTAGCAACTATTCTTTTAAAAAACTGAATTATAGTCGCTATTTGTCGCCAAACAGCGACGTCTAGCGACGTTATTCTTCAGAGTCGCTGATATATTTAATATTAGCGACGTTTAAATTTTACGTCGCTAATTCCGTAATTTTTAGTAGTGTAAGCTGCATTATAATAGTGTACTAGTAACGTGCACGTGCATTACACGTGCATACAAAAATTGTTAAAAAATTTAAATATAAAATTATTGAAATAATGTCGTTCCTAGGAATCGAAATCAAACAAGCAAAAAAAAAATAACTCCTACCTTAACCACTTGAGTTAGAAATATTTAGTTGTAAATAAATAATATTAGGTAGTTAACTAATTTAAAAAAAAAAAAATAGTTAGTAGCATATTTATAAATGTTTTAGACGGTTCAATTTTGAAATAAAAATTTGGTGTGGGTACGCCCTTGGTTGAAACTAGTTATAGTTTAGAAAATGATGGACAAAGTATATACCATGCACAAATACAGTTGTAAATATCGCTTCTACATGCGGAATGGACCCTTTCATCAAGGCAAATTATAAGGGCACTGCACATTTTACTCGGGGCTAGCCCATTTCAAAATTAGAAAAAATTACAAGTTTGCCATCATGAAAGTTATTCGGGGCTAGCCCACTGTAATACTCAGGACTGTCAAAATTTTGACAGTCCTACCAAATTTCTTAAAATTACAAGTTTTCCAAAGTTACTTGGGGCTAGCCCAAATTGTTATAATCAGGACTGTCATAATTTTGACAGTCCCACAAGCTATGTGGACTGTCAAAATTTTGACAGTCCTAATTTTAACCCACTGAAAATTTTATATAAAATTAGGACTGTCAGGATTTTGACAGTCTCACAAACAATGAGGACTGTCAAAATTTTGACAGTCCTCATTTTAATTGTCAGCATTTTTTTTTAAGTTTATTTCTATTTAGTTAGTTTTGGATTTTAATTTTTTTTATTTAGTTTAACATCCAAAATAGAATATGTTATCATTGAACCAAAAAAAAAAAAAAATCTACCGCACGAATATTACGTTTGCCGTCGATCAGACTTCGAACGGCCATAACTATTTGTTTTCAAATCGTTTTTCGTCACACAATAGGTCTATTTGTATGTTTTCGACGAGAGTAACACAATTCGTGTAGAGAGAATTTTCATCCGAAGTAAGACGTACATATTACAGGCAAAAATATAAAATATAAAACTTTAAAGTATCATAACTTTTGACTGGGAGATCGAAACAAGCTCCAGTTTGAGCCAAAATGACCGTATGGAAAAGTACTTCTGGTTAAACAGTTTCATCGTTTGACGGATTTCCCAAATTTTAGAATTACAAAAAAACGATGTTTCGACCTCCAAATCTTACTTTTGGTAATTTTTTTTTTTTTACAAAATATTTAATGTACCAATAATAAATTTACTATTTTAAATAACAGAATACTTTAATAAATTTTAAGGATAGAAATTTGGGATTTTGATATATATCGACAACTGAGTTAATTTATTTTAATTTTTTGTTAATTTTGAAATTTCGATTGGAAGGACCGTCAAAATTTGACAGTCCTAAAAATTTCGACATATATTTTTAGGACTGTCAAAATTGTGACAGTCCTAGTATAAAGTAGGACTGTCAAAATTGTGACAGTCCTAAACTTTACCCACTGTCTGTAAGCACAGTTATATGTAAGTTTAGGACTGTCACAATTTTGACAGTCCTAGTATTTACTAGGACTGTCACAATAGTGACAGTCCTAAACTTTACCCACTGCAGAATTTAACATTCATGACTGTATAAATGTCTACAGTCCTATAAGTATACAGGACTGCAGAATTTTCCACAGTCCTAAATTTTTTGGACTGTTGAAATGCCTACAGTCCTATATAAATTTAGGACTGTAGAAAATTATACAGTCCTTAATATACATAGGACTGTCGATTTTCCTACAGTCCTAAATCTATATAGGACTGTAGGAAAATCTACAGTCCCGCCCGATCCTGCTCGACATTGTCGACGATTCTCGACATTTTATGACCTAAAATCGTGTTCGATTCTCGACATTGTCGACTTTGGGAGCCATCGACAAGGAGGACGAAGTCTCGGAGAGTTGGAGAGTTCCGCCGGCGGGAGGGGGGAGGGCTCCGGTGGGGTGGGGAGGGTTTGGGAGAAGGGTTTGGGAAAGTGGGCTAGCCCCAAGTAAAATAATGGGCTAGTGTGAGTAAACTTTGCTCAATCCTGGGCTAGCCCCAATCCTGGGCTAGCCCCAAGTAATATGTGCATTGCCCTTATCAAAAGCCTTCATCAAAGTATATAAAAAAATAAAAAAAACCAGGATCAATAAATATTTCCATACTGTCTATATCCATACGTCGAAAGAAATATATGTAAGTGCTAGATCAAAATTTTAGCTAAGATATACCAAAGTTGGAGATTTGGTCATAATTTTAATAGAGTATACATGCTAGTGGAGCCCCAAGTTGTTTTGGAGATGAACCCATATATAATTTCCCAACTTGTGTGATGCATGCAAGCTCCAAACGAAACCTAACATCTGCTCTATCTCATTTCATTTGTTGAAGGAAATTATTATTTATTAGTATAGAACTTGGGTCTTCATCTAAGACCTCGTGTCTTGCCAGATCAAACATATATAATATATACCTAATGTATATATAATAATCAAACTATTATTGATATTGTCATATTGATATGAAATAGACAACGCGCGTGTTTCTTGGCTGATCAATAACATATGCTTGATGTATATATAGAATAGTCAAACTATTAATGATATTGATATGAAATGTGTATGTAGATGCCGATCTACTTGAATAGATTCCTTGTTGTCTTTAAAAAAGGATGGAGACATCGCATTATTTACTGACACCCATACTATAGTATGGATGAGTACAAGTTGGGCTAAACTGTTTGGGATACTTGTCCTCGTGACTAAACTTCAAACCGCTACAAAAATTCAGTAAAACGGTAGGTGGAATATGAGCGGCGAATCCAATTTGTTGCTAATTAGCAATAGACCGGACGACGGATCCAAAACGAGATACAATTGTGTCACGGATCCGACGTCGCCAATAACGTAGTTTATTTATGGGGGATAACCTGCGAGAAGCTGAACGATTAGTTGGCAACGATTTGGACGTCGCTTACTTTTTTTAGACATCGTCCATTCGTCTAGGAAATAATTTAAATTTTGCCATAGCTTTATTTTTGTTCTTTCGTAATTTCTCCTCACCAAATTTGAAATTTTCTAGATCTCCTATTCTCTCACCAAATTTCTCCAGTGCTTCTCTCCCCCCAAATCTCTCCTCTTCTCTATCAAAGGGATGCACCGCCTCCGTGCGCTATGACGGCAAGATCACCTCTTTCGTGCACCTCTGATAGGAAACAAACCCCCCCCCCCCCTTCCCTTCTTCCTCTTCGTGTGTGCTCCACTTCATTCTAGTATATTGTAGTCCTATTTCCTTTGTAATCCCTCTCGCGTTTGCTTGTGTTTGTGTGATGAACTTAATTGTTTGCGTCCAATGACACAAACAGGGAGAATTTTGGATAATACACATACAATGATGTTGGTGCATAACAAAAATAAACGCAAAAAAAAAAAAAATCAGAAAAGACCTCAGAGAAAGTTCGCAACCACAAAGACAAGGATTTACGTAATTCAGCCAAGATGCCTACTTCCACGGACGAAAGTGATTCAGTTCCACTATGAAGAAGAGAAAGAATTACAATTGCTCTCAACACTTCTCGCATTCATTACAAGAAAAATGGTATTTCTTGACGGTCGATTTATTGACGTATAGTCAAAACCGTTAAGGAAAGCAGTTATCTGGACGGTTTTAAACATACGTCAAAAAATAAATACCATTTTTCTGTTAAGTATTAAAATTTGACCATATTCCGTGATGGTTTTAGATAAATCGTCAAGAAAACTCATTACATTACTTGACGATTTGCAAATAACCGTCAAGTAATATATGTGCGAAAAAATTGCCGCGCACGTTTCAGATGACATTTTCGTTATTTTTTATGTACGTTGACGGTTCCGGTGCATCTAGGAACCACGAAAATTGCTGCTCCAACAAGTCTTTAAAAGGAAAAATTCTCTCCCTCTGAAACACTTCTCATGAACCCTTCTTCTCTTAAAAAAATCATCTCCCTCTTCTTCAGCAGAGACCTACAAATTCCTTCCTTCTCTCCCCTCTCCATTTCCCCTTCTCCTCTTCCCCAAAATTCAACGTGATCCTCTCCCCCCACCCTCCTACGATGTCTGCAAGAAGCACGTTTTCGACCTCCTCCGCGCCATCTCCCGCCTCCCTCCCGACTTCTGGGACAACACCCTTTTCTCCCTCCGCTCCGACCTCGACTTTCCCGACCCTGACGTCTCCGCCGCCGCCCTACCCCTCCTCTCCTCCCTCCCCTCCCACCTCCTCCCCGCCCTCCTCCTCCTCCTCCTTCTCCTCCAACAAACAGATCTCTAGCTGCTTCGACTCCCACTCCGACAACTTCCGCCTCGTCGTCACCGAAACCCTAGACTGCTTCCTGAACAGGGACGACCTGATCCTCCTCTGCGAGTTGTAGGCGCCAACACTGGACCGCGCCACGCACCGGCACCGATTTCCATCAAGGTCAACTATCTCTCCATCGAGATCGAGCCCCTCATGGGCAACCAAATCGACGACTCCAGGGCAAGGGTGTTGCGCATGAACCAGGTAGAGAGGAACAAGGACTTTGTGGTGATGGGTTCATCATCGTATTGGTGGTGATGGAGATGTGGAGGACTAAATAAAGAGAGATGGAAATGTTCTCCCCATAAAATGTTTGTAAAAATGATTCATAGGAAGTACATTTTCAAGGTAAACTTTTTCGATATATGTTTACTTTATCACATTTGAAATTTAAAATGACAGATTCATGCTTCTACCTACCCGATGGTCATCGTCCAAATCCCCATGTACAAAGAGAAGGAGGTCTTTGATTCTTGTAATGTGCTAAGTCTTTTTTATTTTGTGCTTTAATTTTTTATTTTGTTCTTTATGTTTAAATTTGGTTGGACAGCTCTACCAGCTCTCCATCGGAGCCAAGTACAACCTTTCTTGGCCGCCCGACTGCATAATTATCCAGGTGCTCGATGACTCCATGGCCCTGTAGTCAAGGTAAAAATGCCAAAAATATATCAACGATACTTCTTGATGTTTCTTGAAAAAGGAAAAACTGATTATACTACTTGGTAATTTTTTGTTTGTCATCTACTTGCTAATTTCCTGATTAAAATGGCACCGGTCTTTAGTCTTCTTGACCCACCCACCCATATTGACACAACCTTGACACAAGTAGCTGTGTCCCAAAAAGAATTCTTGGTGCAAAAACAGTTGTATTCTAGTAGTTTGATGAGCTTGTTAATCATAATTGAGGAAGTGAGTTTGTAGTGGATGTGAGTTGCAGGATCTGGTGGAAGTGAAGTGCCAGAGGTGGGCGAGCAAGGAGATCTACGAGATCAGGGATAACAAGAATGGGTACATGTGTGAAGTGGCATTTTCGTCGTTTTGGAAGCTTTAACACCTTGTTCTTGTCTCGTCCTCTACTCACCAGACAAGTTAACTCTTGATATTCTTAGTGTATTTTCATGTTTGAAACTTACTTGTCAATGCAATTTATGTTCATAGATATGTGCCCATTTCATGAAGGGCTCTGAGAACTCTAGAAATTCCTTGGGATAGCATATTAGTAACAAGTTTGTGGTAGTTCCATTTTTATGGCTTCTGCAGGTAATAAGATTAGACTGTATATATAAAGGAAGTTCAGATATATGTTTTTATATTAATGCTATCATATTAGTGAATAATTGATCTTATAATTGTGTCTGCATTTCTTCTTAATATTTGGCAATATATTTTCTATTGCTTCTATATACTATCATGAAACTTAAGTATCTTTTATATGTCAAGTAAGAGTTACAGTTCTTGCATAAGTAATTTCTATTGCTATTTTTTTGATGATCTAGATGTCATGTTCTTGCATAAGTTTTTTTTTTTTTTGGGTGGAGTGGGGGGGGTGGGGGCTGGTTGGTTCTATATTTTAATATATTTGTCATTAGTTCTAGACTATTTTCTTTGAATTTTTAGCAATAAGGGGCCTGTATATTTGAGAGTTTCTTATAACTTACCTATTTGAGCTTTGATATTGTTATTGTTATTATCAGTATACCAAGTATGCAAGCAGGGTAAACCCTGTAGCCTTGGACTATCATGCAGTCATTTAACTTACATGTTCGCTTGTAATCGTTGTACGTAAAAGATGCAACATATGTGCAAAATCAAGAACTGTCAAATTAGAAAATGAATAGAAACAACTATGACGATATCCTAAGAATTGTCAAATATTACATGTGGAACATGAATCAGTGATGATACATCAACCTATATATATATATATATATATAAAGTTTATTTAATAGTCTAAAATTTAATGCTTTTCGATTTCAGGTGGTTATAAATCTTAGGGATTTCATACCAGTCACGACCCGCACCCGAAAAATCGGGCATGAGTCGTGGGTACGTCCAGCCTACGCCGCAGCATCGGCGGTAGAACGCTGTCTAGGTCAACTATATAGATAATAATCTCACGCAATCAATATATAAACCTGTAAAGATCTCAACTCCAAACGGAGGAGCAATATCATAATGATAATCATAATGTACTCAATCACGAATCTAAGCACGATAAGATAACAAGAAGTCTAACAACTATAAAGTCTAACCAACAACAACTACTACAACAACCACAACATCAATAATAATAATACATCATCCAAAATAATATACAATACAAGGTCTCAGTCCAAAACCGGGGACAAACCCGGTGCTAAAAGCTAATAAAAACAATAACAAGGTCCTAGTGATCCCGGCTACCAACCCGGAAATCACCCCTAAACTAGAGGGTCCTTGTCTGCACCATCGACAGGCTCAGGTCCATAAAACGTTGGACACCACTCCTCCGGATACTCTGGAAAAAATATGTCCAGTCAAGACTGGAGCAAGTACATCTCTAACAGCAGTTCCAGTTAAATGATAAAAAGTATAAAACAGTTGTAGCAAGTAGCAAGGTAAAGAAAATAAAGTATAAACAAGAAATATATATATGTCACTAGTGCATAAAGGTAAAGATGCATGAATATCAGAGCAAGATAGTAAAGACTGCAGGATACAAGAAATCTAAACTAAGAGTAAGTCTGTGCACATGAACGTGTAGTGAGTCCAGCATAAAATACATGTAATGAGTCAAGTCCAAAAATATGTAAGTGAGACCAGCAAAAAATGCAAGTGAGTCCAGACTAGAAAGAATGAACTCGGTGTCTTTGAAATACTTGTTTCGACATGTAAACGGCTAGGGGTAAGTACGGCTCACCGCGCATGTCACGCCCCAGTCCCAAAATGACGAGGGACTGGAGAAGCGTGGCAATGGCCAGCAGCACGCACCGATGGATAACCCAATTTAATGGAACCATCAGGACGTACTTAAGCTGTAAATAAGGTCTACTACAACAAGCCACACTAATCTCATCCATAAAGATAAAAAAATAAACTGCATAATCAAATGGAAATAAGTAGCAACAACATCACAGCAAGTCAGTTGGTGAAACAATCCGACTATAGTCTGAATAAGCTGGCTCTATAGGCCAGGAACAAAAGATATAAACATGAGATAAATAAATGAGTACTGGGACAGGCACTCAGGAGAAGTCCTCGGCAGTCACCTCGTCTTCAGTGTTCGGTTCTGCTCCAGCAATAGTCTCAGCTCCTGTCCCGTATATCTCGGGGTACTGCTCCTCGGCTAAACCTGGGGACATAATCCATTCCAGGTCCTCAGTGGACATAGCAAGGCACAAAATAAAACAAGTCAAATAAATGCATTGCAATTAAATTAAATAAAACAACAGGGTAAACTATGTAACCATCTATGTGATATGCAAATGAGAGCAACACTAGTACTCAGGCTGAGACCACTACAAGCTCTATGTCGGGGAGCCGGTAGCAGTAATAACACGTAAAGGGTCTAGCTCTGCTGGAGAGTCTACAACCTCACAATAATAGTAGATATATATATAGAACAGCCTGTAGCCTGTGTGTCTCTCCCCACCCAATGTAATCACGCAAGCCATGACCATAACGTCTCATGTCCATGTCAGCGGGATTATAACTAATGCAACCAGTCATACTGTCTATAAATAAAGTCTCTGTCATGTCCTGTATCCTATACAGAATCACCATGAATATCTCAGGAAGATTCTGTCCATGATAGTGTCAAGTGTCCTGGGTTGTAGGGTACTTGATAGGTCAAGTACAAGAGTAAGGGGATCGTAAATCCATCTCTAAATGACGAACCCAACACCGCGTACGGTGTCGGCACCCGACTATGATCGGACACTAGGTACGTCATACGTTCCCTAGGTTAAGCAGTTTAAACAAGTTTATAGGAATTTACACAAGATATCCAGCAGAGTATATTTACAGAAAATATGAAAATAATGACTGCAAGTTTGGCAAAGTGCACTTGCCTGATGTTTGAATTCCACTAAGGTCCTGTTTTCGGAAATTTCCAGAGATGTCTCCGAAAGATGAAATAAATAGTACCATCACGCTCAGAAGGTGTCAAACAGCTAGGAACGCCTGTCCTTGGGTCCAATTTGGAGACAAGGGCAAAAACGATAATTTTGGGCCAAAACGGGGTCTACCGGTGGGCCCGCTTTGTACCGAAAAACGTGTCAGGGTCAACGGTCTCCAAATTCACCAAACTTAGTGTTAACAGGTCAGGAACGCTAATACGAACCCAACGGAACTTTCAGATTTGAATTCCGATGAGCCGATCACGAAATCGCCCGTCGAGCGGGGCCTGTGGGGCCCACGACACGCGATTTCGTCAACGTTCTCAGAATCGAACCAAACTTGACCCACAGGACCAGCGTATCGCTACGAGTCTGATGGCACAAGTTTCGTCTCGATCTGACGTGTATGCACGAAGTTAGGGTGAATTGCAGAAAAGTCGGATACGGGGCGATGTCCGCGGATACGCGTTGATTCCGGTGTGCATGCACACCCGAATCAGCTTTCGCGAAATCTCACACGTCCGTATCAACGACGCGCACGTATCTGTGAAGACCGCACGCGACCAAGTCGTCCCGTTTGGTGGGGCGCACTCAGTTCCGGGGTGAAACAGGGTCTGATTTTTTCTGTTTTTGGATCGCGGTGTGCGATCACCACAGGACGCGATGCCCCGAGCGGTTTGTCCGGGCACCGAGAGGGTCATACAGGCTTCGCGTAGAAATTTACGGAATCGAATTTCGAGCTACGAGGAGGAAATTAGGAGTACCTGAACAGGGCTTTGCAAACTGGTTTTCTCGCGTCCTCGTGTCAATTTGACACTGTGTCCGACACGAAGGGCCGTGTCCGACTAGGGTTCTGGGCTGTCGAACCGGCTGGAGAGGATGGCCGCACCGTGGCCGGCCGGAGGGGGCTGAACAGCCGGGGTCGGGGACGCTCAGCCGGTCGGGGTCGGCTCCGCCTGGGGAGGGTCGGCTCCGCCTGGGGAGGGTCGGCTCGGCCTGGGGACTTCAGACAACGGAGGGAGGAGAGTCGGTGAGGGGGCTGCTCGAGGCGGTGCCAGCGGGGGAAGAGGGGCTGGTCGGAGAAGGAGGAGGGGAGTTGGTCGGCTGAGGGGACCGGAGCTAGGGTTCCGGCAAGCTAGGGTTTGGGGAGATGAGGGAGGAGGAGGTCGGGGTAGGGGTTTTTTATAGGGTGGCGCAGGCGAGGGTGAGGCCGGGGAAGGCGGGTCGAGGAGGAGGACGTGGGCGTGGCAGCGGAGGGGAAGAGGTCGTGGCAGCCGGAAAGCGCGGCGGCCGGCGGAGAATTCGGCTCGAGCCGAACGTGGGGGAGGGGAAGAGGTGCGGGTCGGGTCGGACGCGGATCCGGGTTGGACGGACCCGCCCGACCCGCTAAGCCAAGGGGCTGGGTGCTAACTGGCTCGGCCCACTGGGCCGGGCCGGGCCCAAAAACTAAAAAATAAATAAATAACAGAATAAATAATAATAATAATAATAACTAATAATTAATTAATTAATTAGAAAATAGTTTTTAGGCTTTTAAAAATAGGTCTGAGGCCCAATAAAATTCCAGAAAATTACCCTAAGTCCGGTTTTCTATTTTACACCATAAAATCATATATTTTTTTTTTATGTTAGTTATTAGCAATTAAAAATTACAAACTCACTACAGGACCTATGTAAATTTCTGAAAAAATTTGCATATTAATTCCCAAAAATTGATTTTAAAAATCTGAAAATTTAGGGTGTTTATAATCTACCCCCCTTAAGAGGATTGCGTCATCGCAATCGAAAGGTAAACTATAAAGGCAAGATTTATAGAATTAAAGAACGCTTAAGTTCTACCTGATTCTGCAAATAAGTGTGGATAATGCTGGCGCATAACATCTTCTCGTTCCCAGGTCGATTCGCCAGGCGAGTGCTGTTTCCAAGCTACTCGAACCAGTCTGATTATCTGCCCTCGCAGTGTCTTCTCACTGGTGTCGAGTATACCCACTGGCTGCTCCTCGTATCTCAGGCTAGGTCCCACCGAGATCTCAGAATGATCAACTATATGACCTGAGTCCTTCACATATCTCCTCAGTTGTGAGACGTGGAATACGTCATGCACTCCCTCTAAGGATGGAGGTAATGCAAGACGGTAAGCCACCTCACCAATGCCCTCCAAGATATCAAATGGCCCAATGAACCTTGGGCTTAACTTGCCTCTGCTGCCGAATCTGATAGTACCTCTAGTGGGCGAGATCCTCAAAAATATATGCTCTCCTTCCTTGAACTCAAGGGGTCGTCTGTGTATATCTGCCCAATGCTTCTGTCTATCCTTGGCTACACGGAGATGGTTCTGAATCTGTTTTACTTTCTCCACTGTCTCCGTTACCAACTCTGGACCCAGTATTTGACGTTCGCCAACGTCGCTCCAGCATATTGGCGATCTGCACTTTCTTCCGTACAACGCCTCGAAAGGTGCCATCTGAATGCTTGCCTGATAGCTGTTGTTGTAGGAGAACTCCACTAAATGCAGGTGATCTTCCCAAAATCCTCCGAAGTCCAGTATACATGATCGCAGCATGTCTTCCAAGATCTGAATTGTGCGCTCTGATTGGCCATCTGTCTGGGGATGATAGGCAGTACTGAACTTGAGCCTGGTGCCGAGACTCTCTTGCATGCTTCGCCAGAAGTGAGATATAAATCTCGAGTCTCGATCTGATACAATACTAACCGGCACTCCATGTAATTTTATGATCTGTCGCATATATATGTCGGCTAGTACTTTCGTGGATTGTCCGACTCTGAACGGCAAGAAGTGAGCCGACTTAGTGAGCCGATTCACGATGACCCATACTGCATCCTTACCACTAGGGCTTCTTGGAAATCCAGTGACGAAGTCCATGGTAATATGCTCCCACTTCCATTCAGGGATGGGAAGTGGTTGCAACATACCTGCAGTCCTTTGGTGCTCGGCCTTCACCTGCTGGCAGACTAAGCATTTTGCCACAAATCGGGCAATCTCCCTTTTCATTCCATGCCACCAGTAGTATTGTCTAAAGTCCCGGTACATCTTGGTTTCTCCTGGATGAACCGAGTATATGGAGCTATGGGCTTCTGTCATCAACTCCTGTCACGACCCGCACCCGGTGTAAGGATACTAGTCGAAAATAACGCCCAGCCTACGCCGCAGAATCGGCGGTAGAACGCTGTCTAGATAGTCTATCTAATGCAATGAACCACCAATAATGATAGAATACTCAATCACAGAACTAAGCTAGAATGAGCACGAATCAGATAAGAATAGAATAGTCATCATACAACTCATGAGTTTAAAATAATACATCAATGAGTCTGAAGAGTAACAAATATAAGCTGGAGACAAATCCAGTACAAAATAATACTATCATACTACAAGCTACACTCCAGGGTCAACTGTCTTAGTTGGGATAAGTCCCTCTTGAACCAGAGTCTCCGAATCTAAACCCACAACATCCTGGGGTCCATAATAGGTAGGGTACTCCTCAGTGTCATCTGGAAAAATATATCCAGTCAGGAAAGGAGCAGAGTACATCTCTAACAGCAGTTCTAATCCATGATAAAAACTATGTAACAGTAAATAGCTGTGGACAAACAAGATGCACAAAATAGATACAAGAGATATATAGACAATAAGGAAATACTGGAAAGAAATACAATAATGAACAATATGCCAATGAAACAATAATACTAATGACTAAGTGTGTGAGTACTAGCTTAACATGTGATCGACTTGGGCAAGATACAATGCGGCCTGGCTAATCATACGTGCGGTGCATGATCAACACTATTCGCTTACCAATACTTTATTCAATAGGGATTTGATCACATATCTATACTAATACTCCCCACCCCCAACTGGTATAATAGATCCAACCACGGTATGCTATGGCACTAGATTCCCCAAGAAGATAGCTAGTCTCCCCGAGAATCGGTGTCTGTACATGTACAAGATAACCAATGAAACAATACTTGCACCATATACACCATATACCAAGGAATAACATCTCATGACGAGATCCGGATATACCAATCCGTGTAACCATAGTGTCGAGAGAAACATGTAAATCTACACTAGATACAACGAACATAGAGGATATCATAAATGAGAAACTATCAGAGAATGTACTCGCCTGAAATCCAAAGAACAGTCTCACAGATGTCTGACTCGGTGCCTCGAAGACCTAGATATGGAATACCACATTAATACAAGGTCCCGGAAAGAGAACAAGTCAAACTAGTCAACTCCTAGGTCAATAAAAAAATTCTAAGTCAAAAGTCAACTATGGTCAACTCTAAAGTCAAACATGGTCAAACCAAGGTCAACCTCCCAAGAAAACTATATAAAATAATATAGAAATAAAATACAACAATTTAGGAATAAAAATTAGATCCCAAAAGATACTCACACAAAGTATACTAATAATACAAATAATATATACCCTAAAATAATATATATACAAACCAATATGTATACAAATAAAATAATATATTATTACAAATATTATACCTCACAAAATACATATATATACACATATATATATATACAATAATAATATATAAAATATAATTTAAAACTGCCAAAGCGTCACTGAAAACAGGGAGTTAAATATACAATTTAATTAAAACAGCTTATAGTGACAGTCTCAACTGTCACAGAAAAACGTCGCAAAAGCCACTGTGTAATAAAACCCACTGCTGCTGCATTGGTGACAGTTAATCAACTGTCATCAAAAACTGTCGCCACTGCTGCTAAGATCCCGCCCGCAGCATTAATGACAGAACTGTCATTAATGCACAGTGGGCTACAGCGGCTGCTGCTGACCCGCCTATTTAGCGACAGTTTCACTATCACAAACCCACTGTCACTAAAACACAGAAATATATATATATATAAATATATATATGCAATAATAATCAAAATACATATATATATAAATAAATAATTATATACTTATATATATATGCACATATAAACTTATAATTAAATACCAATAGTTACAACACATGCACATATTAATGTTCATATTTTACATGGCTAGAAGCACACCTAAAATATATACATTAATATACAAATAATTATATAATAATTATAAATAATATAATTACACAATTAAACACATAAATATATTTTATAAAACATTTATGTATAATTTATACATTAACATAAGTACATATATAATTACATGCAAGAAAGCTACATATTATATTTGTACATCATATTAGCACACACAAAAATATATAGATCTATGCTACAATAATTACTATAATAAATACACAAAATAAATATATAATATCTATATATATTTACTAATTATAATTGAAGAATTTAAACCATACATAATTAGATCTATTAAAAAATCCACACAATTGGAGAGTATCACACAGTATCCCACTAGATCTAGGATACGCATGTGACACGAGTCCAACACACAACCAATTGCACCCCGAAGGATACAAACAAATTACAAATAATATTTATGAATAAATCAAAGTGTCAAAAGTAGATCTATGTGTCCGTGTCAAAATACGACATGTTCAAAGCCCCGTGTCGGAGGGAAAACCCCCAAAATGACACGTATCACCAAATAGTTGGGATACGAACCACATGTACCAAATTATGGACACGACACTAGCCCCAAACACATAAGCTCATGTCCAATTGATCTGTAGGATCAATTGATACTACAACAAAATGTAAATTTGGAATTCCAACAAAATTAACACAAAAAGTACCATAACTTTCTCCATGGGTCTCCTATGAACACAAAACAAAGTCCTATGGGTAGTACATACATATAGGTTAATTTTACATGATTAAATCTCATATTTAGAAGCTATTTAAATGGAAAAATCTGAATTATACCTATTGGGAGATGGATTACCAATGAAACCTCCAATTGAGAAGAATTTGCTTCCAAATTGTAGATCCTTGCTCCTCTTTGTAGATTCTTGCTTCCTTCTTTTAGATCCTTGCTTCCTCCTTCTCTAATGGTGAATTGGAAAGAATTTGGAATAAATTTGGTGGAGAATTGGAATAGGAATGGAGAGAATTTGAGAGTGAAAATTCTAGATCTAGATTTGGAATGAGAATGAGAGGAGAGAGAAATTTCTCCCCTCTTTTAATAGGCCGGCCTTGCCCCTCTCCCAAGCAATTGTAAAATGTCCAATGTACCCCTTGGGGCCTAGTCTAATCACTTAATTAATTTAATCCATCTCCTTAACTATGGGCTTTCTAAATGGGCCAAATCTAACTATTTAATTCATGTTGGTCCATGGGCCCAAACTACACTAGTTGGGTCTACTAAAATAAGTCTAAAATAATTAAATAACATCCAACAACAATTAAATAATACAAAAAAAATTATTTACCATGCACAATATTTATTTAAATAGGAAATTACTAAAATACCCTTTTTCCTAAAATGTGGTAGTGACAAGTCTACCCTCCCTAAAATAATTTCGTCCTCAAAATTTAAAGATGAAAACTACCCCAGAAAAATTACAGAACATAACTAAAGAATCACAATTAACTAATGAACAGAACATAACTAAAAAATAACATACCTCAAGGTACAAACAAATATGGATAACGCTCTCGCATGTCATCCTCTCTCTCCCAGGTAGACTCCCCCGGAGAGTGATGCCTCCATGCGACGCATACCAAAGGAATAGTCTGGTTCCTCAGCACCTTCTCTCTCCGATCCAGAATCTCAACTGGCTGCTCTGGATAGCTAAGAGTAGGGCCCACCTCTATCTCTGAGTGATCCAATACATGACTAGGATCTGCCACGTATTGTCTCAACTGTGACACATGAAACACGTTGTGCACTCCCTCCAATGCAGGTGGCAAGTCTAGTCTATAAGCAACTGCACCGACCCTCTCTAGAATAGTGAAAGGTCCGATGAATCGTGGACTAAGCCTTCCGCCTCCACCGAAGCGAATCGTGCCTTATGTCGGAGAAATCCTCAGAAACACCAAACCACCCACCTAGAACAAAATACCATCTTAAGAACTTAATCTATAACAAACAAGAACAAGCACAAACAAATCTAAACTATACCTCAAACTCCAAAGGTCTTCGATGGCTATCGGCCCAATGCCGCTGTCTGTCCTGCGCCACTCGAAGTCTGTCTCTGATCAAATGAACCTTCTCCGCTGCATCCACAACCATCTCTAGCCCAAGCAAAATTCTCTCTCCAACATCGTCCCAAGACAAAGGAGTACGATACCTCCGACCATATAGAGCTTCAAAAGGTGACATCTCTATACTGGCCTGGTAACTGTTGTTGTAAGCAAACTCTACCAAATGGAGATGGTCCTCCCAAGAACCCCCGAAATCTAGTACACAAGTGCGTAACATATCCTCGAGAGTCTGGATAGTCCTCTCTGACTGCCCATCTGTCTGGGGATGATATGCAGTACTGAACTTGAGCTGAGTGCCCAAACTCTCCTACAAACTCCTCCAGAAATGAGAAGTGAAACGACTATCTCGATCTGAGACTATGCTGACGGAAACTCCGTGTATCCTAACGATCTGCCTCACATACATCTCTGCCAGCTTCTCCGTAGACAAACCCACCTTGAAAGGCAAAAAGTGGGCCGACTTGGTCAACCTATCAACAATGACCCAAATCGCGTCTTTCCCTCCTGGAGATCCTGGAAGTCCGGACACAAAATCCATAGTAATGTGTTCCCACTTCCACTCTGGAATGGGTAATGGCTGAAGTAAATCTCCTGGCCTCTGCCTCTCGGCTTTCACCTGCTGGCACACTAAGCATCTGGATACAAACTGTGCCACTTTCTTCTTCATGCCATACCACCACACACTCTCTCGCATATCCCGATACATCTTGTTAGCACCTGGATGTATGGAATACTGAGAGCGATGCGCTTCCTGCAATACCTCCTCGCGTAACTCCCCACTAGGCACACACAATCTAACTCCATGCCTCAAGGATCCATCCTCTGCAATAGTGAAATCATCCTCCAATCCTGCTCTCACCTGAGCTCTGATACTCCTCAAAGATACATCATCATACTGTGCTGCCTTGATCCTGTCCATCAAATCTGAGTGTATCTGCAATCCCCATATCTGCATAGCACACCCAGGAACAATCACCTCAATGCCCAAGCTCTCCAAGTCCTCCAACAGATATCGATCCTGCGTCAAGAATATAGCTACCGGATACCTGCTCAAAGCATCGGCAACTACATTGGCTTTCCCAGGATGATATTGCAAAGAGATATCAAAATCCTTCATCAATTCCAACCACCGACGCTGCCTCATGTTCAACTTCTTCTGCGTGAAAACGTACTTCAAGCTTTTGTGGTCTGTGAAGATCTCCACACGCTCTCCGTACAAATAATGTTTCCACAACTTCAGGGCGAATATGACAGCTGCCAACTTCAAATCATGGGTAGGATAGTTCTTTTCATGAGGACGCAATTGCCTGGATGCATAGGCAATCACTTTCCCATACTGCTAAAGAACACAACCTAAACCCTTCCTCGATGCATCACTATAAATAGTGAAACCTCCGGACCCTGATGGCAATATCAAAATAGGAGCAGACGTTAACCTCTTCTTCAACTCCTCAAAAGTAATCTGACAATCCTCCGTCCAAACAAACTCCACATCCTTCCTTGTGAGTCTGGTCATCGGCTCGGCAATCCTCGAAAAATCTTGCACAAACTTCCTGTAATAGCCTGCCAATCCCAAGAAACTCCTGATCTCTGCTACTGAACTCGGAGTCTTCCAAGATTCCACTGCTGAAGTCTTCTTCGGATCTACTGAAATACCATCACCAGTCACAACATGCCCCAAGAATTCTACTTTGTCCAAGAAAAACTCACATTTGGACAACTTTCCATACAGCTTCTCCTTCCTCAGCACATCCAACACAATCTTCAAATGCTCCTCATGCTCCTCCGGTGTCCTCGAGTATATGAGTATGTCGTCGATGAACACCACCACGAACTTGTCAAGGTACTGGTGGAACACCTTGTTCATCAAGTTCATAAATACCGCCGGTGCATTAGTCAAACCAAACGGCATCACCATAAACTCGTACTGACCATACCGAGTTCTAAAAGCAGTCTTCGGTATGTCCTCCGGCTTCACCTTCACTTGATGGTAGCCTGATCTCAAATCTATCTTAGAAAATACCTTCGCACCACTCAACTGATCAAACAGATCATCAATCCGTGGCAAAGGATACTTATTCTTGATAGTGAGATTATTCAAAGCCCTGTAATCAATGCACATACGCACCGATCCATCCTTCTTCGGTACAAACAATACCGGGGCTCCCCATGGTAAAGAACTCGATCTGATAAACCCCTTATCCTGCAATTCGTCCACCTGCTTCTTCAACTCGACCAGCTCGCTGTTGTTTACTCTATAGACATGCTGTAAAATTGGTTCTGCACCTGGCACCAAGTCTATAGAAAATTCAACATCTCGATCTGGCGGCAATCCTGGCAATTCCTCAGGAAACACATCCAAGAATTCTGCTATCAACGGATGCGGCAACTCCTTGTCTTCCACCATAGCTCCACAAATAATGCCTTCCCCCTGCTCCGCAGCTCCTCTAGGAACTCGAACTCTGGCTCTCCTGGCGAACCAAACAAAACTCTACCTCCTCTACAGTCTATGCTAGTACGGTGCCTACTCAACCAATCCATCCCAAGTACAATGTCATAGCTTGGAAGTGGCATTACAAGTAGACACGCACTCAACTCCCGGCCTCCCAGAGTAACTCTCCGATCCTTGCAAATATCATTAACCAGGATAATGCCTCCCCCGATCATGATCTTGCAAGTCCTAAGCAAAGACTCAGCTACCAAACCATGCTTCAGAGCAAAAGAAACAGATACAAAACTATGGGAAGCACCACTATCAAACAAAGCTAAAGCTGGAATGAAATCAAGAAGAATAGAACCTGCGATAACATCTCCGGTGGGTTCCTCCTCTTCGACGGTCATAGCAAATGCTCGTCCCTGTCGAGCACCTCCCTGCTGTTGATGCTGGACAAAACGCTGCTGCTGTGTCGGAAGTGGTCCCCTCGGCTGTGCTGCAGGTGGTCTCGTCTGTGTCCTCGGAGCTGGAGCTGCTCCTTGAACTGCACGACGAGGACACTCCCTCGATTGATGCCCTTCAGTACCATAATACAAACAAACTCCTAGCCTCCTCCTGCAAACTTCTCAGATATGGTCGGACTTCTTGCAGAAGTTGCATGGGGTCTGCTGTAACTGCCTCTGCTGCTGAGGTGCCTGGTGAAAAGGCGCTCTAGCTGGAGTCTGGTTCTGCTGTGGCTGCTGTAAAGGTCTGGACTGGAAATGAGGACGTTTGGCAGATACTGCATTGCCGTTGGCCCCCAGAAAAGAATCACGGTCTCTCTTGGTCTTCAAACCCAGATCCCGCTCAACCTTGCGTGCCTCCGCAAGTATCTCCGAGTATGTCTCATAAAAAGACGGAATGAGGATCAATATGGCACATGATGTAAGGCATCAAGGAAAGGACAGTTTAAGGGTTCAAGTATCAATGTCAAAGGAGAATAGTTGAATCAAAAGAATTTTCCTAGATGTGATTGAGTATCTCAGCCTATATCCTATATCCTATCGCAGGCTCGCAGTAGTACAACTAAGTTGTCGCACTACCACGATATCACATACTTGTGAAGCTAGACCTGCATGGGCTACCACCAAAAACGTGTCACGACCCGCACCCGGTGTAAGGATACTAGTCGAAAACAACGACCAGCCTACGCCGCAGAATCGGCGGTAGAACGCTGTCTAGATAGTCTATCTAATATAATGAACCACCAATAATGATAGAATACTCAATCACAGAACTAAGCTAGAATGAGCACGAATCAGATAAGAATAGAATAGTCATCATACAACTCATGAGTTTAAAATAATACATCAATGAGTCTGAAGAGTAACAAAAATAAGCTGGAGACAAATCCATTACAAAAGAATACTATCATACTATAAGCTACACTCCAGGGTCAACTATCTCAGTTGGGATAAGTCCCTCTTGAGCCAGGGTCTCCGAATCTAAACCCACAATATCCTGGGGTCCATAATAGGTAGGGTACTCCTCAGTGTCATCTGGAAAAATATATCCAGTCAGGAAAGGAGCAGAGTACATCTCTAACAGCAGTTCTAATCCATGATAAAAACTATGTAACAGTAAATAGCTGTGGATAAACAAGATGCACAAAATAGATACAAGAGATATATAGACAATAAGGAAATACTGGAAAAAAATACAATAATGAACAATATGCCAATGAAACAATAATACTAATGACTAAGTGTGTGAGTACTAGCTTAACATGTGATCGGCTTGGGCAAGATACAATGCGGCCTGGCTAATCATACGTGCGGTGCATGATCAACACTATTCCCTTACCAATACTTTATTCAATAGGGATTTGATCACATATCTATACTAATACTCCCCACCCCCAACTGGTATAATAGATCCAACCACGGTATGCTATGGCACTAGATTCCCCAAGAAGATAGCTAGTCTCCCCGAGAATCGGTGTCTGTACATGTACAAGATAACCAATGAAACAATACTTGCACCATATACACCATATACCAAGGAATAACATCTCATGACGAGATCCAGATATACCAATCCGTGTAACCATAGTGTTGAGAGAAACATGTAAATCTACACTAGATACAACGAACATAGAGGATATCATAAATAAGAAACTATCAGAGAATGTACTCGCCTGAAATCCAAAGAACAGTCTCACAGATGTCGGACTCGGTGCCTCGAAGACCTAGATATGGAATACCACATTAATACAAGGTCCCGGAAAGAGAACAAGTCAAACTAGTCAACTCCTAGGTCAATAAATAAATTCTAAGTCAAAAGTCAACTATGGTCAACTCTAAAGTCAAACATGGTCAAACCAAGGTCAACCTCCCAAGAAAACTATATAAAATAATATAGAAATAAAATACAACAATTTAGGAATAAAAATTAGATCCCAAAAGATACTCACACAAAGTATACTAATAATACAAATAATATATACCCTAAAATAATATATATACAAACCAATATGTATACAAATAAAATAATATATTATTACAAATATTATACCTCACAAAACACATATATATACACATATATATATATATACAATAATAATATATAAAATATAATTTAAAACTGCCAAAGCGTCACTGAAAACAGGGAGTTAAAAATACAATTTAATTAAAATAGCTTATAGTGACAGTCTCAACTGTCACAGAAAAATGTCGCAAAAGCCACTGTGTAATAAAACCCACTGCTGCTGCATTGGTGACAGTTAATCAACTGTCATCGAAAACTGTCGCCACTGCTGCTAAGATCCCGCCCGCAGCATTAATGAAAGAACTGTCATTAATGCACAGTGGGCTACAGCGGCTGCTGTTGACCCGCCTATTTAGCGACAGTTTCACTGTCACAAACCCACTGTCACTAAAACACAGAAATATATATATATATATATATAAATATATATATACAATAATAATCAAAATACATATATATATAAATAAATAATTATATACTTATATATATATGCACATATAAACTTATAATTAAATACCAATAGTTACAACACATGCACATATTAATGTTCATATTTTACATGGCTAGAAGCACACCTAAAATATATACATTAATATACAAATAATTACATAATAATTATAAATAATATAATTACACAATTAAACACATAAATATATTTTATAAAACATTTATGTATAATTTATACATTAACATAAGTACATATATAATTACATGCAAGAAAGCTACATATTATATTTGTACATCATATTAGCACACACAAAAATATATAGATCTATGCTACAATAATTACTATAATAAATACACAAAATAAATATATAATATGTATATATATTTACTAATTATAATTGAAGAATTTAAACCATACATAATTAGATTTATTCAAAAATCCACACAATTGGAGAGTATCACACCGTATCCCACTAGATCTAGGATACGCATGTGACACGAGTCCAACACACAACCAATTGCACCCCGAAGGATACAAAAAAATTACAAATAATATTTATGAATAAATCAAAGTGTCAAAAGTAGATCTATGTGTCCGTGTCAAAATACGACATGTTCAAAGCCCCGTGTCGGAGGAAAAACCCCCAAAATGACACGTATCACCAAATAGTTGGGATACGAACCACATGTACCAAATTATGGACACGACACTAGCCCCAAACACATAAGCTCATGTCCAATTGATCTATAGGATCAATTGATACACACAACAAAATGTAAATTCAGAATTCCAACAAAATTAACACAAAAAGCACCATAACTTTCTCCATGGGTCTCCTATGAACACAAAACAAAGTCCTATGGGTAGTACATACATATAGGTTGATTTTACATGATTAAATCTCAGATTTAGAAGCTATTTAAATGAGAAAATTTGAATTATACCTATTGGGAGATGGATTTCCAATGAAACCTCCAATTGAGAAGAACTTGCTTCCAAATTATAGATCCTTGCTTCCTTCTTCTAGATCCTTGATTTCTCCTTCTCTAATGGTGAATTGGGAATAATTTGGAATAAATTTGGTGGAGAATTGGAATGGGAATGGAGGGAATTTGGGAGTGGAAATTCTAGATCTAGATTTGTAATGAGAATGAGAGGAAAGAGAAATTTCCCCCCTCTTTTAATAGGCCAGCCTTGCCCCTCTCCCAAGCAATTATAAAATGTCCAATGTACCCCTTGGGGCCTCTCATGAAGAAATAATTAAGGAAGGAAGCTTCTAGTCTAATCACTTAATTAATTTAATCCATCTCCTTAACTATGGGCTTTCTAAATGGGCCAAATCTAACTATTTAATTCATGTTGGTCCATGGGTCCAAACTACACTAGTTGGGTCTACTAAAATAAGTCCAAAATAATTAAATAACATCCAACAACAATTAAATAATACAAAAAAAATTATTTACCATGCACAATATTTATTTAAATAGGAAATTACTAAAATACCCTTTTTCCTAAAATGTGGTAGTGACAACTCCTGCCTTAATTCTCCATTTGGAACACATAGGTGATTTTTGCACCTTAATGTTCCGTCCTCGTGGATGCGAAGTCCCGTCTGCAAGCCTGCTTCTGTTCTTTCTCTTAGCCTTCGGAATCTGGCATCATTAGGCAAAGCTTCCTTGATTCTCTCCACCAGCGATGACTTCACTTCGAGGTTAGCCAGCAAACCATTTTGTCCAGGTAGAACAACCTCTATCTGAAGATCTTGCAAGTCTTGTAATAGCTGAGGCTGCTCCGTTAAGAAATAAGCCGAGGGTTTTCTGCTGAGGGCGTCGGCTACAACATTTGCTTTCCCCGGGTGGTACTGCAGATCGATGTCAAAGTCCACCATCAACTCGAGCCAATGCCTTTGCCTCATGTTGAGCTTCTTCTGTGTATAAACATACTTCAAGCTCTTATGATCGGTGAAGATTTTGACCTTCTCTCCATACAGATAATGTCTCCATATCTTCAATGCAAAAATCACTGCAGCTAGCTCCAGGTCGTGCATTGGGTAGTTCTTCTCGTGGACCTTCAGCTGCCTCGATGCATAAGCGATAACCTTGCCATGTTGCATCAAGACACAACCTAGCCCACTACCGGACGCATCACTATATACAACAAAACCTCCTGACCCTGAGGGAAGAGTCAAGACTGGTGCTGTTGTTAGACGCCTCTTCAATTCTTCAAAGGCATTCTGGCATTCTTCCGTCCATATGAACTCCTGATCCTTCTGTGTCAGCTTAGTCATTGGCTCTGCGATCCTTGAAAAATTTTCTACGAACCGCCGGTAATACCCAGCAAGTCCAAGAAAATTTCTCACTTCTGCAACAGAGGTAGGGGTATGCCAGGTTTCTATAGCAGTAACCTTTTCTGGGTCCACAGACAGTCCTTCACCCGAGATAATATGCCCTAAGAATGGCACCTTGTCCATACAGAACTCACATTTGCTGAGTTTGGCATATAGCTTCTCCCTTCTCAAGGTTTCTAGCACAATTCTGAGGTGTTCCTCGTGCTCTTCGTGGTTCTTGGAGTAGACTAGGATATCATCAATGAATACCACCACGAACTTATCCAAGTACTGATGGAAGACCCCGTTCATCAAACTCATAAATACGGCGGGTGCGTTGGTTAAACCAAACGGCATTACTAGGAACTCATAATGTCCATACTTAGTTCTGAAGGCCGTCTTTGGGATATCTTCCTTCTTCACCCTAATCTGGTGATAACCGGATCTAAGGTCAATCTTTGAGAATACCTTAGCACCACTCAATTGGTCAAACAAATCATCAATGCGTGATAATGGGTACCGGTTCTTAATAGTTACAGCATTAAGGGCTCTGTAATCAATGCACAACCGTACAGTTCCGTCCTTCTTGGGTATAAAAAGTATAGGTGCTCCCCATGGTGAAACACTGGGCCGGATAAATCCTTTCTCCAGAAGGTCGTCAACTTGTGTTTTTAACTCCACTAACTCCTTAGGTGCTAGCCGATATACCGATGAAGTGATTGGTTCGTCTCCTGGAGTTAGGTCTATTGTAAATTCTATCTCCCGATCAGGTGGTAAACCTGGAAGATCGTCGGGAAATACATCCACAAATTTCGTTATGACTCTTGGGTAACTTGAATCTTCTTCTACCGTCAATACCCTAAGAGTTGGCTGGACCCCTTGTTCTACAGCTCCTCGAAGAAATTCAAACTCAGGAAGGCTAGGGGGTCTAAATATCACTTTTCCAAGCCGGCAATCCAGTGTCGCATGGTACTGACTTAACCAGTCCATACCAAGTACAACATCGTAATCAGGCATAGAAAAGATCAGGAATTGGGCTCGCATCTCTCGGCCACAGACTACTACCGAACATGATCTACAGGTATCACTAACCGGGATAATGCCACCTCCCGTTAGAATTCTCTTCATCTTCGAGAGAGGTGCGGTAGCTATTCTATGTGTGGCTACGAAGCTAGCAGCAATAAATGAATGCGAGGCTCCAGAATCAAATAATGCTACAGCAGGAATTGAAGCTACTAATATGGTACCTGCTATCACTTTGCCTGCAGTAGCTTCTTCAGTGACTGCTAGTGCATATGCCTGACCTCGTCCCTGAGCGGGACCCCTTTGCTGACGAGCTTGCTGGAACAATGCTGCCTGAGGTGGTAGAGGTGGCCTGGCTCCTCCAGGCCCTGTCTGTGTTGCTCCCCCAGCTGGAAGAGCTGCAGGTGGAGCTGGTCGATTCGGAACTTCCTCTCGACGTTCCGAGCAGTCCTTTGAGAAGTGTTGTCCAGATCCGCAAACCAGGCAGAGCCCCAGCTTGCGTCTACATTCTTTTTCAATATGTCCTACCTTGCCGCAATAATGGCAAGTAGGTAGGTTCTTAGTTGCTGCTCTTGGAGGCGGGCTCTTCTGAGGCCGTTTAGCAGATTCCCCTGGTGATGACTTGGACGGTGCTGAGGAGAAGGGACATTTCAGGCTTGATTCCCTCCGAGTAACGCGCTCCAACCGACGTGCTGCAGCTAGGACGTCGGTGTAAGAGGTGGGCGCGACCGATCCGATTAACTTCTGGAGCTCGAACCTGAGCCCATCAAATAACTTCTCCGCCTTCTCCTCTTCGGTAGGAATTAGCGAAGGGGCGAAGTGGCTCAGACGAATGAATTCGGCATTATATTTCTCCACCATCATGTTGCCCTGGATCAGGCGGTTGAATCTGTCTCGGAGTTCTGACCGAGCCACAGCAGGGATGTACATTTCCTGGAAGAGTCTGGAGAACTCCTCCCAGGTAACCTGATCATGTCCGAGCCTTCTTTCTTCGGACAGCCACCAATGATGCGCGTTGTCCGTCAGTTGCATCATGACGGCAGTCATCCATTTGTCCCTTGGTAGTTCAGCGGCCTCCAACTGATGCTGTGTGTTCGTAAGACATTCATGCACTTCAGTTGGTCCTTCCTTGCCCGAGAAGGTACGGGGCTTGAGTTGGCAAAAATCCGTAATGGATTCCGTCGCTGGCCGCCTATTTGGTGGATTTGCATGCTCCAACGCTGCGACTAGGTTGTTCCTTAGATTCTCGGCCTCTCGGCGTTGGGCCTCCTACTGGGTCAGCTGTTGGGCCTGCATCATTGCGTAGAACATCTGGAACATTTGCTGGCCGTCCATTGCCTGTCCTCGGGGAAAGACAGGCATCGTAGGAGGGAACTGGGGAGGAGGCGGGATGTCATCACGCCTGAACCTGGAACTTGGCTGGCCAGTTTGATTGCTCTGAGAGGATTATCCTCTGGTATCTGGCGTCGTTCCAGCTTCACAGGTAAACCCTGCTTCAGTCGGTGTACCCAAGGGGGTCTCGTCACCACGTCTGGGATCCATAACTCTGCATCAAAAGAAAACAATAAGAACGCACAGAGGAATCAAAACAGGATGCAATTCAAGCAATTAAATTGAATTCGACATAGAGTTCAAAAACGATTCAATCAATGGATGAGATCCTATAACCTATCTTATTGCTGGCCTGTCCGGTCCCTAAGTTGAAACCGAACAATAAAAGATTGACCTGTATGGGCCACCACAAAAACTATGTCACGTCCCAGTCCCAAAATGACGAGGGACTGGAGAAGCGTGGCAATGGCCAGCAGCACGCACCGATGGATAACCCAATTTAATGGAACCATCAGGGCATACTTAAGCTGTAAATAAGGTCTACTACAATAAGCCACACTAATCTCATCCATAAAGATAAAGAAATAAACTGCATAATCAAATGAAAATAAGTAGCAACAATATCACAGCAAGTCAGTTGGTGAAACAATCCGACTATAGTCTGAATAAGCTGGCTCTATAGGCCAGGAACAAAAGATATAAACATGAGATAAATAAATGAGTACTGGGACAGGCACTCAAGAGAAGTCCTTGGCAGTCACCTCATCTTCAGTGTTCGGTTCTGCTCCAGCAATAGTCTCAGCTCCTGTCCCGTATATCTCGGGGTACTGCTCCTCGGCTAAACCTGGGGACATAATCCATTCCAGGTCCTCAGTGGACATAGCAAGGCACAAAATAAAATAAGCCAAATAAATACAGTACAATTAAATTAAATGAAACAACAGGGTAAACTATGTAACCATCTATGTGATATGCAAATGAGAGCAACACTAGTACTCAGGCTGAGACCGCTACAAGCTCTGTGTCGGGGAGCCGGTAGCAGTAATAACACGTAAAGGGTCTAGCTCTTCTGGAGAGTCTACAACCTCACAATAATAGTAGATATATATATAGAACAGCATGTAGCCTATGTGTCTCTCCCCACCCAATGTAATCACGCAAGCCATGACCATAACGTCTCATGTCCATGTCAGCGGGATTATAACTAATGTAACCAGTCATACTGTCTATAAATAAAGTCTCTGTCATGTCCTGTATCCTATACAGAATCACCATGAATATCTCAGGAAGATTCTGTCCATGATAGTGTCAAGTGTCCTGGGTTGTAGGGTACTTGATAGGTCAAGTACAAGAGTAAGGGGATCGTAAATCCATCTCTAAATGACGAACCCAACACCGCGTACGGTGTCGGCACCCGACTATGATCGGACACTAGGTACGTTATACGTTCCCTAGGTTAAGCAGTTTAAACAAATTTATAGGAATTTACATAAGACATCCAGCAGAGTATTTTTACAGAAAATATGAAAATAATGACTGCAAGTTTGGCAAGGTGCACTTGCCTGATGTTTGAATTCCACTAAGGTCCTGTTTTCGGAAATTTCTAGAGATGTCTCCGAAAGCTGAAATAAACAGTACCATCACGCTCAGAAGGTGTCAAACAACTAGGAACGCCTGTCCTTGGGTCCAATTTGGAGACAAGGGCAAAAACGATAATTTTGGGCCAAAACGGGGTCCACCAGTGGGCCCGCTTTGCACCGAAAAATGTGTCAGGGTCAACGGTCTCCAAATTCACCAAACTTATTGTCAACAGGTCAGGAACGCTAATACGAACCCAACGGAACTTTCAGATTTTAATTCCGATGAGCCGATCACGAAATCGCCCGTCGAGCGGGGCCTGTGGGGCCCACGACACGCAATTTCGTCAACGTTCTCAGAATTGAACCAAACTTGACCCACAGGACCAGCGTATCACTACGAGTCCGATGGCGTAAGTTTCGTCTCGATCTGACGTGTGTGCACGAAGTTAGGATGAATTGCAAAAAGTCAGATACGGGACGATGTCTGCGGATATGCGTTGATTCCGGTGTGCACGCACACCCGAATCAGCTTACACGAAATCTCACACGTCCGTATCAACGACACGCACGTATCTGTGAAGATCGCATGCGGTGTGCGATCACCACAGGACGCGATGCCCCGAGCGGTTTGTCCGGGCACCGAGAGGGTCATACAGGCTTCGCGTAGAAATTTACGGAATCGAATTTCGAGCTACGAGGAGGAAATTAGGAGTACCTGAACAGGGCTTTGCAAACTGGTTTCCTCGTATCCTCGTGTCAATTTGACACTGTGTCTGACACGAAGGGCCGTGTCCGGCTAGGGTTCTGGGCTGTCGAACCGGCTGGAGAGGATGGCCGCACCGTGGCCGGCCGGAGGGGGCTGAACAGCCGGGGTCGGGGACGCTCAGCCGGTCGGGGTCGGCTCCGCCTGGGGAGGGTCGGCTTGGCCTGGGGACTTCAGACAGCGGAGGGAGGAGAGTCGGTGAGGGGGCTGCTCGAGGCGGTGCCGGCGGGGGAAGAGGGCTGGTCGGAGAAGGAGGAGGGGAGTTGGTCGGCTGAGGGGACCGGAGCTAGGGTTTCGGCAAGCTAGGGTTTGGGGAGATGAGGGAGGAGGAGGTCGGGGTAGGGGTTTTTTATAGGGTGGCGCAGGCGAGGGTGAGGCCAGGGAAGGCGGGTCGAGGAGGAGGACGTGGGCATGGTAGCGGAGGGGAAGAGTTCGTGGCAGCCGGAAAGTGCGGCGGCCGGCGGAGAATTCGGCTCGAGCCGAACGTGGGGGAGGGGAAGAGGTGCGGGTCGGGTCGGGCGCGGATCCGGGTTGGGCGGACCCGCCCGACCCGCTAAGCCAAGGGGCTGGGTGCTAACGGGCTCGGCCCACTGGGCCGGGCCGGGCCCAAAAACTAAAAAAAATAACAGAATAAATAATAATAATAATAATAATAATAATAATAATAACTAATAATTAATTAATTAATTAGAAAATAGTTTTTAGGCTTTTAAAAATAGGTCTGAGGCCCAATAAAATCCCAGAAAATTACCCTAAGTCCGGTTTTCTATTTTACACCATAAAATCATATTTTCATTTCTTTCTAATGTTAGTTATGAGCAATTAAAAATTACAAACTCACTATAGGACCTATGTAAATTCCTGAAAAAATTTGCATATTAATTCCCAAAATTTGATTTTAAAAATCTGAAAATTTAGGGTGTTTACAGCGCACTGGGTGCGCGGCTGCTATCATTCCAGATTAGACCAGAGGGAGTGATTCCTAATAATTCCAGATGGAAATATTTACATGTCTACTCGAGTATTTCTCCGCCCCGACTAATACAAGTGAATTCAAGACCCAACACGTAAATCAAGTATGAGTCCAGTCTGAAACATGAGTGATGCCTGTAGTGATACCTGTAGGTGATGCCAGTAGTGATTCCAGAATAGAGGCCAGAAACATAAAAAATACGTGTCGCAAGTAAATAAATCCAGAAATACCAGTCCGTGTCCCGTGTTGTGCCAGAAAAATCAGATGATACTATACTAGAAGCTGAATCATAATAATCATCAGATAATAAAAACTATCAGAGAATGTACTCGTTTGACGTCCTGAGCAACTGGCGATCCGAACTGGTGTCGCAAGGACCTATTGCGAAAAGCAAGGTTAAACTGATTTCTAATGAGTTAAATAGATATAAAATAACTAAAAATAGGCTTCTAGGGTCGTTCTAGGTTAAACGGGTCAAACCGGTAAAATCTGGGTCAAAAAGTCAACTCGGGGTCCAAAAAGTCATCCCTAGGTCAAAACTAGGTCAAAAGTTGACTTTGGCGGTCAACCGGGTCAACTACGGTTAACTCTAGGTCAAACTAGGGTGCCCCTAAAATTATAGGCCAAAACTAGGTCATTAAGCTAATAAACCCTCAAACTCGCCTCCTTGAGATACCGGGATACCCACGGTATCTGATACCTCGACCTAAGCTATACGCCCCCGTCTATATCCCATATAATATATACCAGCACGTATATATATATATATATATATATATATATATATATATATATATATATATATAAAAGCAAGTCTAATCTCAATCCTAGACTAAAACTTAATACCTTGTCCCGACACTTAATACCTTGAGTATCTCAAGGTATTGAGATACTCAAGCCTTACCCCTCACTAACACTAGCTAACTAACTATCTATCTATATATATACACTACCATAAACTAATATATATATATATATATATATATATATATATATATATATATATATATATATATATATATATATATATATATATATATATATATATATATATATATAACATATATCTAACTATATATATATATATATATATATATATATATATATATATATATATATATATATATATATAACCTAGTGTATAGGTAAACACCTCAATACCTTACCCCGATACCCAACTTATCTCAATACCTTGGTATCTCAAGGTATTGAGATACCTTACCCTCTAACTCTAACTAACTAGCTAGCTATCTATAATATACTACTATATGTAATATATATATATATATATATATATATATATAATCTAGTAGAGGCAATACCATACCCCTATACCTCAATACCTTGAATATCTCGAGGTATTGAGATACCTTACCCGGATACCTTACCCTCTATCTATCTATCTATCTATCTATCTATCTATCTATCTATCTATATATATATATATATATATATATATATATATATAAAACTTAGTATTAGCCTACCTCAATACCTTACCTTACCTTACCTTACCTTACCTCACTACCTTGGTATCTCAAGGTATTGAGATACCTAACCTACTCCCCCCTATAACACTAACTACTAGATAACTATCTATAAATACATATACCTAGCTATATAACTAAGCATATATATATATATATATATATATATATATATATATATATATATATATTTATATATATATAACACATATGCATACATACCTACATATCTCTATATATATATCCACACATACACATACACATATACATATATCCACACATATCATAGATATATATATATATATATATATATATATATATATATATATATATATATACTAATAACTATGTATTTATCTATCTATATATACATATATACATCTCTCTATATATATACACTCATACACATATGAAAAAAAGGGGGAGGGATAAACAAGCTCGCGCGCGCGCATGGCTGAAATGCGCTCGTGCTGCTGCTGCCGCGGCGTGCTGCCGCAGCTGCCGCGGCGTGCTGCCGCTGCTGCGCCTGCAGCTGCTGCTGCTGTTGCTGCTGCTGCCGTGGCGTGCTGCCGCTGCTTGCCGCAGCGTGCTGCGCCTGCAGCTGATACTGCTGCTGCCGCGGTGTGCTGCCGCTCGAGCGAGCTGCTGCCGCGGCGCTGCCTCGCTCTGCTGGCTGCTGCAGCGGCTGTGTGCTTCGCTGTCGTGGCCACACACACACAAACACACGACCACACATATATATACATATATACACACACCAACATACATATACATATATATGTATCTACACTACTATATATAAATACACACACACTCACTAATACATACACTAACACCAACACACACTCTCACACAAACACTCACTAACACACACTAACTCTCACACACCCTTACACACACACTCTCACACACACTCTCACACACGCTCACAAACACACAACCACACACATAAATATACATATATATATACACATACACACATACATATATATAGAAATACACACACACAAACACTCATACATATACATATATATATATATACACACAAGCACCCACACTAATACACAAACCCCTACACAAATATATGTGTATACACACATACATATATATACATACAACACACATATATATATATATATATATATATATATATATATATATATATATATATATATATATATATAAAGAGACACACATACACACAAACACAAAACATAATACAACTCACAAACAACACACCCAACTCACGCCCAACGACCTCCTACACGCACAAACAATATATATATATACAAAATATAACCCGAGAACTCTAGCACACACTCTCCAAAGCTAATCCAACGCGGGCACAAGCCCGAAACTAGGAAACCAAGTCAAAATGGCCGTTCGGTCATTTCGACGAACATGTGGTGTGCGGTTCGCAAAACCTCCTGAAACGTACACCAAACTAACTCAGAATCGGCCCAAAATTTACCCACGGGTTCTAAACGATGTCTAAATCCTAGAAAAAATGCTACCCCATCGATTCTAGGCCCGTGGCGAAAATGTGCACGCACTTAGAACCGGCGACGATGAAAACCCCGAAAATGCCCGAAACGCCCGTTTCTCCGCGACACGACTTCACGTGTCCGAACGGAGACACGCACTAATCCTCAAGACACCCGACAACGTCTACCTAGGTCCATTTAACCTAGGGCATCACCCAAAATTGGGCCAATTTTGGATTTTACCCGAAATTGACACAAAACCTAGTGTTAAAGCCTCCAAACACAACCAAACTAGTTCCAACTTTCTCCCACGGGTAACCCTAAGCTCTAGAAAAGTTCTAAGCTATTAATTACACTATATAAGATTAATTACAAGGGGGAAAATTAGGGTTTACCTCTCGGGAGTTGGAATCCCAAGCCAAAGTCTCAAATCCACTTGAAATTACCTCCCTCAAGCTCCAAGCCTCCAAATATAGCCTCCACACCAAATCTAAGCTCTACCCACCTAGGTTAGGAAAAAATGTAGGATTAGGGTTAACATAAGTAGAAGAAATGGAAGGAGAAAGGAAAGAAAAAGGAGAAAACTTACTTAGAAAGAAGAAAGAAAGAAAAAGAAGGAGTGGAGAATAAGAAAAAGAAGTGATAAAGAAATGGGGAGGGGGGCTGTGGTCGGGTCTGGTCTGGGAAGGGGGCTGGCTACACATAATATAAAGGGTTTTACAATAATGCAAAAGTCCAAAATACCCAAAATGCCCTCTCCTAACTTGGGTTTGGGTTTCAGATTCCAAAAGCACTCAAACTAACTCCAAATCTCTCCAACTAACCCACTAAAAATATAATAAATATTTTAAACCCAAAAATTGGTCTCACAAGGGTGTGGGCTGGGTCGGACATGGGTCCACTAGGGTCTGACATGGGTCCAGGCTAGCCAAAACCCTAAAATAATTAATATAAAAATAATACAATCACTAATTAAATATAAATATAATTAATTATAAATAATACACAATTAACTAAATTGAAATAAAAAAAATACCCGGCTCTGGAAATAGGGTGGTGACAAGCCTATCCTCCTTAGAAAATTTTGTCCTCGAAATTTAAGTCAATCACACTCCCTCTAGGTTAAACCCCCAACAATCACAGTCAACAAATTCTACCTAAACAACATACAAGATCATGGTCCTACTGATCGTGTTATCACAGTCTCAATCAGGGTCACTACACTATCTACCACAACAACAACAAAAATCTAACAGGTACTAATGAAACACACCACAAGGAATGGAAAGGACAGGAAGAAGAACAAAGAGACAGACCTGCTAACCCGACATCCGTAGCATCGGCCTCCTCGACCGTCAATGCATAAGCCCTGCCCTGCTGGGGTATATCCCTCTGCTGGTGTGGGGCATGGTGCTGTACCACAGGTAGCCTAGCTCCAACTCTCTGATCCTGTGCTCCACCAAATGGAGGTGCAGTAGGGCAATCTCACATCTGGTGAGCAGCAGATCCACAGAACAAACACACATTCAGCCTCCTCCTACAAATATCCCAAGTGTGTCCTGCCTTCCTACAGTAGGCACAAGTGGGCACCCTCTGATCCTGACCCTGATGCGCTGCCTTCTGCACATAGGGACGCTTAGCCGGTCCTGCACTACCACTCGCACTGCCTGAATCATCCCTGCCTCTCTTGGACTTGAGCTCCAAGTCATCCTCTGCTCTCTGAGCATCTCCTACTATCTGCTCGAAAGTTGCCTCGCGGTCGCTCCTAGTCAAAGACTTGACCGCCATGACCAAGCCCTTGCGAAACTTCCTCGCCTTTGCTGCCTCACTCAAGCCCTCTATAAATCTGCCCAGACGACAGAACTCCGTTGCGTACTCGTCCACCATCATGCTCCCTTGGACGAGTGCCTCGAACTGGCTCTCCAAGGCACTGAACGCCACGTCTGGGAAAAACTTCTCCTTAAAAAGCCACTTGAAAGCCTCCCAAGTAAGCCCTGGCGCCGCGATCCTCGTATTTGTGCGATACCACATCAAAGCAAGGTCGAACATCTGACTGCCTACTGCCTCTATCTGCATGCTGTTTGGAATCTGTGCCAGCCTGAAGATGCCCTCAATCTGCTATATCCAGTCATCTGCGTACAGGATCACTTCTGTACCCCGGAACTCCTTGGACCGCATCCTCTGGAAGTCAATGATACTACCCGGTCTCGAATGCTGAATATGATCTGCCTGTGGCTGAATCTGTGCCACCCTATCCACTGCCGTCATGGCCACCTGGTGGGCGTTCTCAATGCCCAGCCTCATCACATCCACCTGACGGTGCTGCGCGTCCATCATCTCCCTGAAGAACGCAAACAACTGCACGACGTCTACTGGTGCAGGAAGTGGTGGAGGAACCATCGGAACGACTGGGGTAGTCCTCGGATCGACAGGTGAAGGAGGATCCCCGAGAGAAACAGATTCTCTCTCGACCGCAGTAGTGGTGAGTGGAGCGGTAACAGCTGCCTGAATACGAGCTGGACGAGAGGTAGCAGACCTCTCGGTGGCAACTGCTGGAACGATACGATGGGATCGTGTCTTCGGAGGCATCCTGAACACAGATCAAAAGAAGTCAACACGGTGCAAGATACGATATCATCAAAGAAGGACAGTAATATTTCAAAAGAAGCAATTTCAGAATAATTAGATTGGAATTGTTCCTAGTCGTGATTGAGTACACTCTCATCCTAGATCCTAGATCCTATAGCAGGCTCGCAGAAGTACAACTAAGTTGTTGTACCACCATGATATCGTACTAATTGCGAATCGAGACCTGCATGGGGCCGCTACCAAAAATGTGTCACGACCCACACCAGAAAAATCGGGCATGAGTCGTGGGTACGTCCAGCCTACGCCGCAGCATCGACGGTAGAACGCTGTCTAGGTCAACTATCTAGATAACAATCTCACGCAATCAATATATAAACCTGTTAATATCTCAACTCCAAACGGAGGAGCAATATCATAATGATAATCACAATGTACTCAATCACGAATCTAAGCACGATAAGATAACAAGAAGTCTAACAACTATAAAGTCTAACCAACAACAACTACTACAACAACCACAACATCAATAATAAAAATACATCATCCAAAATAATATACAATATAAGGTCTCAGTCCAAAACCGGGGACAAATCCGGTGCTAAAAGCTAATAAAAACAATAACAAGGTCCTAGTGATCCCGACTACCAACCCGGAAATCACCCCTAAATTAGAGGGTCCCTGTCTGCACCATCGACAGGCTCAGGTCCATTAAACGTTGGACACCACTCCTCCGGATACTCTGGAAAAAATATGTCCAGTCAGGACTGGAGCAAGTACATCTCTAACAGCAGTTCCAGTTAAATGATAAAAAGTATAAAACAGTTGTAGCAAGTAGCAAGGTAAAGAAAATAAAGTACAAACAAGAAATATATATATATTACTGGTGCATAAAGGTAAAGATGCATGAATATCAGAGCAAGATAGTAAAGACTGCAGGATACAAGAAATCTAAACTAAGAGTAAGTCTGTGCACATGAACGTGTAGTGAGTCCAGCATGAAATACATGTAGTGAGTCAAGTCCAAAAATATGTAAGTGAGACCAGCAAGAAATGCAAGTGAGTCCAGACTAGAAAGAATGAACTCGGTGTCTTTGAAATACTTGTTTCGACATATAAACGGCTAGGGGTAAGTACGGCTCACCGCGCACTGGGTGCGCGGCTGCTATCATTCCAGATTAGACCAGAGGGAGTGATTCCTGATGATTCCAGATGGGAATATTTACATGTCTACTCGAGTATTTCTCCGCCCCGACTAATACAAGTGAATCCAAGACCCAACACGTAAATCAAGTATGAGTCCAGTCTAAAACATGAGTGATGCCTGTAGTGATGCCTGTAGGTGATGCCAGTAGTAATTCCAAAATAGAGGCCAGAAACATGAAAAATACGTGTCACAAGTAAATGAATCCAGAAATACCAGTCCGTGTCCCGTGTTGTGCCAGAAAAATCAGATGATACTATACTAGAAGCTGAATCATAATAATCATCAGATAATGAAAACTATCAGAGAATATACTCGCCTGACGTCCTGAGCAACTGGCGATCCGAACTGGTATCGCAAGGACCTATTACGAAAAGCAAGGTTAAACCAGTTTCTAATGAGTTAAATAGATATAAAATAACTAAAAATAAACTTCTAGGGTCGTTCTAGGTCAAACGGGTCAAACCGGTGAAATCTGGATCAAAAAGTCAACTCGAGGTCCAAAAAGTCAACCTTGGGTCAAAACTAGGTTAAAAGTTGACTTTGGCGGTCAACCAGGTCAACTACGGTCAACTCTAGGTCAAACTAGGGTGTCCCTAAAATTCTAGGCCAAAACAAGGTCATTAAGCTAATAAACCCTCAAACTCGCCTCCTTGAAATACCGGGATACCCTTGGTATCCGATACCTCGACCTAAGCTATACGCCCCCGTCTATACCCTATATAATATATGCCAGCACGTATATATATATATATAACTATATATATAAAAGCAAGTCTAACCTTAATCCTAGGCTAAAACTTAATACCTTGCCCCGACATTCAATACCTTGAGTATCTCAAGGTATTGAGATACTCAAGCCTTACCCCTCACTAACACTAGCTAACTAACTATCTATCTATATATATACACTACCATATACTAATATATATATATATATATAACATATATCTAACCATATAGATATATATATATATATATATAACCTAGTGTATAGGTAAACACCTCAATACCTTACCCCGATACCCAACTTATCTCAATACCTTGGTATCTCAAGGTATTGAGATACCTTACCCTCTAACTCTAACTAACTAGCTAGCTATCTATAATATACTTATTTATATACTACTATATGTAATATATATATATATATATATATATATATATATATATATATATATATATATATATATATATATATATATATATATAACTTAGTATTAGGCTACCTCAATACCTTACCTTACCTTACCTCACTACCTTGGTATCTCAAGGTATTGAGATACCTAACCTACTCCCCCCTCTAACACTAACTACTAGATAACTATCTATAAATACATATACCTAGCTATATAACTAAGCATATATATATATATATATATATATATATATATATATATATATATATATATATATATATATATATATATATATATATATATATATATATATATATCTAACACCTATGCATACATACCTACATATCTCTATATATATATCCACACATACACATACACATATACATATATCCACACATATCATATATATGTATATCTATACTAATAACTATGTATCTATCTATTTATATATACGTATATACATCTCTCTATATATATACACTCATACACATATAAAAAAAGGGGGGAGGGATAAACAAGCTCGCGCGCGCACGGCTGAAACGCGCTCGCGCTGCTGCTGCCGCGGCGCACTACTGCGCCTGCTGCTGCCGCTGCTGTCGCGGCGTGCTGCGCCTGCAGCTGATGCTGCTACTGCCGCGGCGTGCTGCCGCTCGAGCGAGCTGCTGCCGCGGAGTGCTGCCGCTCGAGAGAGCTGCTGCCGCGGCGCTGCCTCGCTCTGCTGGCTGCTGCAACGGCTGTGCGCTTCGTTGCCGCGGCCACACACACACAAACATACACACACACGACCACACATATATATATATACATATATACACACACCAACATACATATACATATATATGTATCTACACTACTATATATAAATATACACACACACTCACTAATACATACACTAACACCAACACACACTCTCACACAAACACTCACTAACAAACACTCACTCTCAAACACCCTCACACACAAACTCTCACACACACTCTCACACACGCTCACAAACACACAACCACACACACAAATATACATATATATATATACACATACACACATACATATATATAGAAACACACACACAAACACTCATACATATACATATATATATATATATATATATATATACACATAAGCACCCACACTAATACACAAACCCCTACACAAATATATGTATATACACACACACACATATATATATATATATATACATACAACACATATCTATAAATATATATAGAGAGAGAGACACACATACACACAAACACAAAACACAACACAACTCACAAACAACACACCCAACTCACGCCCAACGACCCCCTACACGCACAAACACACATATATATACAAAATATAATCCGAGAACTCTAGCACACACTCCCCGAAGCTAATTCAACGCGCGCACAAGCCCGAAACTAGGAAACCAAGTCAAAATGGTCGTTCGGTCATTTCGACGAACACGTGGTGTGCGGTTCACAAAACCTCCTGAAACGCACACCAAACTAACTCGGAATCGGCCTAAAATTTACCCACGGGTTCTAAATAATGTCTAGGTCCTAGAAAAAATGCTACCCCGTCGATTCTAGGCCCGTGGCGAAAACGCGCACGCACTTAGAACCGGCGACGACGAAAACCCCGAAAATGCCCGAAACGCCCGTTTCTCCGCGACACGACTTCACGTGTCTGAACGGAGACACGCACTAACCCTCAAGACACCCGACAACGTCTACCTAGGTCCGTTTAACCTAGGGCATCACCCAAAATTGGGCCAATTTTGGATTTCACCCGAAATTGACACAAAACCTAGTGTTAAAGCCTCCAAACACAACCAAACTAGTTCCAACTTTCTCTCACGGGTAGCCCTAAGGTCTAGTAAAGTTCTAAACTATTAATTACACTATATAAGAGTAATTAAAAAGGGAAAAATCAGAGTTTACCTCTTGGGAGTTGGAATCCCAAGCCAAAGTCTCAAATTCACTTGAAATCACCTCCCTCAAGCTCCAAGCCTCCAAATCTAGCCTCCATACCAAATCTAAGCTCTACCCACTTAGGTTGGGGGAAAATGTAGGGTTAGGGTTAACATAAGTAGAAGAAATGGAAGGAGGAAGGAAAGAAAAAGGAGAAAACTTACTTGGAAAGAAGAAATGAAGAAGAAGAAGGAATTGAGAAGAAGAAGAAGAAGAAGAAGTGATGAAGAAATGGGGAGGGGGGGCTGTGGTCGGGTCTGGTCTGGGAAGGGGGGGATGACCACACATAATATAAAGGGTTTTACAATAATGCAAAAGTCTAAAATACCCAAAATGCCCTCTCCTAACTTGGGTTTGGGTTTCGGGTTCCAAAAGCACTCAAACTAACTCCAAATCTCTCCAACTAACCCACTAAAAATATAATAAATATTCTAAACCAAAAAATAGGTCACAAGGGTGTGGGCTGGGTCGGACATGGGTCCACTAGGGTCTGACATGGGTCCAAGCTAGCCAAAACCCTAAAACAATCAATATAAAAATAATACAATCACTAATTAAATATAAATACAATTAATTATAAATAATACACAATTAACTAAATTAAAATAAAAAAATAGCCGGCTCTGGAATTGGGGTGGTGACAATACCAAACAAAGCAGCCTTAAAAGCATATAAGTACTTCGAGAATGTGAGGAATTTCCTCATTGCTAGCCAAGAATTGGGTCTTCCAACATATGAAGCATCAGGTTCGATAGATCATACCCTTCTTGGATCTCATCGCTTCCTATAACATGCTCACATGGGCATACCATCAACTTTTTGTGTATCGTCAGGTACTTTGGAGTGTCAATGACTGTGTTAGGATTGACACTGGTTTTGGGCTATCACTACTAGAAAAAGCGGGATTAGCGACGTTTTTTAGCGACGTCAAATGAAACGTCGCTAATAAAATATAAATTAACGACTCCATGTAAAACCGTCGCTAGACGTCGCTAAATGGCGACGTTTAGCAACGTTTAAAGACTTTTATTTAGATTTTAAATGATTAGTCGCTATAAGTTTAATTAAGGTCGCTAAACGTCGCTAATATGTCTAATTTAGCGACGTTTAGCGACGTATTAAGCGATGTTAATATTAAAAATATTTAGACGTCGCTAAAATTTATTTTAGCGATATTTTTATTTGACGTCGCTAAACGTCGCTAACATTTGGTTAATTAGGGCTCAGTTTCGTTTTCCCCCAGCGGTCGAATTTTTTGAAATATTTGAAACCCACTCTCTCTCTCTCCGGCAATTTCCCCCACCCCCCTCTCCGGCGATCGGCGTCTCTACAGCGGCTACTCCGGCATCCCCCTCCTCCTCCCCGAGCTCTAGGTAAACCCTCTCTCTCTCTCTCTCATAGGACACACATGTGACACTGACACAACACACACTTGACAGACACTGACATGACACACACATGTGACACCAACCCTAACTCAAAACTGACACGACCTGGGATCAGGACCTAGGGTTAGGGTTAGGGTTAGATTTTTTGACCTGGGGTTAGGGTTAGGGTTAGGGTTTTTGATCAGGATTGATTCCTATACGTCTATCTTATTCAAGAATACCTTAATCCTATAATACACTGTCTACTGCTCTGCTCTGCTCTGCTCTGCCTAAATACATATACTTTCTGCTTACATGTAATTAATTATTGATGTTCACTAAGTTTACGTTTGTAATTTTATTTTATTCTCGTGTTAATGGCTCAGATGAGTTTATATATAGTAGTACTTACTATTTAGGACCCATGAAAGGGAATTTATGGGTTATTTGCAAATTTGCTGGAAGAAATAAGTTTTCTACCTTGACCTTCATTCTTCACTTCTCAATATATATTTAGCTAAAATTATGCATACTCCTTTGAAGATATCAAAACTCTATCTAACTTTAGATGGGTTAGAAAATGAAGAATCTGCTCATGAATATTAATCTTACTAGCATATGAGATTGATGTCAGCTTGGCAACAGGTTAATACCCGACCCTTCTCTTATTGGAGAAGCTTGGATAATCGTGTGATAGATTTGGCAACCTCTTGTTATGGTTTGGTCATTTATGCATGTTTTAGCTCTTTACCGTAGAATATTAAATGATCAACTGTCGGGAACACCTATTACAGGTCCAATTTCTTAGAAGCATATGAACACTAATCTTTTGTTGCTTCAGTATAGTAAGTTTCTACTGTAGCAACCTTAGATGGAAGTTATTTTGTATGTCTCATCACAAGTCTTCTACTGTGCCTAGTTGGTAGCATGAGTGAGATGTTGATTAGACAAAATCACATTCCATGAATCTTGACATGTCTAATAATTTGACATGGTTGATGCTCTTCCTTATAGAAGACATCATAGAAGTATCTTGTTATTACAATTTAATGTGTCTGACATGTCGTTAAGGTTTCTAATCTGGCAGTTCTTAATCTAAGAAGATACTTCTATGACTTAAAGTTTACATTGTGCTACTGTAGTCCAGTGGATATATTCACTCTGAGGAAAGAAAGCAGAAACTTGAATCACATCAAAAAGTGTTGCTTATCAAATTTGTTTTGACTTAAAAATTCATTACCTTTTTTAATTTAATCCTACCATCTTATAATAAGCTTTAACAATCCCAAACCAAGCCTAACAAAAAAGAAACCACAGCTTCTGTCCTAGCCTAGGCTGGGATTTGGGTTTGCTATAGTTATCAGGATCTAGCATGCTGCTGTCCTACAAAATATTGTACCTACACAGGTGTGCACACACTCTGTACCGGATCTAGCATGCTTCTTCTATGTGACTTCAAATATAGATTACCTAGCTAACTAATTGTCAGCTTCTTCTTTAGAGAATCACAATGTATGTAATGATTTATATGATACATACTGTCATTTTTGCAGAAGTATCTAGAAATAGATATGAATTACTATCTGCGTTATTGTTCGTGGATGTACAACCGTCATCTTGATGACATGTGCGGTATGTAGGATAAATTCATTGAGGGTGTATTACAGTTCCTGTAGTTCGCCAAGGCGTTCCCTCAGTACATGGACGGTACCAAAATTAAGTGTCCGTGTGTGAGATGTCGCAACATGAAATATCATCCAAAAGTGGAAGTCACATATCATTTGTACTCAAAGGGTTTCACGCCGAATTACTATCAGTGGACCGCGCACGGAGAACTTGTATCTCTAGCATCGGAGTCGAAGACTTATGTAGAGCCGTATATGGATGTCCACGACCACGATGCTTACGACGACGGGTGGGTAAACATGGTTTATGATGCGGCGGGGCCTAGTTTCAATCCGGACAATTATGATACGGCGGGACCTAGTTTCAATCTGGACAATTATGATGCACCTGAGGAGGCACCGAATGCCGATGCTGCAAAGTTTATGAAGTTGCTGGAGAATGCAAGGACTCTACTATATCCTGGTTGTGAGAATCATTCACCGTTGGAGGTGGTTACAAGATTATTGAGCATCAAGTCCGATTTTAACATATCGCAAGAATGCTATAATCGACTGATCGATTTGATTATAGAGATCTTGCCCGAGGTTATAGGGAATCACGGTTAGGGATATATGAGCCCTTGTTAACAGTAGCCTTGTTTTAAAGAGGTTCCATGCGCTTGTGTTTAGCGCATCTTGTCTGGCCTAGATAGCGCTGCACGTGCGCATCGTGAGACTTGGCACAAATCTTTTTGAGCCCAGCTTCAGAGATGGAGACAGGATGCATGCCAACCTTATGTGCACCTGCGGCGAAGGTTGGCGACACTTCTGGAGTTGATTCGGGGTTCAGCACACCGTCCTTAGTAACCCACATTCTTCAAACTTTTTGAGGTCATGCTGGCCTCGGCAAGGGACTCATCTTGTCGATGGAGTACTGGTTAACCGCTAGTGCAACTGCGACGTAGGTTGATAATGCATCTGATACCAACTTCGGGTTTGGCTCAGCGGCACTAACATCCCAAAATTTACAAGTCTTGCAAGATCATTCGGGCCTCATTGTCGAGCTCAACTTGTCCATCATATCTTCGAATGCCTGCGGGTCGAAGCGAACGACCAACATCCTCTGAGTTGAACCTAACTTGGTCACCTCAGATTTTGTCACCATCTTCTTGTTGGAGGAGAATCTTTTCCCCAGCAGAGTCGTTATTTTTGTCGACATCGCAAAATTAGGTTTTTTGTTGGAGGGTATAAAACTCTTATTTATTACAAATTGACAAAGAGTATAAGAGAATCCATATACAAGAGAATCTAAGTATAATAAATAAATATCTGGGTAAGTGTGACGGTGGAGATCGAGTACTACAGCGGCTTCTTTACTCCGCTGATGATCTAGGACAAAGGAGTTGACGAGGCTTCTAGCGGCACTATCTTCTTCTCCTACTATTTCACGTATGGACGTTGCCTCTACGTGTGTTTCTTTTATATGTAGATATAATAGCTGCTTGTATGTATGAGATTCCCACTATTTATAGACTTAGGAAGGCTTTACATAGGCGCATGTACACGGGCAGCATATTGGCAGATGGTACTGCAGACGCATACAGCGTTAAGCCTAACATGTGTCAAGCTGACACGTGTCATGCTCATAATACTCGTGACACGTGTTATGCTCTTATTTGGATAGCTATCATTGCACCTTGGGAATACTTTCACTTGGCGTATGAAGAGCACTTGAAGGGGTAGTGGCGCATGACATTACAGGAGCATACAAGATACATAGTAGCGCATCGCACTACGGGCACATGAGGATACTAAGCTACATAATGGTGCATGGCACATGAATCACCAAGCTGTGTAATGGTACATGGCATTGCGGGAACATGAATCACCACTTAAACTATTGACACATGGAACTGGATCAATGAGGCACATGGAGCTGGGTCACTGATGTCACGACCCGATTCCGTAGAATCGTTGAGGCGTCCCCTGAATCATGACCGCCGTGCGGGCCTGGGATTGCGCCCGCACAAGGCTTTAATAATTTGCATAGAAAGCACATATTCAGAGTACGCAGATAAATTAAAACACAGATTTGAAAGATGGAAAAGTTCTCTTTATTGATAATGAACATCTATTACAAACTCCTGAACGAGTCAGCTATATTGCCGCACGAGCTTACAAAAGTGTTGACTCAAAATGAGATAGCAGTCATGTATATTACATCCCTTTATAAACTCAAAATAATAAAGACCTCCAGGCTGGAGGACGGCTTTGCCACGAAGCTGCATTGTGTATGAAGAGTTGCAAGCTTCAGTCTTCAAAATGCTTCAAGGAGCGCGGTGAAGATGCGCCAACAGCTGGACTGGATCGGGAAGATGACTTTGGCTCCTCGCTCGGTTCGCCTTGGTGCGGAGAACCTGTTTCAACGAGGGTCAGCATGTCGAAACATACTGGTGAAGGCGAGCTAGCTGAACTATACCAATCAATACGTTGTTTTAATGAAGCATGCATGTTTGTGGGTTTCTATCTTGCCTTAGTTCATTTACAAGTAAGCAGCATATAGAATTTACTGAAATGAACGTGCCATCGTTCGGTAGATTTTACCTGCCCGTCTGAATCACCTGCACAATACTTACCATGCCTTCCCTGCCTCGAAGACACAAGTTAGTTTGCAACAGGTTAAAATATACAATAGATCACTGGCGTATGCCAATAAGGACACTAGTCATAGACGAGAATGGTTTACAGCGAAAGTATAGTGGGTGCTACAAGCCATTCCGTCAAGTACAGTTGACTATACAGTAGAGTTTCGTCCGGACCGGATCGGTGCCAGTGCCCCAACAACCGTCCGCAGGAACCAGTTACCTTGTACACAAGTTGTCCGTGATCGAACAGTATGTTTACTAAGTTAACAGTTCATGCAGTTGAGGCAAACAGGAGTACAGGACAGTCGGTATTGCATGATTCATTTAACATAGCCTCCTCGACCAGATTTCACTATTTAAAAATCATTTTTAGCAAATTAGAAATTATTGCAATATTTTATTTATTTATATCATATTGATTGTGCACCTGTCCATTACACAATTAATTAGAGCATTACACTAGCTGTAATTCCCAAACAAAGTTCACATACATGTCCTTTACACAATTAATTAGAGCATTACACTAGTTGTTAGACTATTTTTTTGAATTTTGTGCAACTCCCAGATGCTTTATTTTGAGCCTCGTTTGAGATGCACAAATATCGTTACAAAAGTTCGTATTTAATTCCTATTTAATTTTTTGCTCTTTATCCATCTCTGTACCCCTATAGATTTGAGGCCAACCTGCACCAGTTTTGCCCAAACAAAAATACGATAATATTCTACTCTAATTATACTACAATTAGTGTATTGACACCGTAGAAAAATTATGATCCTAACTGCCTCTAAATAATTAGTGAACACCATGCACAGTATTTATTAATTAATAAATACGAGGATCTGTATCACTCAGAAATCAGACCCTGCCTCTACCCAGGCTCACCCCCACACTTCCCAAAACTTTTCCCCAACTTTTCCCCTCATTTTTGTACAATTCAGTAATACGAGGAATCAGTATTTTAAATCAGACAAATTGCATAATTATGCAAAATATCCATTTTAGGACTTTTATGCAAATTATGGAATTACAAGGATTTTTATGCAAAATACATGTGAGGTGGCCTAACCTCATTGGCTATTAAATCTAACACCTACATGTGGCACTAAGTATCCAGAAAAATCTGTTAAAAATATCCTAAAACCCAAAATTACCAAAATACCCTAAAACTTCCACTTATTTACTAAATTGCCATTCCCTAAAAACCCTATATATACCCGACCCCCCCTCTCATTCCGACCTCACACCACCATCACCACGGCCACCCTCCGCCCACCGGACCACCCCAGACCCCTTCGCCCCTTCCCCAGCCATCTCCCAGCCGACGGCCACCCTCTCCGGCGACCGCCGGCGCCGCCCAGAGCCGCTGCAGACCCATCCCGACCACAACACCACAGCCAACACCACCACTCCCGAGCACCCCCAGCGCCACCCTCCGCCACCGTGCACCTCCTCCATCGACCCTACCCGCTTCGCCTCGCCATCCCCAGTCGAGCCAACCCACCACCACCGCCCCACGACGCCTCCAGCCGCCGCCCTCACCTCCACAGAACCCCGACCCCTCTCCCCGACTACACCACCACCCCCATCCCGATCGCCTCCAGCCACCACCACCGCCACCCCAGACCTCCACCACCACCACCAGTCTGCTCGCCACCCTCCCCTCCGTCCACCCATCACCCTGCACCGCCGTCTCCGCCACCGCTCCGCCGCCGGCAGCCCTCGCAAGCTGCTGTTGCTGCTACTGCTACTGGCAGCAACTGCTGCTGCTGCTGCTCCTCCGGCCAGCCGTCGCTGCCTCCGCCGCTGTCCTCATGCCGGCGACGACGCCTGGGTCCCACCTGTCAGTAGGTATACCCCCTAACCCTATATTATTATATACAGTATAAATACTTATATGTATGTATATATGAATATATATATATGAATATATATGTATATTTATATATATATGTTTATATATAATATATTATATATATTATATATTATTATATACTGTATAAATACAGTATATTTATACAATATATATATATATATATATATATATTATTATTATATATATATTGTTATTATATATGTATGTATATATTTATGTATATATACATATATATACCTATGTATATATATATGTATATGTACATCTTTATTTTTTTGTTATATATATATATATTTATATATATATGTAGCATATATAAATATATGTATACATATATTTATATATATTCTATATATAATTATAATTAATATATATATGCAATATATATATAATTATTATATATATGTATTTATGTCATTATTGCTGGATAATACAGCATATGTATATGTATTTATTTCCTGCATAATTTTTCTTTTTATATATTTATATGTATATATATATATCTATATATAGATATATTACCTATATATATAAATATATACTGCTGGATAATACAGCATATGTATATATATGTACTGTCATTTCATTTTATATCTATATATATATATTATCTACATATATTGCTGGATAATACAGCATATATATATATATATATGTATATTTTACATTATGCACTGTCATTTCCTTTTTATCATATATATATGTATGTATGTATATATCTATATATATATATATATTCTATATACTATATAATACTGGATAATACAGTATTAATATACGTATTTATATTTCCAGCACTGTCATTTCCTTTAAATTATATATGTATTTATGTATATATATAATATATATATATATATTTTTTCATTTCTGCACTGTCTGTTCATTTATATATATATCTATATATGCATATATAATATATATTATATACTATATCTATATATGTATATATATACTCTATATATATGTGTATCCTATATTATATATATATATTATCATATATGTATATAAGTATATATATGAATATACTTTTATATTATGCCCATGATATTCACGAACCCTGTATGTTTTAACAGAAAATATCTCCAGCTCAGCCAGTGACCCCCTGTCACAAGCACCTTCAAACCTGACTGTGAGATCAGGGTTTCAATACTATCAGGGAGTAGGCAAGTATACCTTGCCAAGTTTTTACTGTTTAAATATTAACTGTTAAATGTTCTTTTTAGTAAATTTACATATAAATAGTATGTATCTGAGACTGCCTCGGGTACCGTCAACAAATACGTTGACACGTAGTGTAATTAACCTAGTCCTTACAGACTTACCATCAACTGTGAGGGTATCTTAATATCCTCTTAGACCCTATCACGGGTACACGCAACAAGATTGCACTTCATTTTGGGATGCAAGTTTACGTAGTTGATTAGCTACCAGTACGTACGACGTGCATCACGGCTTAGAACAAAATCAGGAAAGTTATGACTTGGCATTAGTTACATTGGGCGGGGAGAACGACTAAAAGACGTATGGGACACCCACCTCTTTATCCCGATGCCGCACTCGACGGAGTGATACGGATGTTATATATATATTCCTGTGACCATACTCATCGTAGATGGAAAATTGTATAGTGCCCTTGAACGGGGGCATATGTGGCATATACTAGCCAGTCACTACGGATTGGTGAATTACGTCAGCATATGTCTAGCCACACTTTCCCATACGTACTAGGTTGTCTCAAATTGTATTCACTTAGATGGTTAGCACCCTGTATTTATTTATTCCGTATTTATATACATGGCATGTTATTTTTATGTATCTTGTTACGTCCCACTGAGGACCTGGTTTCCTGCCAGGTTTAGATGAGATACTCTACCCCACAGTACATGGACCTGGACAGGAGACGGGATATGCCCCTGAGAAGGAGTTAGAGGAGATGCCATCAGAATCTGCCTGAGTACACCTGGAGTTGGAGCTACATATTTCGAGGACGATGCACTAGTCATCTTATTTCACTTTTGCTTATCTTTTGCAGTGGGTTTGTTCCCACAAAATATTATCTGATTTGTATTATGACATTTCAGACTTAGCTTTATATATATTCAGCACTAATTCCCATATTTTATGATATTCCTGTGGATGAGATAGATTTACCTGTATTTAGACTCGTAGTATTTTAGGACAGCGTAGCACATCACTTTGGGTCCATTAAATTAGGAAATCCCCTAGTGACGTGTCAGCTGACCAATGCCACGTGGCCTAGTTCCGTATATTTTTGGAACTGGGGCGTGACATGGTTTTAGTGGTGGCCCATGCAGGTCCAGTTAAATTGCTAGTAGCATGATGTCATGCTCAGCAAACCTGCTATAGGGTATGAATACTAGGTCTCATCCATTATGACTCATTCTAAGATTTTTGCATCCTGCTTGATTATTATTATTTTTCCTCCGTATTTTTTTTAAATTATTCTATCTTCTTCAGAAATATGGACATACCCAGCGGACACGCTAATGATGGGGTTGACCAAGCAACAGACCCATCGCCAGATGTCCAAAGGACTCCAACCCCTCCGAGAGACCAATCTCCAAGAAGGATGCTGGTCAATCCAACGACCCCGTACCTTTCCCAGGACCCTACCCAGGAGACAACACCAGCTCAGCTAGAAGGGCAAACTTCCCGAGCACCAACACCGCAGGCGGAGACACATTTGCCTCCACCTCCAGCCCTCTCAGCCCTGATGCCACAACTTGAGGGACAAACCCAGATGTTCCAATATTTCCAAACCCTATTACAGGCTCAGTGGCAACAAACTGAAGCCCTGAGACAGACCTTGATAACAGCTCTAGAGATGACAACTGCCCCGGCACTAGCACCTGTCCAACCCCCTAACACTGTCCAAGGCTTTCGCCGAATGAGCCCGAGAACCTTTTCTGGCAGCGAAACTCCGGAAGAGATCTCAGACTGGATCTCCAACACAGAGATGCTACTGGAAGGATCACAGCTTCACCCCGATCTATGGATGACCGCAGTAAGAGCCCAATTAAAAGGCAACGCCCATCACTGGTGGGACTCCATAGAGCGCAGCATCGACAGAAACCATACTTGGGAGCAATTCCTGGAATACTTCAATGCAAAATACTTTCCAGCCACAGTCAGAGATGATCTGTACTCCCAGTTCCTGCATTTGGAACAAGGAAATATGACCGTCGACGCCTACGACGCAGAGTTCAGTCGACTAAGTCAATTCGGTGCCATCATAATACCTAACGAGCTGGAGAAGGCCCTGAAATTTCATCACGGCGTTACCCTCGAGCTCCAAGGGCATACTACGGCACAGTCAAGGATTTCCTACGAAGAAGTTCTTTCGGAAGCAAAGATACAAGAAGCCATTGGCCGAGAAGCAAGAAGCTCAAATCCAACCATACCAGCCAGAGACCAGACCGGAGCAGGAGGACCAATCTGTCACCCGGAAAATCAGGCACAACACAAGACAGCGCCATATCAATACAAGAAACTTCCGACTTGTCACTATTGTGGCAGGAAAGGACATTATGCCAAAAACTGCCGAAGGAAGTATAGACTATGCCTGATATGTGGAGACAATCAACATAGGGCCAGAGACTGCCCACAGTACAGAGAAGCAGCACTCCAGAACGGGCAAGGACCAGCAGCACCAGCCCAAAGAATGCAACCTCCTACTAGAGGTCATCATCTACTAGCATCTGGACGATTACAGAGGGGACCATCCTTGGTCACCCAAGAAACGCAGTACTACCTAGCCAGACAACAAACCGAAAGACAAAGGCACGAGCAGGCCTTTGCACTAGCTGCAGTTACAGAAGAACCGGAAAGTGAAACCATTTCAGGTACCATTATAGTTACATTATTACCTGCAAACCATATTATTTGATTCTGGCACTACGCTGTCATCATATCTAGTAGTTTCGTAGCCATGCAAATAGCCACTTTTACCAGAGGAGGCATTGTTTCAGTTACCAACATTACTAAAGCATGCTAGTAGTCATGTATAGTAGAGTAATGAGGACGCGATTCTTAGTACTTCCAATACCAAACCCCAATGTTGTCTTAGACATGGACTGGTTAAGCTAGTCCAAATGCTATACTAGACTACGGGAAGAGAAGCGTCATCTTTAGACCACCAGGTTACCCATACAGATATAGATAGTACCTATGATAGCAAATCATAGTAGTTAAACCCTAGTCACCTGATGACTTATACTATCCAACCTAAATTATTTTTCCACCCTTAGATAATGATCATGACTAAGCCCAAACCGACAGATCGATTGCTAGACATTGATTGCTAGGCTCAATCATATGAATAAAATGTATCTGAGTACTATAGCCAGTATCGGGAATAGAACCATTAGATTGAAGGAGAGAGGGTAGACAGATGTTAACTTTGAGTTAGAAATCGTGAACTACCAATAATGTACGACCAGTTGTAAACCTGATGGTACCCCTATAATTTGGATGAAGGGTATACATAGAGTAAAATAGGAGATCATGTGTTTTTGAAGATCCCACCTACTCGAGGAACTATCAGACTTGGAAGAAGAGGAAAACTAAGCCCGAGGTACATCAGACCCTTCGATGTGATAGAACATATCAGAGAAATGGATTACAAGATAAACTCTTCCTCAGACATTTGAAAAGTACACGATGTCTCTCACGTATCCCAATTAAGGAGGTACACTCCGGATACAAGTCATGTGCTGGACCATTGAGATTATTGTCGGAGCCCGTAGAAATCCTAGATCGAAGCGAGAAGATGTTGCAAGGCCAGACTATCCTCAAATTCGTATTACATGAAAACATTATGCACCAGGCAAATCAACCTGGGAACGAGGAGAGGATATTCGATAATGTTTCTCCCATCTATTTCCAGACCAGGGTATATCCAAATATTTCAAATAAATCAATCTTCAGCTATGACTATGTCTTAATATTTCAAAATTAATCAATCTTTCGTTCTCATTATATGTCTATTTTTATTTCGAGGACGAAATATTCTAAGGAGGGTAGATTGTAAACTCCCTCGACCAGATTTCACTATTTAACAATCATTTTTAGCAAATTAGAAATTATTGCACTATTTTATTTATTTATATCCTATTGATTGTGCACATGTCCATTACACAATTAATTAGAGCATTACACTAGCTGTAATTCCCAAACAAAGTTCACATACCTGTCCTAGACATGTTAGACTATTTTCTTGAATTTTGTGCAACTCCCAGATGCTTTATTTTGATCCTCGTTTGAGACGCACAAATATCGTTACAAAAGTTCGTATTTAATTCCTATTTAATTTTTTGCTCTTTACCCATCTCTGTACCCCTAGAGATTTTAGGCCAACCTGCACCAGTTTTGCCCAAACAAAAATACGATAATATTCTACTGTAATTATACTACAATTAGTGTATTGACACCGTAGAAAAATTATGATCCTAACTGTCTCTAAATAATTAGTGAACACCGTGCGCAGTATTTATTAATTAATAAATACGAGGATCTGTATCACTCAGAAATCAGACCCTGCCTCTGCCCAGGCTCACCCCCACACTTTCCAAAACTTTCTCCAACTTTTCCCCTCATTTCTGTACAATTCAGTAATACGAGGAATCAGTATTTTAAATCAGACAAATTGCATAATTACGCAAAATATCCATTTTAGGACTTTTATACAAATTATGGAATTACAAGGATTTTTATGCAAAATACATGTGAGGTGGTCTAACCTCATTGGCTATTAAACCTAACACCTACATGTGGCACTAAGTATCCAGAAAAATCTGTTAAAAATATCCTAAAACCTAAAATTACCAAAATACCCTAAAACTTCCACTTATTTACTAAATTGCCATTCCCTAAAAACCCTATATATACCCGACCCCCCCTCTCATTCCGACCTCACACCACCATCACCACGGCCACCCTCCGCCCACCGGACCACCCCAGACCCCTTCGCCCCTTCCCCAGCCATCCCCCAGCCGACGGCCACCCTCTCCGGCGACCGCCGGCGCCGCCCAGAGCCGCTGCAGACCCATCCCGACCACAATACCACAGCCAACACCATCACTCCCTACCACCCCCAACGCCACCCTCCGCCACCGTGCACCTCCTCCATCGACCCTACCCGCTTCGCCTCGCCATCCCCAGTCGAGCCAACCCACCACCACCGCCACACGATGCCTCCAGCCGCTGCCCTCACCTCCACAGAACCCCGACCCCTCTCCCCGACTGCACCACTACCCCCATCCCGACCGCCTCCAGCCACCACCACCGCCACCCCTGACCTCCACCACCACCACCACCAGTCTGCTCGCCACCCTCCCCTCCGTCCACCCATCACCCTGCACCACCTTCTCCGCCACCGCTCGACCGCCGGCAGCCCTCGCAAGCTGCTGTTGCTGCTACTGCTACTGGCAGCAACTGCTACTGCTGTTGCTCCTCCGGCCAGCCGCCTCCGCCGCTGTCCTCCTGCCGGCGACGACGCCTGGGTCCCACCTGTCAGTAGGTATACCCCATAACCCTATATTTTTATATACAGTATAAATACTTATATGTATGTATATATGTATATATATATGAATATATATATGTATATTTATATATATATATATATATTTATATATAATATTTTATATATATTATATATTATTATATATTGTATCAATACAGTATATTTATACAATATATATATATTATTATATATATATTGTTATTATATATGTATGTATATATTTATGTATATATACATATATATACCTATGTATATATATATGTATATGTACATTTTTTTTTTGTTATATATATATATATATATATATATATATATATATATATATATATATATATATATATATATATATATATGTAGCATATATAAATATATGTATACATATATTTATATATATTCTATATATAATTATAATTAATATATATATGCAATATATATATATATATAATTATTATATATATGTATTTATGTCATTATTGCTGGATAATACAGCATATGTATAGGTATTTATTTCCTGCACAATTTTTCTTTTTATATATTTATATGTATATATATATATATATATATATATATATATATATATATAGATATATTACCTATATATATAAATATATACTGCTGGATAATACAGCATATGTATATATATGTACTGTTTTTCATTTTATATCTATATATATATATATTATCTACATATATTGCTGGATAATACAGCATATATATATATATATATGTATATTTTACATTATGCACTGTCATTTTCTTTTTATCATATATATATATGTATGTATATATATATATATATATATATATATATATATATATATATATATATATATATATATATATATATATATATATATATATATATATATATATATATTCTATATACTATATAATACTGGATAATACAGTATTAATATACGTATTTATATTTTCAGCACTATCATTTCCTTTAAATTATATATGTATTTATGTATATATATAATATATATATATTTTTTATTTCTGCACTGTCTGTTCATTTATATATTTATATATATCTATATATACATATATAATATATATTATATACTATATCTATATATGTATATGTATATATATACTCTATATATATGTGTATCCTATATTATATATATATTATCATATATGTATATAAGTATATATATGAATATACTTTTATATTATGCCCATGATATTCACGAACCCTGTATGTTTTAACAGAAAACATCTCCAGCTCAGCCAGTGACCCCCTGTCACAACCATCTTCAAACCTGATTGTGAGATCAGGGTTTCAATACTATCAGGGAGTAGGCAAGTATACCTTGCCAAGTTTTTACTGTTTAAATATTAACTGTTAAATATTCTTTTTAGTAAATTTACATATAAACAGTATGTATCTGAGACTGCCTCGGGTACCGTCAACAAATACGTTGACACATAGTGTAATTAACCTAGTCCTTACAGACTTACCATCAACTGTGAGGGTATCCTAATATCCTCTTAGACCCTATCACGGGTACACGCAACAAGGTTGAACTTCATTTTGGGATGCAAGTTTACGTAGTTGATTAGCTACCAGTACGTACGACGTGCATCACGGCTTAGAACAAAATCAGGAAAGTTAATACTTGGCATTAGTTATATTGGGCGGGGAGAATGACTAAAAGACGTATGGGACACCCACCTCTTTATCCCGATGCCGCACTCGACAGAGTGATACGGATGTTATATATATATTCCTGTGACCATACTCATCGTAGATGGAAAATTGTATAGTGCCCTTGAACGGGGGCATATGTGGCATATACTAGCCAGTCACTACGGATTGGTGAATTACGTCAGCATATGTCTAGCCACATTTTCCCATACGTACTAGGTTGTCTCAAATTGCATTCACTTAGATGGTTAGCACCCTGTATTTATTTATTCAATATTTACATACATGGCATATTATTTTTATATATATTCAGCACTAATTCCCATATTTTATGATATTCCTGTGGATGAGATAGATTTACCTGTATTTAGACTCGTAGTATTTTAGGACAGCGTAGCACATCACTTTGGGTCCATTAAATTGGGAAATCCCCTAGTGACGTGTCAGCTGGCCAATGCCACGTGGCCTAGTTCCGTATATTTTTGGGACTGGGCATGAAAAATGTGTTCTATACTTAGCACGATTCATAAAACAGTTATAAATGAACTAGCATACAGTATGATAACAGTTCACAGTCGGTTGACAAGCAATACAATCCAAGTCTATTCTCTTTTAATCTTGGTTTCTTTTATTATTACTTGGTATCGTTTGATCGGGGCAAAGAAGAATGCAAGATTTTTAGGTGTGAAGCTTGGAAGCAGGGCTAGCTAATCGAGTTGTTAGCCACATACTTAGATTGTTGGAAGGGAGAAGAAAAGAGGCACTTCACGACTCCGCTCGTAAGTCACCTACTGCTCGTTCACCTGCATCACGAACAGCTCGATCAATACTTCTTCCAGTTTTCCCAATCTCAGAATTGAAGTGCAGTTCAATGAACGAAAACAAAAAAAACCATCAAAACCGTTCAAGGAAAACAAGCAAATCCTAAAACCAAATCAAAGCACGAAAGCAACAAGCGACATCGAAAATCGAGGCAATAAAAGATAGCAGCGGAGAGGTCCCTCCTGACTCTGCCGCTAAGTCGATCCCGGGGGCACGGTCCACTGAATATGGGAATCGATTCCGAAGAAACAAATCCATAATAAGGACGAGTTCTTAATTCAATCTTTCCCGATCGAACGATACCGTCTTGTGTTTCTTAGTCGCTCTCTCTGCACCGGAAGAACGGGGCGCTACATCCTACCCAACTAATTGGAAGTTTCGTCCCGAAACTTTGGATAGAACCTACCGTTAGGGATTATTCTGTTGGGGGCGACGATTATTGAGGCAGCTCAATGGACAGTCACGAACGGTATGGTTTGCTTTACCGCAAACTAAACATAACCCAAGTCTCAGGCGACACTTATCTATTGCGTGCCCCGGCCGCCTGCAGAAGTGGCATACTTTGTCTAACTTTTCTCCATGCTTGCCACCGTTGTTCGGACGCTTTGTAGCATTGTTTCCTCTATCGTTGCTTTGGCGTTTGTGATTGTAGGTTTGCACAGCGCCGGCAGGAACATGAGAATAATATGGTTCGAGAGATAGGGCGTGATTCATGACTTCACGCATTGTACGATACTGATTAACGATCACGTGCCCGTTGATGGCAGGGCGCAAACCGCCTTCAAACCTTCTAGCTCGCCCCGCTGCATCAGGTAAATAGGCCCTAGCAAATTTGGAGAGTCGGTTGAATTCGGCGGAATATTGCTTAACTGTCATACTGTCCTGCCTTAGTTGCACGAACTCGTTCTCCATTTGATGTTGTACTGGAGGGGGTATAAACTCCTCTTCGAACGCGGCACGAAAAGTCGTCCACGAGATCGCCTCCTCTCCGTGATCAAATTGGAGAGATCGTCGATGCACGTCCCACCAATCGTGTGCGTTGAGGCGGAGCTATAGTTGCGCACAGGCGACACACTTTTCTTCGGGGACCTCTAGCAGAGCGAAGTGATTTTAAGTTCGACCAACCAATCTAGAGCTACGACTGGGTCCTCAGTCCCGTTGAATGGGGTATTGCAGACTTTCTTGAAGTGTCCAAAGTCGAAGGTAGTCACGTCCCTCGGCCTTGGAATTTGCGGCGTCTCTACTTCAAGCGCGGGCTGTTCCACCGGAGTCGGCGCTCTTGCCGTGGAATGGTTGGAAGCCAAAGTCTGAACGATCTGTTGTAAGACATCCACCTGCTTTTGCTGGACTGAGAATCGAGCTTCTATATTGTCTTGAAACTTGAGCTGACTCTCCTCCGCCCGCTTCTTGGCCTGTTCATAGTGAGCCTCGTCCCTTTGTTGGTTTGCCTCCAACATCTGCAATATTTGCTGGATGGGATCGATGCTTGGAACGGCTCGCTGGCTCTCTGAACTTCCCGAAGTGCCCGAACTATTTTGTTGCCCTTGGATTTCGTTCGGTGCTTGCGCTGCAGATTGCGCTGGAGCTATTCCTTCAAAAGAAGGTAAATTACATTATGATCATAATGTATTATGGACTTATTGCATGAACGTATCTCATTTTAGCCTTAGCGAGTTCAAGAGTTCGCACAGGAATTTGATCGTTAAAGGAACTTTTCCAGTGCGAGAGTCTAAGGAACTCGAATCTGTGCTCTGATACCACTATGTCACGACCCAATTCCATAGAATCGTTGAGGCATCCCCCGAATTGTGACTGCTGTGCGGGCCTGGGGTTGTGCCCGCACAAGGATTTAATGATTTGCATAGCAAACACATATTCAGAGTACGCAGATAAATTGAAATACAGATTTGAAACATGGAAACGTTCTCTTTATTGATAATGAACATCTATTACAAACTCCTGAACGAGTCAGCTATATTGTCGCACGGGCTTACAAAAGTGTTGACTCAAAATGAGATAGCAGTCCTGTACATTACATCCCTTTATAAACTCAAAATGATAAAGACCTCCAGGCTGGAGGACGGCTTTGCCACGAAGCTGCATTGTGTGTGAAGAGTTGCAAGCTTCAGTCTTCAAAATGCTTCAAGGGGCGCGGTGAAGATGCGCCAACAGCTGGACTGGATCGGGAAGACGACTTCGGCTCCTCGCTCGGTTCGCCTTGGTGCGGAGAACCTGTTTCAACGAGGGTCAGCATATCGAAACATACTGGTGAAGACGAGCTAGCCGAACTATATCAATCAACACGTTATTTTAATGAAGCATGCATGTTTGTGGGTTTCTATCTTGCCTTAGTTCATTTACAGTAAGCAGCATATAGAATTTACTGAAATGAACGTGCCACCGTTCGGTAGATTTTACCTGCCCATCTGAATCACCTGCACAATACTTACCATGCCTTCCCAGCCTCGAAGACACAAGTTAGTTTGCAACAGGTTTAAATATACAATAGATCACTGGCGTATGCCAATAAGGACACTAGTCATAGACGAGAATGGTTTACAGCGAAAGTATAGTGGGTGCTACAAGCCATTCCGTCCAGTATAGTTGACTATACAGTAGAGTTCCGTCCGGACAGGATCGGTGCCAGTACACCAGCGACCGTCCGCAGGAACCAGTTACCTTGTGCACAAGTTGTCCGTGATCGAACAGTATGTTTACTAAGTTAACAGTTCATACAGTTGAGGCAAACAGGAGTACAGGACAGTCGGTATTGCATGATTCATTTAACATAGCCTCCTTGAACAGTTTAGCGCATACAATATGTTCTATACTTAGCACGATTCATAGAACAGTTATAAACAAACTAGCATACAGTATGATAACAGTTCACAGTTGGTTGACAAGCAATACAATCCAAGTCTATTCCCTTTTAATCTTGGTTTCTTTTATTATTACTTGGTATCGTTTGATCGGGGCAAAGAAGAATGCAAGATTTTTGGGTGTGAAGCTTGGAAGCAGGGCAAGCTAATCGGGTTGATAGCCACTCACTTAGATTGTTGGAAGGGAAAAGGAAAAAGGCGCTTCACGACTCCGCTCGTAAGCCACCTACTGCTCGTTCACCTGCATCACGAACAGCTCGATCAATACTTCTTCCACTCTTTCCAATCTCGGAATTGAAGTGCAGTTCAATGAACAAAAATAATAAAAACCATCGAAACCGTTCAAAAAAAATAAGCAAATCCCAAAACCAACTCAAAGCACGAAAGCAACAAGCGACATCAAAAACTGAGGCAATAAAAGATAGCAGCGGAGAGGTCCCTCCTGACTCTGCCTCTAAGTCGATCCCGGGGGCACGGTCCACTGAATATGGGAATCGATTCCGAAGAAACAAATCCATAACGAGAACGAATTCTTAATTTAATCTATCCCGATCGAACGATACCGTCTTGTGTTTCTTAGCCGCGCTCTCCGTACCGGGAGAACGGGGCACTACAACTGAGGTGCATGGAGCTAAGTCACTAAGGCAAATGGTATAGATTTTTTATGCTTTTACAATCCTTTAAATTAGAAATAATTTAATTGAATTTTAAATTATGATCCTGAATTAACGTACATTCCTCCATCACCAATATTTAGAGCAAATTTAACATATAAAGTCAGTTGGTAAGAGTCTTATCATGTAGAGTGATTCCAACTTTAGCCAGAGCCTAGTAGCGGTGGTTTCGTCCTTCACAGAGTAGATGACATATCTTCCCAAATAGAGGCGAATAGCAGCACATGCTTCGAGATCCATATCATCCCAATCATTATTGGTCTTGTCAGTTAGCTTCTTAGACTTTCTCCATAAAGCCTTCTGAAGCTTTTAAGATATGGGAATATTATTCATCTGGTAACATCATCTCCATCGAATCGCCCGAGCCTGCCCTTCGGAAGTGTATGATTCGCTCAGAGACCTATTCGCAGCAACCATGTTCTTCTTCTTAGCCATCGCTACAAAATTGATTAAACTCGTTAGTACTTCATAAAATATTTATAGGTTTACTTTATGGGATATTATTTCATGCAGCTGCATATATTAAAAGCATTCCTTCGAGAAATGGCATAAAAACTTCTAGAAAACATTTTCAAAAATCAGAGGAAGTGAACATAGTTCTCTGATACCACTTGTCACGCCCCGACTCCGTAGAGTCAATAGTCGTCCCCCGAACGTGATACCGTGCGTGCCTATGTTGCACAATGCATAAGACAAGAACGTGTATTTTTGATATTTTATTTGAAACACAGAGTATAGGTTATATTACAGCTGAAATATTGAACACATCTTTGAATAGGAAGAAATAACTTTTCATTCATAAGTTAAAATATAATTTATATTGATATGAAGTACATTTGCTATGTCGTATCGGCTAAATTGCTTGGAAAAAAAACTGCCATGAATAATACTTGTTGTCCCATACATTACACCCTTGGAATAGATTGATACAAAATGCCTTCAAAATGAATTGGCTTCATCTATACTTCAAAATGAATTCGCTTCATCTATACTTCAAAATAGGAAGAGCTTCACGTTGTCTCTTTAATCTTTAACTTCGTCCTAGTACCGTGCGCCCTTCGCATTCCCAACACCTGAGATATTGGGTATCAGTACACATCTTGTACTGGTGAGCGATAGAGCTTACTCGCCGAGATGCAGTCCAATGTATTTAGGACTTATTCCAACATAAGTCAAACCATTAGTTGGAATGATTCTCTTTTATTCGTCCGAATTGAGTCAATGTCGAAAGTGTCATTTGATATTAAGTTTAGATTTGAGTCAGACTAGCCCCGAGCACATTACGTAGTGCATCACCCGATCGGAACGGGGATGGGGCACTACAATCTCAAACCATTTGGAGGCCCTAGGCAAAAGTCCAAAGATGGAGCCCTTTTTTGAAAATTTAAACATGATTAAATTATATAATTTTATTATATTGATTTATATGCAAACATCATCCTTGATCCGGGCTTGGGATTGATGATGTATCGTTATAAATATTACATAGGCAGATTTAAAAACTTTTTTTATTAACAATTTATAAAATTTGAATTAGAAGAATTTGCACATATATATATTTGTTTTTATTATGTAGTAGACAATTAAATAAATTTAATTTTTCTTGCTTTTTGTGCTGCAAAATTGCTAATTAAATTTTTACATAGAAAAATTTCTAAGATATTTTTTTAATATATAATATTGCTAATTCGCTCAATCTTTCTTATGACATAGTTGATCTTAAATGCGATTTTATCAATTTTAGTTTTGAAAAAAAAAAACTCTGCGGAAGTAACAGTTACAAATATCTGCAAATATTTAAACACATACAAAATTATTAAATTAGTAATAATGGAGTACACTATTGTCTGATACATGGTAATAAAAGTATGTGTTTAATATATTTTTGTAAATTACAATTGAATGATCATAAATATATTTTATATGCAGAGCCACTTATATTGTATGTGTACTTTCCTGTTTGTACAAGCTTTTGGAATTTAATGTGTTGGTCTCTTTGTTGATTGTGAAAATGTTTGCAGCAAAGTCTGGTGTTGATCCCTGAGACTGTAGACCTGGATAAATATCTCTCATTACACTTTAAATAATGAAAGTTGTGTGTTATTTTTGATAAATGACATTGGTAGCAATAAAAATTATAAAATTGGTAGGCAAGAAGCTCATATGGTAATAGAATCGATTAATTGAATATATTAAGATGGTGTAAGCTGCATGTAACATTAACTTAGAAGGAGAATGCACATTCCTAAAATTTATTCCTTGCCGTGAGGTTTGGTAAATTATATGCAAGTAAGACGTGAAAGATTCACGATAATGTGTGAAGTTGTTAGATGCAATTGCCTCTTACTTTCTTATGGCAGATGGAGAAGAAAAGTGCGGATGTGTTGTTAGATTTAATTGCTTTTAATTTAAAAAAAATTTAGGGACCCTAAAAAAGTTGGGCCCTAGGCAGCTGCCTACTTTGCTTAATGGATGAGCCGGTCATGTTCTTAACTGGTATAACCAAACGAGTAAGCCATGCCTCAAACAAAAGGAATTAATATTGAGCAAAATATGATATCATCAAAGAATGACAGTAATTTTCAAGGAAAGCGATATACAAAATGATAAAGATAGCAAGAATCAATAGGTTAGAAATATTTTCTAGTTGTGATTGAGTATTCACTCTCTCATCCCAGTATCTTATATCATATCCTATCGTGGGCTCACAATTGTACAACTAAGCCGTTGAACTACCACGACATCGTATTATTGCAAAGCCTGACCTGTATGGGCCACCACAAAAATGTGTCACGACCCGCACCTTGTGTAGGGGCATGAGTACGTGGGTACTTCCAGCCTACGCTGCAGCATCAGCGATAGAACACTGTCTAGGTCAATAATAATATCTAAATATCTCATACAATAAATAATAGTACATGTCAATAATATTTTAACTCCATTTGGAGAACCATATAATGGTTCAAATATAATCGATACTCAAATAATATAAAGCTAAAGGAAGATAAATGCATGATATGGGATAGAAGATAGAGTTACAAAATTATAATACAATACATCCAAGACTAAAAGTCTAGCTACAACACAATCTCAAATAATATATACATGCCAATATCTAAACTGAAATAAAAATAATATGATAATGGAAATCTAAGTCGCCTTAGTAGCAGGTACTGATCCTCAGTCGGCTCACCATCTTATGGTCCATAAAAGGTGAGACACATCTCTTCTATCCACTCATCTAAAAAATATATTCAGTCATGATTGGAGCAAAGTACAACCCAATAGTAGTTCCAATTAATTGATAATAATTATAAACAAAAATAGAGAATGTAATACAAGACGAGAAACAATAAAACAATATGTCATAGTATGGTAGAAAAAAACAGATAAACTAGAGCAATATAGTATAAACTGATCACGATAAAATAGAATAAAGACAATGAAATAGAATATGATAAAGAATTATAACTATACTAAGTGTTTGAAATACTAGTTAGATATGTGATCGGCTTGGGTTGAACATTGTCTACTTAACGTTGGATAAATATTGTCTAACTTAAATATTGAATATTGAATATTGTCTAGGCTTTGATTACATATCTAGCTAACAGTTTCTCTTGACCCGACTAGTACAATGGATCCGACCATGACACGTCACGATACAAGATTCTCAATAAACATTGTCTAACATTAAATATTATCTAGTGTTAAATATTGTCTAAACCATGCAAGAATACGAGAAACAATAAAATAATAAATAATATCTCATGACTGAAGATCTATGTGTATACTAGTCCATGTACCAATATATCAGGAATCAAGTAATACATTTCTAAATAGTTGCATTATAGTAATTATCAAATAATAGAAACTATCAGAGAATATACTCGCCTCTGGTTCTGAACAAAAGATGTAACTTGGTGTCCGAGCTGGTGTCACACACACCTATATATGAATATCATGTCAATAGGAGTAAAGAATAATAAATGAACTATAAATGCACTAAATATGATTTTCTAGGTCATTCCTAGGTCATACTAATCAAACTAAGTCAAACTAGGCCAATACATTGATTCAAAGTTGATTAGAAGTTTAAACTAGTAATTTCTAGGTGATACTAGGTCATATCTAGTTTTCTAAGTTCATAACTAAGAAATATTAACTATACTAGCTATGTTACTAAGATATCTATATACTAGATAGTATGATAATTTAAGTATCCTAATATACTCTCTATATGAACCTATATATATACTACTATCTATAGTATTAAACTCTAATACTTACCTTAGTATCAAATTACTTTAGTATCTAGGTATCAATACCCTCAACACTAAAACCTTAACTTATACCTTAGTATATTAGTCCAACACCTCTAATACCTCAACCTCATTTAACTGACCTTGATCTCACACTCATACTTAACACTCACTTCTATAGTGCACCTAGGAACACAACACACTTGGTAATCTGTAGTTTGTTCAAACCACAGATACACACATCTGTTAACCATGTCACCTGATACTCTATTATATACCCAACTCCTGTATCACACTGATCTCTTGAACCCATACTTACACTTACATGTCATGATGCACAATTAAATTCCCACTTAGGCCACTCCTTATGACACTCTATGCCTAAACATATATAGTCACACACACTTGCACATGCCAAATCATAAGCAAAAGCTTTGAAACCACCCTACATTGCTGCTGCACTATGTTGCAACTCGTTGCCCACTACCTTGCATGAGCTGCAACAAACCTTCACCAACATCCTTCAATTTGAACTCAACTTGGACAACATAGGACTACCGTGTTGGTTCAGCTACCTTTCAACTGCTCAAGCCTCCCTTAACATCACTGCTCAATGTAGTGCACCAACTGCATGAACTTGCACTTGAATGTTGTTGTGCTTGCACCTCGACACACCTTAATGCTAACAGCAGACCCAATTCAATACTTGTACTTTGAACACCTTGGCACTAGTACAATCCCTCCTCATACACACTTGCATTTGCAAGCATCATTCATTGGTTAAGTTATAACTAAGTATCATTCATAACAGTTCTCACATAACCCTCTGTGAAATATACCCTCATCACTGTTGTATACTTCAGACTGGAACAATCCAACACCCAGTCTAACACTAACAACTAATACAACACCACCCCTAACTAACTTGCTTCTACTGCTAATCTACCAAAGCACACACACCTACTGTCATTTAAGATACCTACACTAATATACTAATTGATAATTATATTATTCTGCTCATAGACACTCCTACACTTGACATCCACGGTATAGTCATTATTTGAATACGACTTGAACACACAAAACCTGATGTCCCACATCCTTTCTTGCAGTTCCTAGGATATCACCCACTGATACACATTACTAATTCTTTCTTAAATCTGAACACTTCATATAGAGACCTCATACTCTGATACATAGTTCACTTAAACCTCAGTAATACCAGAGTATCACATTTGAACAACACCCAAAGTGAACCCTTCCCATTGATCATGCTGTTATATTTGCTGCTACTTTACTGCACCTATTTCTAGCAGTCACCAGTTTGCACTGCCACTGCATTCTGGTATAGGCCACCCTACTACTAATATCCTTGCATAGGTCCCCCAACACTTCTACCTGTTGTTGTTGCTATTGCAAATCCAATGCAGCAACACACTCCCCTCTCAACTAATCCACACACACGTATCACACTTGACTATTGTTACTAAATCTCTAGCTCAGTCATGTAAACCCCCTGAATTTTTCAAATTATTAAATCTTGGATTTTTTCTCATTTTCTGGAATTTTCTGGGAATTTTCTGAAATTAAAATTAAGATTTTTAATTAATAAATAATTTTTAATTGGCAATAAATAATATTAAAATATCATAAAAATAATATTTTTGGGTGTAAAATAGAAAACTGGACTTAGGGTAATTTTTCTGGATTTTTCTGGGCCTCAGACCTATTTTAAATGCCTAAAAATAATTTTTAATTAATTATTTAATTAACTGTTTTTAAATTATTATTATTATTATTATTATTATTATTATTATTATTATTATTATTATTATTATTATTATTTTCTTCTTGGGCCCGGCCCAGTGGGCCGAGCCCGTTAGCCTCCGGCCCAGCCCAGCCCACTCTTATCGGGTCGGGTCGGGTGGCCAGACCCGACCCGCCCGCGAACCCGAACCCGGCCACCCTCCTTCCCCACATCCCCGCGAGATCCGGTCAGCCACCGAACCGGCCGGCCACGCGGCGCCTCCGCCGGCCACCTCGCCCGTACCCCGCGCCACGTAACTGACCTCGTCGCCGCCTCTCCTGGCCAACCCCCCACCTCGGCCCACCTATTTAACCCCCCCAATCTCTCCCCTCCGGCCACCTCCCTCACCGTAACCCTAGCCCTAGCCCGGCACCGCTCCTCGCCGACCGCCTCGCCGACCGCCCAGCTCCGCCCGCACCGCCAGCGCCGCCCTCCCCTCTCCTCCTCTTCCCTCCACCGCCCCGGCGTCCAGCAGCAGCGGAGGCCAGCAGCAGCAGCGGCAGCTAGCAGCTCCGGCCGCCGCCCGTCGGCTCCGCCGCCACCAGCCACAGCCCCAGCTCCCCTCGGCGAACCGTCCCCCTCCCTCGCAGGCGCACCTCCGGCCGGTCCCCGCCGTCCACGGCCAGGAAATCCACAAACCCTAATTCCCAAATTCCGTGTCGGACACGACACGGACAAGAGAATTTCCGGGTTTTCTAAGCCCTGTTCAGGTACTCATATCTTGCTCCTCGCTGCCCCATTTTTAATTCCGTAAATTGCGTTGTGAAGTCTGTATGACCCTCTCGGTGCCCGGATAAACTGTTCGGGGCATCGCGTCCTGTGGTGATCGCACACCGCGATCCAAAAACAGGAAAAACCAGACCCTGTTTCACCCCGGAACTGAGTGCGTCCCGCCAAACGGGACGACTTGGTCGCGTGCAGTCTTCAAAGATACGTGCACGTTGTCGATACGGACGTGTGAGATTTCGTGAAAGCTGATTCGGGTGTGCGTGCACACCGGAATCAACGCGTATCCGCGGACATCGTCCCGTATCTGACTTTTCTGCAATTAGCCCTAACTTCTTGTACACTCCTCAGATCGAGACAAAACTTGTGCCATCGGACTCGTAGCGATACGCTGGTCTTGTGGGTCAAGTTTGGTTCGATTCTGAGAACGTTGACGAAATCGCGTGTGGTGGGCCCCACAGGCCCCGCTCGACGGGCAATTTTGTGTTCGGCTCATCGGAATCCAAATCTGGAAGTTCCGTTGGGTTCGTATCAGCGTTCCTGACCTGTTGACACTAAGTTTGGTGAATTTGGAGACCGTTGACCCGGACACGTTTTTCGGTGCAAAGCGGGCCCACCGGCGGACCCCGTTTTGACCCGAAACTGTCATTTTTGCCCTTGTCTCTAAATTGGACCCAAGGACAGGCGTTTTTAGCTATTTGACATCTTCTGAGCATGATGGTAATGTCTATTTCAGCTTTTGGGCTCATCTCTGGAATTTTTTCCCAAGAACCAAATTAATCAGATCCAAACAACAGGCAAGTACCTGCACTTCAAGTTAAATCTTTATATTGTGATAATTAATTCCCTGCTTTACTAGTACCCTTGATGATTACACCTAGTGTTAGAAATGCTGGATTTTCATGTCTTGAATATTGAAGTTCCTGTCTTGTTTTTCATGTCGGATGGGAGAATACTAGAAGGCATGTAGTTTACCCTTCCCTTTGTCATGTTTAATAGCTGTTGGTACGCGACTGTACCTCAGCCGGATCTCGATTTCTCCTATTTAATAGCCATTTATGACAGCCGAATTAGCCTTATAAACCCCTACATGCCAACTATGTATTCTAAAACAAACACAGGTTCACACAGATAGTTTCTGGTCATGTTATATATCTTGCTGACTGTTGTAGTTTCATTTTCTGTTTCATTTATTTCTGCTTTCTCATATTCCTGCTTACAGCTTTAACTCTAAGATAATGATATTCTGTTATGCAGTTTCTTAACATGATATTCAATATTTAATTGTCATAAATATTTAGTTTAACCTTGTTGTGCACTGTGTACTTTGCTCCTTTCCTGACTGGATCTGTTGATTTAGGCGATGATGAGGACCTTGCCGCCACCTATTATGGTCCCTATGAGGGGACTGATGATACCTATGAGGAGCCAGAACCCACCCAGGAGACCCCTGCTGCAGAGTAGCTAATAGTAGTTATCTTTTATTTCTGTTCTTATCTTATTAATCGGGTTTGTCCCCGATTTTATTCTGAATTTCTGTACTAAAACATTTGAATCTGTTGTCGTATTTATTTCAGTTACAATCTTAAGTTTCTGTTCTCAATATTATCTTGCTTATGTTATTTGTGAATGAGCTAGTTTAGTTTAGATGGATTTGACCTAGACAGCGTACTATCGCCGACTCTGCGGCGTAGGCTGGACGTACCCACGTACTCGTGCCCGAATTTCCGGGCGCGGGTCGTGACACATTTTTGTGGTGGCCCATGCAGGTCCTATCCTAAAATAGGGTAATACCCTAAGACAGGGTATGGAATAAGATTGAGGATTCTAGGAAAAGCTCATTCACAGTATAGGGTCCTTATTTCAATTCTTGATATCATTTCTGCTCAATTTTCCTATCGCCTTTAATTTCCAAGTATTCTATTCTGATCTTCCTATCCCTTAATCTTTCAGAATGGTCCAGACAAGGAACATAGTAGGAGGCACATCAGAACCAGCTGAGCAGAATGTGCCCGAGACTCTTGCACTCCCGCCGCCTCCATCTGTTCCGGCAGTTACCCTAGATGGGGCACAGCTACTAGGAGTGTTCCAGGGATTAGTGGAATCCCCGAAAGAACAGATTGTACTTCTGCGGACCAGCCTCTCAGAAGCTCTTAAGTCCCAGGAGTCGTCGCTCAAGAGGCCAGGGAGTGCCAAAGACTTCAAGAATCTTAGACCCCTGGAATTCTACGGAACTGAAGGCATTCTCTATGCCGATGAGTGGATAGAGAATGTCGAGAGACTCATGAAGACTGCTCGGGTCCCTGATGACCTCAAAGTGGAATCCGCAAGCCTGCAACTGTTCGACATTTCTCGAACCTGGTTCAGAGATGAACCCCAACTATCTGCTCCTGACATCACCTGGGAGGACTTCAAGAGACTATTCAAGGAGAAATTCTACCCCGAAGTGGCTCGGGAAGCTCTCGAAAGCCAATTCGAGAGACTAGAACAAGGTAACCTGTCTGTTGATGAATATACTGCTGAATTTAGCAGGTTAAGCCACTTTGCGGAGTACATGGTTCGTACCCCGGAGGACAGAGCCCGTAGATTCAAGAAGGGGCTATCTCCGGATATTCGCCTTGCTGTCACCACCAGCCGAGCTCGCACCTATGAAGAAATCCTGAGCGTGGCACAAGGCGTTGAGAGAGATATGGGGCATAAACTGAAACGGGAGAGAGATACCGGAAATACGGGACCCAACAAACGCCCTTTTCAACAACAACAACAACAGCAGAGGGCCCCGCAGCAAACTCAGCGTCCTCTCCCTCGAGCTCCAGCACCCCAATACCAGGCAAAAGGACAGAACCAACAAGCTGCTGCTTGTAACTTTTGCCAAAAACCAGGTCATACTTGGCAAGTCTGCAGAAAGAGGCTAGGTGCCTGCCTCTACTGCGGCTCAGCAGCACATCAAATGAGGGACTGTCCAGCTGCTCAAGGACGCACCGCTGCACCAAAGGCTCCAGCCCAGGCCAGGGCCCCGGCAGTGCAACAGAGGGGACCCCCGCTTCCAACACAACAACAACGCTTTGCTCAGCACCAACAGCAGCAACAGAGGGGTGCACCGCAGCAAGGCCGTGCTTATACAATGACTCTGGAAGAAGCTGAAGCCACAGCAGATGTGATCACAGGTTCTGTGCTTATAAATTCAATACCAGCTATTACTTTGTTTGACTCTGGAGCTTCACATTCATTCATGTCAGTAGATTTCCTTATGAAGCATAGCTTAATCACTAAACCCCTTAGGAATTGTTATAAGATCATTACCGGTGAAGGAATCATCCCGGTTAGTGATGCCTGTAACAATTGTCCTATTACATTTTGTGGAAGAGAACTGTATGCTAGGCTACTTGTAATGCCAGTGCCCAGTTTTGACATTATACTGGGTATGGATTGGTTAAGTCAACATCATGCCACTATAGACTGCCACAGAGGTAGTGTAATCTTTAGGCCCCCTGACAAACCAGAATTTGAATTTGTTAGAGGTTCTAGAGAAATGGGTAATAACAAAATTTGTGGAGCCCTAGTAACAGAAGAAGTGCCACTACCTATCATCTCTGAATACCTTGATGTCTTCCCTGAGGATCTCCCAGGCTTACCCCCAGACCGAGAAGTTGAATTCTCTATTGACTTAGTGCCAGGAGCAGCACCAGTATCTCAAAATCCCTACAGAATCAACAAGAAGGAAATAATAGAACTAAATGAGCAAATCAAAGAACTAGAAGACAAATGCTTTATTAGGTCTAGTGTCTCACCTTGGGGAGCTCCAGTATTATTTGTGCCCAAGAAGGACGGAACATCCCGAATGTGTATTGACTATAGGGCCTTGAATGCCTTAACAATTAAGAATAAGTATCCCCTGCCCAGGATAGATGACTTATTTGATCAGTTAAGTGGAGCTCGGGTATTTTCAAAGATTGATTTGAGGTCCGGTTACCACCAAGTAAGGGTGAGAAAGGAAGACATCCCTAAAACTGCTTTCAATACCCGGAACGGACACTACGAATTCTTAGTAATGCCGTTCGGGTTGACGAATGCTCCAGCAGTTTTTATAAATTTAATGAACAGAGTTTTCCAGCCATACCTAGACAAATTTGTAGTGGTCTTCATTAATGATATTTTGATCTACTCCAAGACCCTCGAAGAACATGAAGAACATTTGAGGTTAGCATTGGAGACTTTGAGGAAGGAAAAACATTATGAAAAATTATCCAAATGTGCTTTCTTCCTAAACAAAGTAGAATTCTTGGGACATATTGTGACTGGAGATGGAATAGCAGTAGATCCTAAGAAGATAGCGGCAGTAGAATCCTGGCCCACTCCAGACTCTGTAGCAGAGATTAGAAGCTTCCTGGGACTAGCTGGCTACTATCGAAAGTTTGTGAAGGACTTTGCAAGAATTGCTGAGCCCATGACAAAATTAACAAGGAAGGATGAAGAGTTCACCTGGACTGATGAATGTCAGCATGCTTTCGAGGAATTGAAGAAAAGGCTGACTACTGCCCCTATTCTGACCTTACCTTCGTGAACCGGAGGTTTCGCTATTTATAGTGATGCTTCTGGAAAAGGTCTAGGTTGTGTTTTGGAGCAGAACAAGAAAGTAATAGCATATGCCTCTAGACAGCTTCGACCTCATGAAAAGAACTATCCAACTCATGATTTAGAATTGGCAGCTGTCATTTTTGCTCTTAAACTATGGAAGCACTATCTTTATGGAGAAAGGGTAGAAATATTTACGGACCATAAAAGCCTAAAATATATCTTCACCCAGAAAGAGCTAAACATGAGGCAAAGAAGGTGGCTGGAACTAATGAAAGACTTTGATATCACCCTCCAATATCATCCTGGGAAGGCCAATGTAGTTGCTGATGCTCTAAGCAGATATCCTATGGCGATGTACTTGACTATGGACAGACACCTGCTAGAGGACTTGGAAAGTTTAGGTATTGAAGTAATTATCCCAGGAAAAGAAGGCCAAATGATGAACTTGCAGATTCAGTCTACTTTAATAGACAAGATCAAGGAGATTCAGTTTCAAGACGAAGACCTGCGAAGCCTTCGAGGTCAAGTGCAAGCTGGATTAGTGGAAGATTTCAGAATTCATGAAGATGGATCACTGAGGCATGGCGATAGATTATGCGTACCTCAAGGAGACATAAGAGAAGAAATTATGCAAGAGGCACACAGATCGCAATACTCTATACACCCAGGAGCCAACAAGATGTACAAGGACCTGAGGACGCATGTTTGGTGGCATGGCATAAAAAGAGAAATAGCCAGGTTCATATCTCGTTGTTTAGTGTGCCAGCAAGTCAAGGCAGAAAGACAAAGACCTGGAGGATTGCTTCAACCACTGCCCATTCCGGAGTGGAAGTGGGAACATATCACAATGAATTTTGTTTCCGGACTTCCAAGGACACCGAGTGGAAAGGATGCAATCAGGGTGATAGTAGATAGACTGACCAAGTCTGCACATTTTCTACCCTTCAAAGTAGGGCTATCTACAGAGAAGCTGGCAGATTTATATATCAGACACATTGTCCGGCTGCATGGAGTTCCAATAAGTATTATCTCCGACCGAGATTCAAGATTCACCTCTCACTTTTGGAAGAGCTTACAAGCTAGCTTGGGGACGCAACTCAAATTCAGCACAGCCTATCATCCCCAAACCGATGGATAATCGGAACGTACAATCCAGATACTTGAAGATATGCTCCGTACATGTGTTCTGGATTTTGGAGGATCCTGGGAAGACTATCTACATCTTGTGGAGTTCTCTTATAATAACAGTTACCAAGCAAGTATTGAGATGACTCCATTTGAAGCTCTGTATGGACGAAGATGTCGTACCCCGCTATCATGGGACGACGTTGGAGAAAGAGCCCTGCTGGGACCAGAGATGGTGATCGATTCAGCTGAGAAGATAAAGCAAATAAGGGACAGACTTCGAGTGGCTCAAGACAGGCAACGACATTGGACAAATAGCCACCGAAGGCCCTTGGAATTTGAGGTAATTAAATTTATGAAATTTAAGTCAATTTAAATATTTTGATTATGGAACTAAGACTTGATTATGACTTTGTTAAAGGTTGGAGAACTGGTATTCTTGAAGATTTTCCCGACACGTGGCACCATTAGGTTCGGAAGGAGTGGAAAACTCAGCCCAAGATTTATTGGACCTTTTGGCATACAGGAGAAAATCGAAGAAGTGGCATACCGACTGGCATTGCCACCCTCTCTGGATGGAGTCCATAACGTCTTCCACGTGTCGCAGCTGAGAAAGTACGTGTCAGACCCCAGCCACATTTTGGATCACTCAGAGCTCGAAGTAGGCCCAAGTCTGACTTACCAAGAGCAACCCGTGGAGATACTGGATCGATCGGAGAAAGTTCTACGGAACCAGGTCATTTCCCTGGTTCGCGTAGCTTGGAAGCACCATTCTCCCGACGAATCCACCTGGGAGCGAGAAGACGAGATTAGAGAGCGATACCCCTATCTTTTTGAACCCTGAGGTATATTTTATTTCTCGGCCTTTCCTTTCGTGCCTTGTTATTCTTAAATTTTGAGGACGAAATTTTTGTAAGTTGGGTAAGTTGTAAACCCCCTGAATTTTTTAAATTATTAAATATTTGATTTTTCCTAATTTTCTGGAATTTTCTGGGAATTTTCTGAAATTAAAATCAAGGTTTTTAATTAATAAATAATTTTTAATTGGCAATAAATAATATTAAAATATCATAAAAATAATATTTTTGGGTGTAAAATGGAAAACTGGACTTAGGGTAATTTTTCTGGATTTTTTTGGACCTCAGACCTATTTTAAATGCCTAAAAACAATTTTTAATTAATTATTTAATTAACTGTTTTTAAATTATTATTATTATTATTATTATTATTATTATTATTATTTTCTCCTTGGGCCCGGCCCAGTGGGCCGAGCCCGTTAGCCTCCGGCCCAGCCCAGCCCACTCTTATCGGGTCGGGTCGGGTTGGCCAGACCCGACCCGCCCGCGAACCCGAACCCGCCCACCCTCCTTCCCCACATCCCCACGAGATCCGGTCAGCCACCGAACCGGCCGGCCACCTCGCCCGCACCCCGCGTCACGTAGCCGACCTCGCCGCCGCCTCTCCCGGCCAACCCCCACCTCGGCCCACCTATTTAACCCCCCCAATCTCTCCCCTCCGGCCACCTCCCTCACCGTAACCCTAGCCCTAGCCCGGCACCGCTCCTCGCCGACCGCCTCGCCGACCGCCCAGCTTCGCCCACACCGCCAACGCCGCCCTCCCCTCTCCTCCTCTTCCCTCCACCGCCCCGGCGTCCAGCAGCAGCGGAGGCCAGCAGCAGCAGCGGCAGCCAGCAGCTCCGGCCGCCGCCCGTCGGCTCCGCCGCCACCAGCCACCGCCCCAGCTCCCCTGGGGCGAATCGTCCCCCGCCCTCGCCGGCGCACCTCCGGCCGGTCCCCGCCGTCCACGGCCAGGAAATCCACAAATCCTAATTCCCAAATTCTGTGTCGGACACGACACGGACACGAGAATTTCCGGGTTTTCTAAGCCCTGTTCAGGTACTCATATCTTGCTCCTCGCTGCCCCGTTTTTAATTCCGCAAATTACGTTGTGAAGCCTGTATGACCCTCTCGGTGCCCGGACAAACTGTTCGGGGCATCGCGTCCTGTGGTGACCGCACACAGCGATCCAAAAATAGGAAAAACCAGACCCTGTTTCACCCCGGAACTGAGTGCGCCCCGCCAAACGGGATGACTTGGTCGCGTGCGGTCTTCACAGATATGTGCGCATCGTCGATACGGACGTGTGAGATTTCGTGGAAGCTGATTCGGGTGTGCGTGCACACCGAAATCAACGCGTATCCGCGGACATCGTCCCGTATCCGACTTTTCTGTAATTTGCCCTAACTTCTTGTACACTCGTCAGATCGAGACGAAACTTACGCCATCGGACTCGTAGAGATACGCTGGTCCTGTGGGTTAAGTTTGGTTCGATTCTGAGAACGTTGACGAAATCGTGTGTCGTGGGCCCTACAAGCCCCGCTCGACGGGCGATTTTGTGTTCGGCTCATCGGAATCCAAATCTGGAAGTTCCGTTGGGTTCGTATCAGCGTTCCTGACCTGTTGACACTAAGTTTGGTGAATTTGGAGACCGTTGACCCGGACACATTTTTCGGTGCAAAGCGGGCCCACCGGCGGACCCCGTTTTGACCCGAAACTGCCGTTTTTGCCCTTGTCTCCAAATTGGACCCAAGGACAGGCATTTCTAGCTATTTGACATCTTCTGAGCATGATGGTAATGTCTATTTTAGCTTTTGGGCTCATCTCTGGAATTTTTCCCCAAGAACCAAATTAATCAGATCCAAACAACAGACAAGTACCTGCACTTCAAGTTAAATCTTTATATTGTGATAATTAATTCCCTGCTTTACTAGTACTCTTGATGATTACACCTAGTGTTAGAAATGCTGGATTTTCATGTCTTGAATATTGAAGTTCCTGTCTTATTTTTCATGTCGGGTGGGAGAATACTAGAAGGCATGTAGTTTACCCTTCCCCTTGTCATGTTTAATAGCTGTTGGTACGCGACTGTACCTCAGCCGGATCTCGATTTCTCCTGTTTAATAGCCGTTTATGACGACCGGATTAGCCTTATAAATTCCTACATGCCAACTATGTATTCTAAAACAAACACAGGTTCACACAGATAGTTTCTGGTCATGTTATATATCTTGCTGACTGTTGTAGTTTCATTTCCTGTTTCATTTATTTCTGCTTTCTCATATTCCTGCTTACAGCTTTAACTCTGAGATAATGATGTTCTGTTATGCAGTTTCTTAACATGATATTCAATATTTAATTGTCATAAATATTTAGTTTAACCTTGTTGTGCACTGTGTACACTACTAGAAAAAGCGGTCTTAGCGACGTATTTTAGCGAAGTCAAAAGAAACGTCGCTAATAATATATAATTTAGCGACTCCTTATTAAAACGTCGCTAGACGTCGCTAAATGACGACATTTAGCGACGTTTAGCGACTTTTATTAAGATTTTAAAAGATAAGTCGCTATAAGTTCAGTTTAGGTCGCTAAACGTCGCTAATATGTCTAATTTAGCGACGTTTAGCGACGTATATAGCGACCTTAATATTGAAAATATTTAGCAACGTGTTTAGCGACGCATTGACGTCGCTAAAATTTAAATTAGCGACGTTTTTCTTGGACGTCGCTAAACGTCGCTAAAATTTGGTTAATTAGGGATCGGTTTTATTTTTTCCCATCTGCTGAAATTTCAAAAAAATTCCCCCCTTCCCCCGCGCTCCGTCGACCCGCTCTCCACCGCGACAACTCGGGTAAACCCTACTCTCTCTCTCTCTCTCTCTCTCTCACACACACACACACACACACAGGACACATGTGACATTGACACAAATACGACACACACACAGACACTGACACAGACACAGATACGACACACACACACTGACACAGACCCTGATCAGGACCTAGGGTTAGGGTTAGGTTTGTTGACATGGGATTAGGGTTAGGGTTAGGGTTAGGGTTAGGGCCGACTGGCCCAAGTCGACGAGAGAGGTAACAGCAGCAGTGAGCACTGCTTACTAGCAGTGAGCAGGGGGAGACATGAGTGTGTGGCTCGGGAAGATTGGGTATTCATAGTGATACTATAGTGCTACTACATGAACTGTTAACTTATGATTGGGTATTCATAGTGATACTATAGTGCACACATGAGTGTGTGGCTATAACAGTTTTGATATAACACCAACATCTGAGAGAAGATTGAGTATTCATAGTGATACTATAGTGCACACATGAGTGTGTGGCTCGGGATAAGGGGTAATCAAATATTGAGGAAGAAGGTAAGCAGTAGCAGTGGATGATTGATTTAAAGAGGTGTATTAGTCAGGTGTTTGAGTGAATATATGTGTTGAAGAGAATAAGTAATAGGTGTGAAGGTTGAGCATTCATATAGGTGTATCCCAGATCTGGGAGTATAGATGGAGTGTTTATATGAGTATACCAGTGTTTATATGAAGTATAGAATTTAGAGTACTTAATAGGTGTTGTTGGTACCAGGTGAGTTTTGATTACAGAATTCTTAAGAGTGTATGTGTGTATCAGTGTGCCAGTTTGGGGGGTTAGGTTTTTTTACTAAAGAGAGTACAGTAATCTGCCGGTAAATGTGAGTGAGTACAGCCACAATGCATGGGGTTATCCATTTCATAGAGCAATAGCCCGTGTACTTGGGAAACTTTTGATGCAAAAATTGTTCAAGCACCAGGTGCCTTAGTGCAATGCCATGACTGCTTTTCCCATAACGGACACTGACCTAGGAGTGTGGTTGGGGGCAGCTGCAGTTCTATAGTATGACACACTATTTGTAGTGTTGACTGCACACTTATAGTGCAGTTCATAGTACTATGAGGTTGGGGGCAGCTGCAGTTTTGATAAATAAAAATATGTATTATATCAGTTATGATTTTTATAGTACGGTTAATTTTGCATGTAATGATTTATATGATACATACTGTCAATTTTGCAGAAGTTTCTAGAAATGGATATGAATTACTATCTGCGTCATCATTCGTGGATGTACAACCGTCATCCTGATGACATGTGCGGTGTGCGGGATAAATTCATTGAGGGTGTACAGCAGTTCCTGCAGTTCGCAAAGGCGTTCCCTCAATACATGGACGGTACCAAAATTAAGTGTCCGTGTGTGAGATGTCGCAACAGGAAATATCATCCTGAAGTGGAAGTTACATATCATTTATACTCGAAGGGCTTTACGCCGAATTACTATCAGTGGACCGCGCACGGAGAACTTGTATCTCTAGCATCAGAGTTGGAGCCCTATGTGGAGCCGTATATGGATGTCCAAGACCACGATGCTTATGACGACGGGTTGGTGAACATGGTTTATGATGCGGCGGGGCCTAGTTTCAATCCTGACAATTATGATGCGGCGGGACCTAGTTTTAATCCGGACAATTATGATGCAGCTGAGGAGGCACCGAATGCCGATGCTGCAAAGTTTATGGAGTTGCTTGAGAATGCAAGGACTCCACTATATCCTGGTTGTGAGGATCATTCACCGTTGGAGGTGGTTACAAGATTATTGAGCATCAAGTCTGATTTTAACATGTCGCAAGAATGCTATAATCGACTGCTCGATTTGATTATAGAGATCTTGCCCGAGGGTGCAAAGTTGCCTAAAGACTTCTATCGATCTAAGAGGATGGTGAAATCGCTTTGGATGGGATACGAGAAAATTGATGCATGTCGCAACGGGTGCATGTTGTACTACAAAGACGAGAAGGATGAAGATGCGTGCAGATTCTGTGGTGCTGATCGCTACAAGGCCACTGTTAGAGAAAAGTCTGTCGGTGCAAGGAAGCCTACCGATTCGATGCACTACTTGCCTTTGACGCCGCGGTTGCAGCGGTTGTTTATGGTTAAGGAGACTGCAGAAAACATGAGTTGGCACAGGCGAAAACAGATGGAAGGAGTATTGGATCATCCTTCCGATGGAGAAGCATGAAAGCACTTTGATCGAGAGTATCCATATTTTGCCGAGGAAGCGCGTAATGTCAGATTGGGGCTCTGCTCTGACGGTTTTACCCCATTCGGACTTTCGGGCTTCCAGTATTCGTGTTGGCCTGTGATCGTCACTCCGTACAATCTACCGCCTTGGATGTGCATGAAGACTCCGTATATGTTCCTAACCGTTATTATCCCAGGTCCGAACAATCCGAAGAGGAACATCGATGTTTATTTACAGCCTTTGATAGATGAGTTGAATTAGCTGTGGGAAGTCGGTGCCAACACGTACGATGTTTCTAGAAAGCAGAATTTTCAGATGAGGGCAGCACTTATGTGGACCATCAACGACTTTTCGGCCTATGGAATATTATCGGGATGGAGCACCCATGGTCGTCTCTCATGTCCGTATTGCATGGACCGTTCTCAGGCTTTCTGTTTGAAACACGAAGGTAAACCGTGCTTCTTCGATTGTCATCGACAATTTTTGCCGAAGGATCATCCGTACCGGAGGAATCGGAATGCTTTTCGTGCGGGAGTTGTAGAGAAGGCTAATCCACCGCCAAGGTGGCCCGGATGCACGATATGGTAAGAGGTAAAAGATTTACCAAGTGCTATCCAAGAGCCTGCTAAGGGGTACAAGTGTGACGGATTTGGTCGCACCCATAACTGGACGAAGAGGAGTATATTCTGGGATCTGCCATATTGGAGCACCAATCTGATCAGACATAACCTTGATGTCATGCATATCGAGAAGAATGTGTTTGATAACATAATTAATACTGTAATGGATGTAAAGGGGAAGACGAAAGATAATCCGAAGGCGAGGTTGGACTTAGAAGACATATGTAGACGTCCTGCATTGCATTTGATAGAGGAGGGGAATGGAAAGTTAAAGCAACCTAAGTCAGTTTTCTCACTGGATAAAGAGGATAAAGGTAGACTTTGTAGGTGGATTCAGGGTCTAAAGTTTCCAGACGGGTACGTGTCGAACTTGAAAAGATGTGTCGACCTCAAGGAGAACAAACTAGTAGGTATGAAGAGCCACGATTGTCACGTATTCATGGAGAGGTTAATTCCGATTGCATTTCGAGAATTCTTACCGCAGGTCATTTGGGACCCATTGACAGAGCTGAGCATATTCTTCAGAGATCTTTGTTGTACTAAGTTGCTCGTCGATCGTCTAGAAAAGCAAGAGAGGGACATTGCGGTAACACTATGTAAGCTCGAGAAGGTGTTTCCTCCTGGATTCTTCGACTCTATGGAGCATTTGCCAATTCATCTTTCCTATGAGGCACGTGTTGGTGGTCCTGTCGGTTATCGGTGGATGTACCCCTTCGAGCGCCATATGAATCACCTAAAGAGAAAGGTGAAAAATAAGGCACGGGTTGAAGGCTCTATTTGTGAAGCTTATGTTCTCGAGGAGATTACAAACTTTTGCTCGACGTATTTCAAACCGCATGTTGCTACTAATAGGACGAAAGCTCCCAGAAATGACGACGCATATCAGGAATCTAATGATGCAATACTCAAAGTATTCAATGCATCCGGAAAGCCCTCGGGAAAAATGAAGAAGAGATATTTGAATGACGATGAGCTAAGGGCTGCTCAATTGTATATATTACTCAATTGCGACGAGGATGAAGTGGAGAAGCTAGAGGGGTAAGTAATTAATACGTCCACGTTTACATCATCTCAATGTAATAGTATAAGATACTATTATGCTACTAATCAGTAGTTGCTTCATTGTTTTTCAGCACATATAATGATGAGTTGAGGTCGGTTAGACCCTACATAACAGACGAAGAAGTAGAACAAGATATGAGATGCCATTTTTCTTCTTGGTTGAGCGCATATGTAAGATGCTTGGTAATTACTTTTTATTTCTGCACTTGCAAAACAAATAACTTACTATCGCTACTTTGGTATTTAGGTCGATCGTCTAATATCACCCGAGACTGAATCTATTAGGACTCTAGCCAAGGGACCAATTACTGCCGTAAAAATATGGCCAAGTTTCTGTGTGAATGGGTTCAGGTTCAAGTCAACAAATGCTCCTATCAGAGACAGCTTTCTGGATCTTGATTCCACGAAAAACAGTGGTTTGTGTATCAAATCTACAAACTACAAAGACGTCAATCCGGGCAATGATTTTTTTGGCATCTTACGAGATATTGTGGAGTTGACATATAATTATGGCCCAGAACCTGCTAATATCGTGCTATTCAGGTGTGAATGGTTCGATCCGATTCAAGATCAAGGTTGGAAAATTGACAAGCATGGCCTTGTGGATATAAACTACAAGCGTAGATATCAAGGCTACGAACCATTTGTCCTATCAAGTCAGGCTCAGCTCGTATACTTCACAACTTATCCTAGACGGGGGACAGCGAGGTCGGATTGGTGGGCAGTATACAAGACTAAAGCTAGAAATACCTTTGACATTGACGAAATAGGTTATCAGGAGGACGATCTACCTCTTGTAACAAATATTATAGATGTGGACTCAACGGAAGTTACTCATTACACGAGTAATAATATAGAAGATGTAGAATTATCCGAAGAGGACGACGAAGTAGATGAAAGTGAAGACGAGGAAGAGGAAGAGCAGGACGAGGAAGGCGAACAAGATAAATTTTCTGAAGATGATTAAAAATATAAAATATTCCATGTAGAATGTAACTGTATTTGGACTGTAAATATTGCATGTAGAAGTAGATGTTGACATTAACGAATATATGTATTATATTTTGACTGTATAATGCTTTGAGATATGTATCACATTTCGACTGTAGAATGTAGTATATATTTGTGTTTCTCTATATTCATCATATGTTGTTATCAGATATGACAGGACGACACAGAGGATTCGGCAGGTCCCGAGGTAGACAGAGTGCCACTCCGGTACTACCTACTGTTGGTTCCGGATCATCGTCGCCCAGTACTCCAGTATATCGACCAGTCACATCTCCGACTGCGACGACGTTGCGTGGCATCACTCCTGGGACGAGTAGTTCCAGGCGTGATAGTACTCCCTCGTCCAGCGTTCCTCCTGCTGACGGAACCATGGAGACAGATGAGCATGTAGAGGAGGTCGTGCCGACGTTGTCCCAGCATCAGCAAGATCCTCCATGCGCACCACCGGAGGAGACGAGGACAGAGATTTGGGCCGACGGTACAAAGTAAGTCAATTAGATGGTTTAGTATATATTTGTGTTCCTCTTTATTCATCGTATATTGACTTTTTCAGTAATCTAAATTATTATTTCTGTATAGATATCGTCCATCGTCGGTTCAGAGACGCCTGGGCTAATTTCTGAGGAACAACTACGGTGGCCCTTGGATCAACTACTCTGAGGCTCCGGAGGAGAGGAAGGCGTTCTGGTTTGCGCACTTCCAGGTAAAAGTATATTAAATAAATCCTCTAATTTATGCATATTCGTGATGCTAACTTAATGAATTATTTATTGTAGCAAACATATTTTTATCCTCCGCACCGGGCCGAGTTGATCGAGCGGCTCTTTCCTACCGTTGTCGCCAAGCTTATCCGAGATGCTCTGGATGACCAGAAGGCTCGTGATCGTGCTGGAAAACCGATCCAAGATTGGATCACGCCTGAGCAGTGGACTGCAATGAGGGCTAGATTCGACGATCCGAGCTACAAGGAAAGGTCTAAGAAGGCCAAGACGGCTAGGCAGAATGCTGCCAAGTGATGTGGTGGCTCGATTCCGATGACGAAACATTTTCGTCGTTTGGTATGTTTTTTCTTTTAAAATATATTATTTTAATATAAGTACCATAAAATGGTACTTGGAAAAATATTTAAGTTTAGTAATAAAAAATATATTTTTAACAGGTCCAGAGGGGTGAGGATGCAAACATGGTGACCGTCTTCTTGGCCACCCATCGCAAGGACAAAAATCTTATTGATGAGAGGGCCTCACAGACCTATGTAAGTATTACTTTACTTTGTGTTTATTTTAATATAACTTAGGCAATTATTGAGTTTCCAAACCTTTTCTAGGCCGAGTATCTTAGGCTTCGTGAGCGGGCGACTGCTAGTGCACCTACACCTGGAGAGGCTGGTGCTTCGTCGCAGCCCAGTCCATCTCCGTCGGCGGACGACCTGTGGGTGACCGCAGCTGGTGGTCTCCAGAGGGGTACGTACTACGGTACGGGCTCCTATGGCACCCTGGTTGCGACGCAGTCATCTAGGGCCTCCCCGACAGCTGTGCATTCCACACACCCCTCACAGTCGCAGCCCTCGCAGTCGTCGGCCAGAGTCCAGGAGGCCGTCCAGGAGGCCGTTGACCGTCAGATTGCGTCTCTCCGTGACGACTTGCTGCGAAGTATGGAGGACCAGTCCCGGTCCCAGCCGCAGGCGGACGATCCGATGCTCATCGCACGATTGGATATGCTCGACCGCAGCATGACGGAGCTACGAGAATTGACAAATGATATTAGAGCCTCCAATGATCGCAACATCATGGAGCTGCAGACGTCACAGCTATCGATGGGCGAGAAGCTGACGAGGATGCATGCGTCACAGCTATCGATGGACGAGAACCTGACGAGGATGCAGGATTCAATGGGTGATAGCAGTACGAGGCTGTTATCTACCCTGGATTCTTACAACCAGTGACTCGCAGACTTGGAGCGGGCACGGCCTCCACCGACGTCATTGCCTTCTCCATCGACATCGGTGTCGATTCCACGGGACGAGTATGAGGAGTTGTTATCCTTCAAGCGCGCCGCTGGTCAGCCTCCTGCAGATCCGTAGTAGTATAGTTATTTTTATTATTATTTATGAATTATTGATACTTCAATAATAGACATGATGTATGATGCTTCTTGTGGTCTTTAATTTTTTTAGTTAATTTAATTGGATTATATAGTTATCCATATTTAATTGGATTGATACTTCTTGTGGTCTTTAATTTAATTGGATTATATAGTTAACTAGATTGAATCATGTTGGTGTGTATGATGAAGATGATGTAAAACTGCAGGGAATCACCAATGTTTGCTTCTGGACATTATTTTTTTTTATTTTTTTTTTAAAAATTAGCGACGTTATTAGCGACGTTTAGCGACGTTTAGCGACGTTAATTTACGTCGCTAATTACGTCGCTACTTAGCGACGCTGTAAAATGTCGCTAAAGACGTCGCTAATGACGTCGCTAATTACGTCGCTAAACGTCGCCAATTGCTGACATGGCAGTATAGTCAGGTCATTAAAGACGTCGGTGTAACGTCGCGATAGATGTCGCTAATCAGCGACATTTAGCGACATTTCTAAACGTCACTTTTTAGTGACTTGGCGTCGCAAAACGTCGCTAAAGTTAGCGACACATTAAAGTCGCTAAAAAATATCGGCATAGCGACGTTTAGCGACGTTTTTTATTTTAGCGACTTGGTGTTTTCCGACTGCTTTGAAACGTCGCTAATTACGTCGCTAAACCTAATTAGCGACGATTTTTAGTTATTTAGCGACGTTTTTAGACGTCGCTAATTTGCCTTTTTCTGGTAGTGGTACTTTGCTCCTTTCTTGACTGGATCTGTTAATTTAGGCGATGATGAGGACCTTGCCCCCACCTATTATGGTCCCTATGAGGGGACTGATGATACCTATGAGGAGCCAGAACCCACCCAGGAGACCCCTGCTGCAGAGTAGCTAATAGTAGCTATCTTTTATTTCTGTTCTTATCTTATTAATCGGGTTTGTCCCCGATTTTATTCTGAATTTCTGTACTAAAACATTTGAATCTGTTGTCGTATTTATTTCAGTTATAATCTTAAGTTTCTATTCTCAATATTATCTTGCTTATGTTATTTGTGAATGAGCTAGTTTAGTTTAGATAGATTTGACCTAGACAGCGTACTACCGCCGACTCTGCGGCGTAGGCTGGACGTACCCACGTACTCGTGCCCGGATTTTCGGGCGCGGGTCGTGACAAGTCAACATCAAACTCCTTATAAATATTGACACTCCCAGACACAAGGCTCACTCTCACACGCACTATCACAGCAAGACATAATGCACCCCAACACTATAAACACACAATACCCTCACTAGGTCACTCACTACACAGTCTCATTCTTTTACTACCACTCGAGTAACACTCCACAACCCCAACTCGAGCATAATACACACACAACACACAAACATATATACATATACTCGTATATTTATATATCGCACTTATAATAAAAATATGGATATATCTATATGCACAAATCAAAAAATCAATGCTAAAATAAATAACTAGGCATTCTACCAAACACTTATGGTGCACAATTGGGATACGCTACGATACGCTCATGATACGCACTCCAAGCTTCTCCAAACATAAACAAAAGACTACCAACATGTCATAAATGATGATTAAAGCCTAAACAAGGTATTGGCTAGCTATTCTAGGTGTCATGGCAAAATATGGCATGTGTGTCACACGTGTCGAAGGAAAAACATCCAAAATTATCCCGTATCACAAAGTATTGCGATACGACCTATTCGTATCTAATTGTGGACACGTATCTAGACTCATAACACTATAACAAACCTAAATAGATCTACTAAACCTAATGACAAACACTTGGTGCTCCAATCTCGGATTTCTCACAAATTGGACATAAAACTCAATGTAAAAGTCATAATAGGGGCAATTAGAAGTCAAAACTTCTCCCTATGGGTAGCCCTAATGTATGGGTAAATTCTAAATGCTTAATTACTTTAATTAAAAGCTAATTAGAGGAGTAATCTCAGAATTTATCTATTGGGAGATGGATTCCCAATGCAAAGTCAAGTAGACACGATTTGGTCACAACTTCTTATCCAAAGCCTTCCTCTCCAAGTGCTCTTGCCAATCTCAAGCTTCTAGTCTCCTTAGATGGTGAGGATGACTGAATTTGAGAAAAATTTATGAAAATATTTGTGGAGGGATGAACTATTTGGGGAAGAACTCTAATTAGGAAATAAAATAGAATGAATAAAATGAGAGGGGAGAGAATCTCTCTCCACAAATAGGGCCGGCCATACTATGCCTCTCCTCCAATCAATGTAATATATACCCCTTCGAGTTTTTCATGAAGAAACAATTAGGGAGGAAGCTTCTCTTCCTAATGAAGGTTAAGGCCAATCCTTAAATGAAGAAAATGGTTAAATATTTGAGTCTAAAATGGACTAGTCAAACTAATTGTTTAAGTTGTCATGTCAAGTTGGTTAGGTACACTAAGGTCATGTCTAATTAAATAGTCCAATCTTTCAACCAATAATAATATTAGTCACCTATATATATAATATATATAACATGCATTATATTAAATAAATAACAAAATTTTATAACACATTATTTTATAATTAGGCAAAATGACAAAATTATTCCAATTCTAGAAATGTGGTAGTTACATGCTCATTGACTCAAGCTCTCGCACAACAGAATATGATAAGTTTTTGCACACCTTCTTATTTGGATTTGCACGCATCTTGTATACCCAAATCTTTGTCCAACCATTTTCAAAGTCTTATCACTATCGACTAAGTCCAACATATCCAAAAACTTTGTCTTCAATGATATTGAGCCTCACACAAAACTATTCTCTCACAAAATCATTCTCTAAAATGCTAATATATAAACACCTAGGACCAGGCAACTCATCCAGGCACTATACTTAAATCATTCTGAAATAAGGGACTAACTTGAAACTAATAATATCAAAGTTCACAAAATCCGAAATAGAATTTCATTCCTTAATAATAATTACGTCTATTTTATCTCTCATGAGTAACCCAGGATATTATCACGTTATTTTGATCAATTCAGCTATCATCGATCGAATAGAGAATAGAACCAATTGTTCTTCGATTCTAACTCAAACTTAAAACCATATCAAATTCGATAATTCCTCAATACATTCTATCAACTTTCCAAGCTTAACAAAATATCAAATATTCCATTATCTAAAATTGTCCATGAGTCTAATTGTAATTCAATTTAATTCCAACCATGATTCCTTTCCCCGGTGTTACTATCACTCAACACCAAAAATCTCGAGTAATTGAAACTCATTTTTATTCTATAAGCCAACATGCTATCCTTCCAAGAAATTCGTTACAATAATACTTATCGCACTGAAGTTCAATTGTAATATATAGCTACTGATCTTCCAACTTACTCACCAGAATAATGTTATTTTGTCGAGGTCCATCTTATCTAGTAATATCAAATCTGAAGGACATACCACTATCAATCACTCTTACTAAAAGCATAATTCCATGGAATATTCCATCTTTATCACATTTAGTTTATCCGTCAATTCCATCTTGATTATTAATCAACTAAAATAATTCATGTGTTCATTCAACCAACTAATACAAATCCAAATATGTTATTTTCAGCCGAAGACCATTCAATCAAATTTTTGAACCAAAATTTAATTTCAAAGACTTATCTCTCCATATGTACAACTTAAATCTCTATCCTCATATAAAATTCCTCGACCAAATTTAGGTATACTTGGCTTAGATAGAGAGACTAGGGTTAATTTGGATTTAATTAGAATTAGAACATAGTATTTTAGAATTTTTGTGCAAAATATATATAACTTAGTGCACCTTACCGTTGCTCCGATATTTAGAGCACTACAGCAGCTTTGCTTTCAAACAAATTTCATACACTTTTTCTAGACATACCAGCCTACTATTCTGACATTTATGTAACTCATAAATATCCTCTCTTATGCTTTATTTTAGTCGCACAATATTCGTTACAAACGTCCGTTTTTAAATCCAATTAAATCCAACTGTGCATCATTGTCCGTTCCAATCAAAATTGTTGATACAACCTTAACCCGTTTTGTCCAACCTAAATTATGACATTATTATATTCTAAGTCTACTACGTCTATGACACTTGTGTCCTATCCAATTTTAACCCCATGTATTTCCAATTAATTAAAGAGCACCTATTACACTAATTTTAATTAAATTGGTGTAAGGACCCAAGCTCACCCAAAATTAGACCCAACTCCAACCCAAACCCACCCACACAACCTCAAGGTTCATACTAAACACCACACACTATTTTAGTCCACTACATAATACCAAACATGGTATTTTGTCTCATCCAATCCCAATTTCCATTTATTGTGCAATTTCTTAATTGTTAAGGGGCTTTCATGCAAATAAATAATGAGGTGTCCCCCTCTCATTGGTCCAAACACATGAATAACACAAACACCCTCCGTTGACCGGTCCACTATATTTCTTCCCCTCATTGGTTATACTAGCTAAAACTTTTCACCCTCACATCACCACCCTACATTTCAATTTCCCTAAATCCTAGCCCTCCCTACATCATGTTGTGGTTTCCCAACTCCCCACAATTCTATGTCCAGCCGGCCCTAATCCCAAGGAGATCCCCCTCTCTCTCTCCTACATATACTACCTATACCCTCTCTCTAAAATATACACCAGCCCAAAAACCCTAGAAACTATACTTCACCAACACCTCCCTCACCCAACCCGACCGGCTGCCCCATCTCCCCCGGCCACCTCCCTTAGCCAACCGCCACCACCTCAATGCAGCACAGCCATTACCAGCACGACCCGCTCCATCCTTCCTCCTTCCATACACCAACCGCCACCACCACCAGCCACCGGCATCCCCACCAGCAGCCACTATAGCAGACACTTCCCCCTCTATCGACTTTCTCTTCCCTGACCCGATGCCCCGACTCCCCACAGCCACCACAGCCAACCGCCACCATCTCCACCACCATCCTCCCCATCTCCACTACCGTCCTCACCATCTACACCTCTGTCACAGTCGCCATTACCAATGCCACCACCACCAATATCACCACGGTCAAAACCACCACCACCGACCCCTTCTCTCCTAATCACCCCTCACCACCACCGCTGGTCCTCCACGACCAATACACCACCATCGTCGGTTCCCCCATGACCACACGCCACCACCACCGGTCCCCCGAGGCTAACCCGCCACCGCCGGAGCCGCTACAACTGCTGCAACCACTGCCATTTTCTAGGGAGCTGCTGCTGCTGCTGAGCCGCCGGAGCTCCGCCCTCCCTCGCCGGCGACGACCACCCTCGTACGGCGGACACCCCCCCCCCCGGATACGACGTCGGTTAGGTATACCCCTTCCTCGTCGTATATGTATTATTTAATGTATAATGTATATGTATATTTATGTATATATGTATATATGTATTTATATATTTTATGTATTATGCACATGTATATTTATGTATATATGTGTATGTATTTAGATATTAATTAATTTATGTATTTATATTTAATGTATTATTTTATTTATATTTAATATATTATTATATTTTTAGTTAATGTATTAATGAATTCATATATAAATGTATAATGTATAATATGTTATGTTTTTAAGTATTAAATATGTATAATGTATTATGTTTTAAGTATTAAATATGTATAATATATAATGTATAATGTATTATGTGTATGTATTTAGATATTAATGTATTTATATATAATATCTAATGTATTAATGTATTTATATATGTATCATTGTATTTATATATGTGTATTATGAATTAAAGGTATTATGTATTTATGTATTGCGTATATATGTATATATGTATTTCTGCATTAATGGATATTTATGTATATGTATTTACGTATTAATACTTATTTATAGATATGTATGTACATGTTTATTTTTAAGTATTAAATGCTATTATACGTATTTAAGTATCAATATTTATTATATGTATTTATGTTAATAATTTACCTCATAATTATTATGATAAGGAGATGTTGACATAGGTGTTTAGACACTGACTTGTGCACATTACCATGTCAATTAGGACTGGTATTTGGTGTGACGTGTTAATTTGTTATTTTAGCATATTTTGGTAGTAATTATTTCTCTGTGCACGGTATCTGGACATACCCGTACATGGAGACCTAGATGACTGCCAACATCAGACGTGTCCTGAAAATAATTAGGATACCTGGTACCCCTGTGTTAGAGGTGCGACTTAGCACCTATACGAATCCAAGCTGTGACCATAATTGTAACATGTGAGGAATGATACCAAGTGTACCGCTAATTAACCCCCTTGACCCATGACTAGTCAACCCTAGCCAGTGTATTTAATTAAAACATTTATTTGGTTTGGTATCTGCGTAACTCGTGACATTGCGTAGGTCAAACTTGTACGTCATTAACATAGTATAATGTAGTGATTAATGTTTATTGTTATTTATTCGTAGGCATCCAAGACGATACTATCTTGGCTATTGGTTCCGGATCATTGCATGTGCACGCCAGAGTTCCAAGCAAGTATACCTTGCCTTGTTGTACTGTTTAAATTCAGTTATTATTTAGCTGCATATTTTATTGTTTTTAAATATTTAATTGTGTGCGCCCGAGAAAGACTCGGGTGCAGTCAATGAAGGCGTTGACGTTAAGACTTGTGTCTGACCTAGAGTCTAGTGGACCCACCTAAAGTTGTGGAGTTATCGATATGACTCCCCAGGCCTTGACACGTATCATTATACGCCACAGAGTGAGTTCATGTAGGGACGCGTACTTTATGACTGTCTGGCCATCAGTATGAGCAGCACGTGTGACGGTATTTAGCTTAGTTATTTATTTCTATAGCGACTTGCATTATAGTACGAGATGTCCACGTCGTGTTCACGACTTGTATATTGACATTGGGCGGAGAAGACAATTAGTAGGCGTATGGGATAGACATTTGGCTGTCGTAGTTTTAGAGTAAACTGCGGGACCGTAAGCCTCAGTGTTACCCGGTTATGGGCTATGTGTTATCCGGTTATGGGCTCAGGTTACCCGGTTATGGGCATATATGCTTGTCGATACATCCGGCAGAGGTTACTAGCTGCGCGCTATCATGATCGGTGATGTAGTCAGCATATACTCCTGGCATCTAGTTTACAGCTAATACCAGGTACTTAGCCTCTGGCTCGACGCTACGCTTTATACCTTTCACCTACCCATACGTACCAAGGTTATCTTCAAATGTATTTCACTTAGCTGGTTAGATCACCCTTGAGGTTACACAGTATTTACTTTATGGCATGCATTTTTGTATCTTGTTACATCCCTCTGAGGACCTGGTTCCCTTCCAGATCCGGACGAGCACTTATACCCGACCATCTACGGAGCAGGAGTAGAGACAGGATTCCTGATTGAGGACTTCGAGGCATTTCCAGAGGAGTTTTCATGATTTGGGTACGCAGCTGTTTCAGACTAGAGCATTCTTATCTAGCTAGTTGATATTCTAGTCTAGTTATCTTACTTCTTTCTGCACTTTTATTCCATTGCTGTATCTCAGTGGGTTTGTCCCCATCAAACTATTTCAGATGTATTATGGATATTCAGACTCTATATTTTATTTACCAACACTTGTTTCAGTCAGTATTATATTGTATATTGTGGATGAGATTAGACATTACCTGATGTATGATAGTATTAGACTTGTTAGTATTTAGGACAGCGTAGCATGCTCCGATAGGGTTCATTAAATTGGGATATCCTTCAGAGTCGTGTCAGCTGGCCAATGCCACGTGGCCTGGTGCCATATATTTTGGGACTGGGGCGTGACACCTCGTTACAATTCCTTAAACAACATCATTAGGGTCATCCTATGGGCTTTTAATGATCATCTTAGTTATTCGGCCAAGTCTTTAAGGCTAGCTGTCCTAGAAGATATATTCAATCATTGTGGTAACTCATTTAAGGGGGACGACTACTAGGAACCATACTTATTTCTTATTCTGGGACCAAACCATAACCCGGCCAATCTAAGAGACTCTATCATAATCTAAGAGAATACTTCCAACATGAATAACTGATGCACTATTATCAACCAACCCGCTAACCAAAAAAATATCCAACTGTCTAGGATCAAAGTCTATTAACTAAATATCATTACTCGAGATGCTATACCGGACAAAGATTAATCTCAGTTGAATTACAATCGATGAAGCTCATCCAAATAACTTTCATAGTCCAAATCATGAATCCATTATGTAAGTTTTATCAATCCCATCTTGAATTTCTTAGTTGGTCACTTTCATAATCCTGAAATCATAAGCTTACACAGCTTTATGTCCTTATATTACACTTGAGTTTCTGTGTATCCAATTTTTTTATGCAATACGGTAAATTATTTTGACATTACAAATCAATTTTCATGCATTCCAATATATATATTCATGCAATCCATCAAACTTACTAAACAATTCATAAGATAAGGATATTCCCATAATGCTTTTTATCGAGTCTTACTTTTGCAATATCTATTTCAACACTGTAAGGATCAACTTAGCTATTCACATTAACCATCAACCTTACTCACATCACATCTATTATATTTTCATAAGAAAATTTTAATGCACATTCGTTAAACCTAGTTCATAAATATCCACATCTACCATACCCCGATTACATAACTAAACTACATATCATTCAATATCAACAATCGTACCATTTTAGTTTAAAAAAACATCAATCATTTAACTCATTTGTACTCCAACGAGTATATATGCTAAACCAACTATTATCCTTGCAACTACAAAATCTATTGTCCATGTTTGTCACTTCTTGATATACCTCAATTTTTCAAGCATACATGCAAACATAAAAAGACTAACCATTATATTAGGCTCAATTCTCCATATCCATTGCATCATTAGCAAACATTAAAAAAAAACTATAAACCATGCAAGCAAATCATTGATGTCTAATATACCATTTATATCTAATCGATCAAATCCTCATTAAATATTTGACCCACATCATTTTTCCAATAAGTCTCTAATAGTAATAACCAACTATTTGTTCCGAGTTTAAACATTAATTCAATTGATTCAAGTCACCATCTCAATGGATAATGCATTTCTTTGTTATCAGCCAAATTATCCATTTTATACTTTCTAAATTCTTATCTAACATAACATCAATTCGACAAGAGCCTACTCCTGGTCATTCAAACTCAATACACCAAGGCACACTAAAAATCAAAATACAACAATTCATAACTCCCAATTGAGTCTTGGTACTTCACTATCTTTCGCAAGTAGACCTATCGCTATCAATACAAAAATCAAAGGTCTGTGCTGGAGATGGTTTCTGTTAAAACAGACAGGGTTCGTGAATATCATGGTATAATAAAGAGGTATATATATAATATGTATATATAAATATAGATATAGTATATATAGTAGTATAGTATTATCAGGGTGTATCCACTGATATATATAGTAATATAATATTATCAGGGTGTATCCACTGATATATATAGTAATATAATATTATCAGGGTGTAACCACTGATATATATAGTAATATAATATTATCAGGGTGTATCCACTGATATATATAGTAATATAATATTATCAGGGTGTAACCACTGATATATATATAATAAATTGAAAGACAGTGCAAGAAATTAAATATATATATATATATGTACTGTATTATACAGTACTATATTATATAGATAATATATATATATATATATATATATATAATAAAATGAAGAGACAGTGCAGGAAATGTAAATACATGTATAAATACATATGTACTGTATTATCCAGTACTATTATATATAATATATATACTACCCAGAAATTAAGTCATTCCTGACACCTTACCTCGCTTTGTATTGATTCAACATCCATTTCGGACTATCCATCACGTGGTGGCCCTATCGACCATGAACATAATATTCACTTTCTTAAAGTCTGAAACATAAACAAACTAATATACACAAATCAACTTAAGATTTTTATTCATTCCATTCATTAAAATTATACACACTTCCTAACATACCATACAACTACTCGCAATTGTTTACCGCTCTGTTGACCTTTCTTCGTTCCCATACACAAGGTTTCCATCATAGATTATCTTATTGTCCCATTAGAACAAATTGTCTCTTGGTATTTCTCGGTATCATTATTAATCATCAAATACACACATAACAATATATATATATATATATATATATATATATATATATATTGTATTGAACATCCAATGGAGCATCAAGGAGGGTCAAAAGAAGCAACTTATAATTAAAAGAATCAAAATGAGGGTCCAAGAAAGTAAATCCATACTTTGATACCATTATCACTTTTGTGTACTGTCCATAGTAATTTTCTAAATTTATATGCCTATCAAACGAGTCCAATATTATCATTTGCTTAAACACACTTTCAAAACAATTATATGCCAATCAGACAGACATTTTGATTAAGCAAAAAATAGAGGTGGGGAAAGCATAGAATGAGACAGCAATATGATCTAATATCAATATAAATACATCTTCTCATGATGATCTATAAAGGCTTTTTATATATATATATATATATATATATATATAAAAGAAAAAGTGGCAACACTACCTTGAACAACTTGTACACAGTTAAACTTCTTTAGATTCTTTCTAGATCAAGACATTCTATCAGAAGCTAGCTTATCCGATCTCAACGAAAAATGTTAATGATCTTCCTTGTACAAGTAACTAGGACTAAGACTACATACTTCCGACGGCCATGAGCCTTCTCTTCTTGTAGTTGGCTTTGAAACATGCTTGCCTCAGCCTCTTGGTCTTCTCCTCGAGCTGCATGCCGGGATCCTTCTCTATCAACTTCCTCTCCTGCTCCAAAATCTCTATCGCAGCTCTCAACTGCACTCGTCCTGTTTCCCCATCCTCTCTTCCCAGTTCCTACACAAACCAAAAGTTCTCCTTATGTAACATTCATCTAAACAAAATAAAATCTATATCACTATTTACAATAAATAGTTCAACACACATAAGCAAGTAAACCGACCGTCGTAACATAAGATATAAAGGGTGACAAACGGACCAAGAGCGAAACCAGAAATTTGAACTGAACATGTACTAGGGTGACAAACTTATATGGAAAACAAATTAAAATATTGAATATATATATATATATATATATATATATATATATATATATATATATATATATATAAAAGAAAGAACAATTATTTTTTTGGGTGGACTGAAACCCACCTGCCCACAACTTGGATCCGTCCTTGAACGACACTCATGTTTATGCAAAATATGTATGGAGAGAGGTCTATGAAGAGATGGTCAAAATGTAGTCAATTTTATCCGAAAGAGTTTCTTTGCCACCCAAATTCAAATTTTTAATAATGCAAACAACAAATCTTATTCTCGCGACAGAAGGTTGCACACCCTCTTAACATAAGATATGAATTACATAATTATGTTTGTAACTTTATATCATTGTTCTCCGATAAAAAAAATTTTAAAAAAAAAACTAAAATCATATTCACATGATTGCGAAAAAAAGTCAAACAAAACTTGGTCAAGTCAATACTAAGAACTCAACCCAGCAATCAAGATGCAACGAATGTAGTGCCAATACTAATGGCCATTTGCATGCATGCATTTTTCTTTTATACTTTAAAAAATTGTTCAGTGAGTCATGTTCACCGTGCACCCTTCTCCTCATCCAAGTGATGGTATGGTAGATGAGGAGAATTTCCTCCTCATCCACATCCTATGCAATCAAATAAATGAGGAGGAGGCTGTACTGTAAGTCCGGCTCACTGAATAATTTATGGCTATACTAGAAAGAAATCAGTAGGGAGCAACACATTACCTGAACATTCTTGATAAGGGCCTGCAGGCTCTTCATCTTTCGATGCGGCCACCTCGGTATCCCCAGCTCCCTGCACCTCTTCTTGAGCAGCGTCAGCCCAACATTGAGCTCCTTGGCCGCATGGGTTATCGGCATGTAGAAGTACCGAGACAACTCCTCGAACGTTATAGCCTTCTCCTCCCTGCCACCGCCACCACCACCACTCCTTTCCACCACCGCATTCTTCTTCTTCAAATCAAAATCACCACAAATCAAATTATTGTCCTTCTTCTCGACCGGTACTTCACTCTCATGATCGCTCCTCATCGCGTCCCAAAACACGCCACCGTCTCCATCAAGAAAGCCATCGAATTCTTCTTTAAATAAAAACAGAATTGTACTCTAATTACCAATTACCACAATGAAAAGGAGATCAATATCATTCAACGTATAAACCACAGTGTACCTTGAAAAAGATCATGTGGTGGGAATGCAGTGTCCTGCGGATATCTGATCATTAGGGGAGCGGCGTCGATGATGGGAAATTGATCAAGGGGCCAATATGGAAATTCACTGCAAGCCGTCGGAAGAACAAATTAGTTTCAATATACAATATTGGCAAATGTCATATATGAGTGCATGCTAGTGTATTGAATACCTGAAGAAATTACTCGAATGGTCTTCTCCTCCTATAGCAAGTCCATCATAAGATTCATAACCAACCAAGTTCTCTAATTGATGGTTATCCATATTATCACGAGAGAGAGAGAGAGAGAGAGAGAGAGAGAGAGAGAGAGAGGGGGGGGTAGAGAGAGCAAAAGAATGGTGATGTAAATGGTGCATGGTCATAAATATATGTGAGAGAGTAAGTGATTGGCATGGGAACGTGTGGAATTTTGCATGGAACAATAACAGCCCCATGCAAAAAGGAATTTATGGACGGAGTGTGGATTTTGGAGTTACAAAATGCAGCCATTGGTGGGCTATCCCATTAAGTCATTAAGAACGGGATAATTAATTAATTAATTAATTAAGATAATGTGGAGGTGGCGCCAACGGAAAACGCACATATCATCCTATGATTCCTATCATTTGTTCCACTTCTAATTTTTAGTCGTATTATAATGTTAAAAATTCCATTATTTTGGTAGATTCAAAAGAAATTAACCATGCATGAACAAAAAGTTTTAAATAGATACTGTGAGATTTCGTATGAATTTTGTTAACATGTGCTCTAAAGACATATATTAATACATTGATAAATATATATTTTATATTAATATTTTTACCAACACATTTATCAATACATATTTTATGTTTATCAATACACATTTTAAGTGAAACATGTATTGATAAATATGTTTGTAGGAGTATCATCTAAAATACACGTTCATTAATATTAATATGTCCTTAGGACATCTGTTAATAAAATCCTACATTAATAAAAACCAACACTTGTGTTGGGCCGGTCTAAATCCGATCAAAGCTCAGGTTCAGTTAAATTCGATCAAAATTGGTTCGGTCAAAAAATCAATCTAGTCTGATCTAAACTCGATCCTCCAATAACAGCCATAAAAACTTTAGATATATGATTTATTTTATATATTTCTACCACAAATTCACAACTCAAAATCTAATTATACTTTCTTATTCACTTTAACTTCTAGTATCAAGCTGTAAATTTTAGTATTCACTGCTTAGTCTAAAGACAGTAGATATGAACAACAGTCACTACAATAACTGTAATATCTGCAATCTCAGTCAACGCAACCGCTAGGTACAGATAACGGAGGATGAGAGTCTTATTGTCAGTCTGATTTTATATTACTTTAGTGGGATTTATAACCTGAATATTACATTTGTCAAGGATGTCACACATGTTGAACATGTGAAAATAGAACTCGAATCAAGTGAATACTAAAAAGTTTAATTGGAATGTTATCTAGTATCAAGATCAGTGTATCAAAGTATCCACCATCTTGGATAAGACAGACCACGAAACATGGAGGATGGAGCTCTAAAAAACATACATCTTGACGAAATGCATGTTTTAATTTGTTTAGTTAATAGTATACTAGAAACTTAGATAGTCTCAATCGTTTTTCTGTTTTCTGTTTTTATATTTATGTGTTTTTATTACTAATTTTGTATATTTATATTTATTAGCATAACTATAATTTGTAGGTTATAAAATAATTATATCAATGGCTCAAACTAATTTGATCAAAATACCGCAGCTCAATAGAATTTGCCTAATTCATTGTTAAATTTCTCAGTTACTGTACACTTTGGTCGGTGTTAGTTTGTTAATATAATTTTTTTAAATACTAGTCA